>JAJGRW010000042.1:159001-395735 GCA_025461045.1 Carex parvula
CCACAAAAAATTCGTAGTTCGTAATTCGATTCGAGTTTGATTTAAAAAATTCGATTTGAAATTGAGTTCGTTCGAAATTAATTCAAACTAAGTTTAGTTTGAGAAATTAATTCAAACCAAATTCAAACTGGACCTAGTTCGTTCGAAATAGATTCGCAAACCAAACTTAGTTCGAAATTAACTCAAACGTGAACCGTTAATTTCCGCTGATAATGAATTTTAATGTTTTATTTAGGATAATATTTGAGTTTGTAATAATTCTAAGACTTTGGTGATTATTCTGTACTTCTATTGATATTTAAATTGTACTTTGAATACTTTGGATATTTGAAAACTTTGGTGATGTTGCTCTTGTTGGCTATTTGGAAAACTTTGGATTCTGTGATTGTACTGAACTTTGATTGATTGTACTAAACTTTGGTGTTTGATATAAATTTTGGTATTTGTAATGAACTTTGATATAAACTTTGGTGTACTGTGTAATTAGAATTTAAAATGTTGGGTAATTCTGGCCGCAAAATTCTGTTTCTCGGCAAAAGCTGCGAAATTCGGGACGAAAATTTCCCGTGAAATTCTGTTTGAGAATTTATCTTGCCAAAATTACTTTTAAGAAAATTTCCTGATAAATTCTGCTCGGGAATTTACCGCGAAATACTGACTAGGCTTATGGTGTGGAAAGAACGTAAAATCAAAATTTCACATTCTACCATAAGTCGAGGATCTACCCCCCGATTGATTTCTAAAATAATATTTACTTAATATTTAAATAAATTAAATAACATGTATACCTTTTTCCAAATTCAAATTGGAATGCTGTATAACTCGGTTGTGTAGCACCAGACGTCTGATGCCTCTATCAGTCATCCACCAGGAACAACCAGATAGTCGGTATTTCTTTTGCCAGAAATACTATACCGACTTTAAGCTAAAACACTATTCACAAATATCGTAAAAACTGATTCACGACTTTCGCAAAAACAGATTCATGAATTTTCGCAGAAACACTATTCACCACAAATATGATATTTACAGTGAATATACTATTCACAACTCGCAAAAATATACGTGGATTACGTATTTCTTTCTTTTCTACACAAAACACTATTTGGGAGAGAATACGAGAAAGAGAAAATATAACTGAATCGAATCGAGTCGAATCGAATTGTTAATTTTTCTCTCACCCTACAAGCTCTTTTATAGCCTATAGGGTCGGTTCACAAATGACCCTTTTGCCCTTGGCAAAGTCGGTTCCAAGTGAAAAGATCGAAATGCCCTTGGCCCAAAATTAATTGAATTATTTTGGGCTTTTAATTTAAATTATAAATTTAAATTTGGCCCAAACTCAAATGGGCTTTTGGCCCAAAATATTAATTCATAATTAATATTTATAATCCATTTATTATTAATATAATTATTCTGAATAATTCTGAACAATTATATTTTCTTGCGACTGTTGTTGCGATAAATTTATACAACGTGTCGTACACGCTTATAAATTTAATCTGTTTAAGCTTGTCATCTCTATGACATTTATTTATTAATTATAACTCTTTATAATTAATTAATAATTTAATTCTCTGATTACTTTCCTATTGGTGTGACCCGATAGAATCTGTGTTATGTTGGCAATAGAATTAAAACTATTTTTAAGTCTATAAATCATAAGCGGCATCTGGCAGAATGCATTATGACTACCCAATTGACACAGATGATTTTGTACAATACAATATCACGATCCAGTAAACAATTTACTCGTGTTAATTCTTATGTCTCATAGTATCAGATCAGTTTCAAGGTAGGTATGTGTCATCCTTGCAAACTTAATCTTTTCTCGATCTTAAGTAGATTATCAAATATGATTAACTCTTTAATCATACCGCGAGCTGATAACCTTACTTTATCAAGAGGCCTAGTGATACTATCACCAGTAATGTATACGAGGGACAATAGTAGTCTTGGTGAACATCTCTCCTCCGCACAAGTCATGTATACTGAAATGTCATATGTATAGCTATTTTTTACGGATAGCGTTGAACAACACTCACGAATACACACTTCTCATGTAGAAAAGACGAACCACCTCATACTTTAGAACTTAACACTAAATGAAACATTAATGACACGAACACAATTCCATTTAACGTTTCATTAAGGGTCTGTCAAATACCATGTTCTCTAACATGTATCTATGTGATTAAAATGACAACTTTTTGTCTATGGTTTGTAAAACTTAACCATCATTTAATCCACATACTAACCTTTGATTGGTCAATTAGTGTTCTTTGCTAATTACCTCGGTTAGTGACTATTAAGAGTATTTACCATCTATATTATGGAGTTCTACAATTTCAAGTCATTAACTCGAAATGATTCATAAATTTGATAAATCTCAAGAACAAAATGATATCTTTATTAATCATCCATTACATGAACAAATATAGAATAAAATTATCCTATGATTGACTTCTAGATCATTACACTAATATAGAATGCTTGAGTTTTTATTGAAGTGCCGTAAT
The DNA here is from genome assembly GCA_025461045.1 of Carex parvula. Lineage (NCBI taxonomy): Eukaryota > Viridiplantae > Streptophyta > Magnoliopsida > Poales > Cyperaceae > Carex > Carex parvula. The sequence goes on from JAJGRW010000042.1 coordinate 161,521, forward strand.
TTCGAACTATGACCCAGCCATAAGTCATAACTCGTTAGTCGTAACAAAGTTCGTAAAAGTTTGAAATCGAGTTCGTAAAAAATTCGATTCAAAATTGAGTTCGTTCAAAATTAATTCAAACCAAATTTAATTCGAAATTAATTCAGACCAAACTCAAACTGGGAGTAAGTTCGATTCGGTTCGGTTCGTTTGCAGTCCCTGATCTGGAGCCCTAACATTTCCACATCTCAGAATTTTTTATTCATAAAAGTTATCAGGTGTGATCTCATGAGAATTTTTTATTCATAAAAGTTATCAGAAAGAGGGGACGATCCAAAATTAATTTTCCTTCTTCTCCAGTTTTCTTTGTTTCTCTTCTCCACATCTTATTTATAAACTTTTTATTGTGGACCCCACCAAATGCAAACTTCGCTTTTTACTATGCTTCTTCATGGAAGTAGACCCGAGTCCCAATCCTCTGAGCTAATAACCTTTTCTTTCTTTTTTTTACTTTGCGTTGCATGTGAGTCCCAGTCCAAATGTTCAGTAGAAGTAGGGTGTTCTTAAGCTCACATTAAAAAATTTAATCATGACTAAGGAGTAAGGACTACTTGTTCGGTAAAATTGAAGAATTAAGAATGAAGACTTAGTACAAATAAAATATATATGATAGTATGCAAAGACCCATATACCCTCCTTCATAGATAGTATGCAAAGACCCATATACCCTCCTTGTCATCTAATACAATTATTCTCTCCAAAAGACCCATATACCCTCCTTGTCATCTAATACAATTATTCTCTCCAACAGATGACACGCATTTTAGTTCCAATAATTTAAATGATCTAATGTTAATAGTTAATTTAGATGAAGATGATAAGTAATAATTAATAGAACAGATAAAGATGACCACAAAAATAGTTCATACAATTTTTCATACAATGTTTTTCAAATATATATCCATATAGCCCAACTTAAATAATTTACTCAAAAGATGCATGATTTAATTGCAAAAGAAACAACAAATTATAAATCAACTCATTTTAGTTCAGTTCTTCAAAAGACTAATTTGCCTAACTGCTGCAAAAGAAACAACAAAATAGGAACAAAGATTAAAATGCTGACCGCTACAGTTTTCTATGGGAAACAATTAAATTATAGATAATAGTTAGTGAATAATATAAGTATGCAACAGCTATACGCAAGTACTTATATTGTTTGAAAAGAAAGATACACGTCTTATAATCATCTTGGTAAAGTACATTTTAGATTAAGCCTCTTCTATTTCCAATTTAATTTGTTTGTTTATGTTCAACAGATATGAGGCACAAGAGTTGCTGTTGCTGGCCTTTCAATAGGCCATGTAGAAGCAAAATAGAGTTAAATTTGTACCGGCACACAAAAAAGACACTGGTCCAAGGCTGGTACATAATGCACTGGTACAGAGTCATACAAGAGGATAGGTACATAAATTATGATCACAGCAAATAAGCCACTTCTTAGCAAATTATAGGGAGTAATGGACTGGTACAAGGCTGTACCAGTCTGGATCCTCGACCTGACTTCATATCCAAAGACCCATTTAATGGATCCGAGCAGCTCAAAATCTTATGGAAAACTTATCCAAATGTATCCAAGCATAATGCTAAGATAGAAAGCCTAATCAAGTAATGTCACACTCCAAACCAGAAATTCCGGATTAAGGTGTGATCAGTCCTCGCCTCGTGTTTATTAACTCTATAAACATGCAAGGCTAAACAAACAAATAATAAAATAAATGCGGATAGTTTACCATATTAAGAAAATGGAGAAGGTGTTTATAGAGTCAAATATCCAATCATTTTTTTTTAATTACAAACGACTTGAACTGGAGAAGGTGTCAACGAATAGTTTACCATATTAAGTTTGCTATATTTTGGGAGGTACGGGTATACATATATTATATATATTTTTTTTGAAATACTGATAGCGGCTATCAGATCAAACAGCTGTTTATGTTATTACAACAATCGCATAAAAAACATCAAAATCACTAGCCTACAGAATTCGACAAGCTATAGCAAAATTAGCAGTACTTCTGCCAAAGTTGGACTTCTCTCCAAGCCTGATTAGCCACTGTTTTCAGGTCAGTTCCTTTTTCTTCAAAAATCAGTTTGTTTCTGTTTCTCCAGATAAACCAGCAGCCAGAAAAGAAAAACCTTCTCCACTTGGTTAGTATATCCCGGTTTCGGTATACCCTGGCCGCGTTCGTCAGTACTGTCCGTATATTATCCCCTAGCTGTCTGAATCTTTGACCCGCTAATGAGTAGATAGTGTGCCAGAATATAGATGTGAACCTGCAATGAAGAAATAGGTGGGATGCCGTTTCTAGGGGACAGGTATGGCACACTACACAGCCGAGCTCACAATGGAAGCCCCTACGAGCCATTCTCTCATGTGTAAGAAGTTTGTTTTGTAATGACAAAAAGGCAAACACGCGCACTGTGGGAGGCATTTTGAGATCCCAAACGAACCGAAATTGACATTTTGTTTTCCCTCCTGAGACCATGACATCGTAAAATGATTTTGCTGAGTACTCATTAGCACTATTCCATCTCCATTGTAACACATCTTCGGAGGCCTCATTGAGTGCTCTATCATCCCGTAATCCGTTCTGGATTGCCATTTGTAATGACCACATATATTATATATAGATTAATTATTATTTGACTTGTATAGAATGTGGGCTACTTGTATAGAGTACTTTAGAACATAAATCTCTATCTCAAATGCCAAATGCCTCGTCTTCTCAACCCACGGGTCAATCCGGCCCGTTGAATTATGGAGTTTGACATTTTTGAAACAATAATTAAATTTTTAGTTAAATATGGGCAAGACCCATATTTTCTCAAAAATAATTAAATTTTTAGCTTGATTTTGGATGAAGGCGAAGTCGACATGCATCGCATAATTGGCATCACACGTTAATGTGTTGTAACTGTAATTAATTAACTCAATTTAATCTTGCGGGGAAAATAATATTGGACACACTATAGTGAAAAAACATCCCATCATCACCAAGTACATTAGGACAGTTCTTGTAAATTATATATGAAAATTATTGTAGCGTTAATTTTTTATAACAAATTGGTAAATAAATTGGAAATATCACTAACGGTTCTTTTCGAAAATAAATTGGAAATGTCACTTTCACTAAATAAATTTATTTCTCCAACCCAAAAAACTTAGTTCTATATAAAGCCGACATTTTTATTAATATCCAAAGTTAATTAGAAATTAATATTTATGCCCAGAAGATCTGGATTTCGCCAAATATGTCCAAACTGGTCACAAAATGGCCGGTTTCCTCTTCCCCAGAAGCCGGCCATTTTGTGGCCGGCTTCCTCTTTTTTTTCGACATTATGAAGAATAATGAAATCTAACACTGGAAATTCAAATTTTTTGTTTAAATTATTTGTTAGATTACTTCTTTTGATTTATAATTACTATATTTATACTAAAATACACTAGATTACTTGAAATTATGTTGAATTACACTATATTATATTATATTATATTACGTTAAATTATGTTAAATTACGCTAAAATACGGTAATTTTCGGTAAATTGCTGTGTGTCTTCATAGTGATGTATAATTAGAAACTATTTTTTATTTCTCTTTTATCTTCATAGTGATTTATAATTAGAAACTGTTTTTTTTTGTTTTAAGAGACACTATGAAGAGCAAGATAATGAAATCTAACACTGAAAAATTAAATTTTTTGTTAGATTACTTCTTTTGATCTATAATTAGCATATTTATACTAAAATACGCTAAATTACTTGAAATTATGTTGGAGTTACACTATATTACGTTAAATTACGCTAAATTACATTACATTACGCTAAAATACGCTAAATTACGCTAATTACATATGAATAGGGACGATATCTCCACTGTAAAGGCGAAAAAACGACGACGAAACTTCAAACAGCCATAAAACGACGCTCGAGTGTTTGATTTCAGCAAATTGTCACTTTTCGGAAAGCTTGCGAAAATACGCATGCGTCCGTGCTCACGATGTCGGATTCCAAAATTCAGAATTGCCAAAAAACAAAGGAAAGAGCCTCAAAACTTGAGTTGAAGTTTCCGATTAAGATTTTCATTTCTATTATTCCATCTAAGTAGCTCAGTAAATTAGTTACATAATGAACTTGTAGAATACCAATTTGTACTAGTTTTGGAATTTTTTTACTATTTTTTATGATTCACGAAAGATGGCACAAAATCGGTCTACTTTAGCGTAACTTTGCGTAGTTTAGCGTAATTTACCGTATTTCAGCATAATTAGCGAAGTTATTGTAATTTAGCGTAATTTAACGTAATTTAGTGTAATTCAACATAATTTATTGTGATATAGTGTAATTCAACATAATTTCAAGTAATCTAGTGTATTTTAGTATAAATATGCTAATTATAAATCAAAAGAAGTAATTTAACAAATAATTAAAAAAAAAATCAAATTTTCAGTGTTAGATTTCATTATTTTGCTCTTCATAGTGCCTCTAAATATAAAAAAAAAAAAGAGGTAACTGGCCATAATGGCCGGCTTCCGGAAACCGGCCATTTTATGACCGGTTTGAGCATTTTTGGCAAAAGTCGAGAATTCTGAGTATAAATATTAATTTCTAATTAGCTTAGGATATTAATAAAAATGTCAGTATATAAAGAGAAAGAGCAGCTTAATTTGTTTCTCCAACCCAAAAATTAATATTATTTATTTAAATAATATGGATATTGTAAAAGTGGCCCATATTTTCTTTGTGAAATTGTATACCGTATATAATTTGCTATAATATTTTGCTTGTTCTATCCGACTGGAACTTTTTAATGTTGCTGCGCCAGCAAGAATGGAAAAACGAAAAGGAAGGCTAATAAAAGAACAAGAGATAAAAACAATCAAAAGAAATGAGGCCGCATGTGAAACTGAAACTCTAAGTCGGCGTGATTTAGCCAAGGTAGCCAGAAATATTTTTAGTTACCACCCTGAGAAATTCAAACTAAATTAATACCATCATGTTCTCATTTTTTCCATTCCTACCGCTCATGCGGTCTCAGTCCGGTTTTCAAATTGGACTGGTGCGCGGACTGGGAAAGCGCACCAAGTTGTTTTTTCTATTTTGTAATTCAATATTATTTTGTTTTGGTTCTGCTTTTTTTTTAATGCTCAATATTATTTTGATAAAATTACAATGTACGTGATCACTCAAAAGAGAGCAATGTTTCTTTTAATATTTATAAACTCGGAAATGCTATCGGTTCGGACTGCAAGCGCACAATCCTATCGAGTAGTATGTTCGAGGTCGATCCACAGAAAATATTGGTTCAATGCCTTGAGCGATCAAATCACAATCTTTCGAAAGGCTAGATGAAATCTGAAAATTGAGAGATGTTTGTTGATCAATGTAAATTAGGAAACAATTAAAAGTAATTAAAATAAAGATAGAGATGAGGATTCCTAGGATTTCGGCACACCATTGCCACTCAATCCGCCTTGACAATATATTCCTGTTGCGTCTGATTTCCTGTTGTTGTTTTAATGAAAGACACCACATAGGTCATTGCGATTTATGTTACGCAAGAATGACAGATCTTTCACCGAGATTCTACATAGGACACTGCGATTTACCTTACGCAAATGTCTGATCTCTCAAATACCCCAAATTACTACATAGATCACTGCGAATTTCTTTACGCATGTGATAGAATTTGGTACGCGTTTTGTTGGTCTGGTTTATGGTTTCCCCGCTAAGGTTTTCTTCACATAAACCTAATAGATCTCAACGAGGCTAATTCATACAAATAGTTTATCTTACCATTAAAGTACTGTCACTACCCTAACGGACTCAAACTAGATCATTGAAATTAGATAATGAGATAATAAATCACAAAAGCATTTTAGCACAACAACAATAAATCATAATCAACAGAAATATATATATCAAAACATCAAGAGTAACAAGGTTTACTGCCTAGCCCTAAGAAAAGGAACTTAGCCGCGGAACGGCATTGTTACAAGCACTCCTCTCTTCTCACTTTAATCAAATCTAACCCTAATTACAAAGATGATTATTCCTTCTGCCCAGGGGCCTTATATAGGAGTGTAGGGACGTGTAGAGGTTGAGTAGGGGCTGAGAAACTGATCTGGAAACAGCTGTCGGCAGTTATTGATCACTCAAAAGAGAGCAATGTTTCTTTTAATATTTATAAACTCGTAAATGCTATCGGTTCGGACTGCAAGCGCACAATCCTTATCGAGTAGTATATGCGAGGTCGATCCACAGGGAATATTGGTTCAATGCTTTGAGCGATCGAATCACAACCTTTCGAAAGGCTAGACGAAATCTGAAATTTGAGAGATGTTTGTTGATCAATGTAAATTAGGAAACAATTAAAAGTAATTAAAGTAAAGATAGAGATGAGAATTCCTAGGGTTTTGGCACACCATTGCTACTCGATCCGTCTTGACAATATATTCCTGTTGCGTCTAATTTCCTGTTGTTGTTTTATGAAAGATAACTACAAAGGTCACTGCGATTTATGTTACGCCAGAATGACAGATCTTTCATCGAGACTCTACTCAGGACAATGCGATTTACCTTACGCAACTATCGGGTCTCTTATCTCCCAAATTACTACACAGATCACTGCGATTTACCTTACGCAAATGATGGAATTTGGTCATGCGTTTTGTTGTTCTGGTTTATGGTTTCCCCGCGAAGGTTTTCTTCACATAAACCTAATAGATCTCAACGAGGCTAACTCATCCAAATAGTTTAAAGAGTTATTAAAGCACTGTCACTACCCTAATGAACTCAAACTAGATCATTGAAATTAGATGAAGAGATAGTAAATCACAAAAGCATATTCGATACAACAACAAGAAACCATAATCAACAGAAATATATATATCAAAACATCAAGAGTAACAAGGTTTACTGCCTAGCCCTAAGAAAAGGAACTTAGCCGCGGAACGGCATGGTTACAATCACTCCTCTCTTCTCTCTTTAATCAAATCTAACCCTAAGTACAAAGATGCCTATTCCTTCTGTCCAGGGGCTTTATATAGGAGTGTAGGGACGTATAGAAGTTGATTGGGGGCTAAGAAATCAATCTGGAAACAGCTGTCGGCAGTTATTTCCCAAGAGGCGCCTTCGGTTACGGACCGTATCAGGTAATACGGTCCGTAATGAGACCTTGGCGGTTATGGTTGTAACTTCCTGCGCCATCTTCTGAGTCTGTGCTATGTCTGGTCCGTATTAGCCAACACGGACCGTAACAGGGACTTAGTCGATAAGCGTCGCTGATCCGATTGATCCAATTCTAGCTCCATTTGATGTAAATTAGTCCCAAAACCTGTATTCTGCAACAAAACATAAAGAAGGGTGACAGTAGCCTTTTTCTCTAATAAAGTAAACATAAATGTGAGAAAATATGTAAAACCTAAGCCAAAACCCTACGTAAATCATCGTTATTTTGACTCTGATCAGTTATTCCCCAAAAGATGCCTTCGGATACGGGCCGTATCAGGTGATACGGTCCGTATTAGGACCTTGGCAGTTAGGGTTTATTGCTTCCAGCGCTATCTTCTGGTCTGTGCTAGGCCTGGTCCGTATTGGTCAATACTGGCCGTAACAGGGACTTAGTCGATGAGCGTTGCTGATCCGATTGACCCGATTCTTGCTCCATTTGGTGTAAAATAGTCCCAAAACCTGTTTTCTACAATAAAACATAAAGAAGGGTGACAGTAGCCTTTTTCTCTAAATAATTAAATATAAGTGTGAGAAAATATGTAAAACCTAAGCCAAAACCCTACGTAAATCATCATTATTTTGACTCTGATCACGCCTCCCAACTTGAATTGTTGCTTGTCCTCAAGCAACGACATCCCAGCTGGTCAAAGATTCGGTCTAGGTTAAACCATACAATCTCAGGGTCTTGTTTAAAAATTAAATTAGGGCTTAGGTTAGTTACAATTGGCATGACAATAAAAAACTAGAGCTTTAAATATATTTATGACCTTTCCATTGGACAATTTATTCACCTCATGATTGACCTCATTATGCTTGCCCTAGAATAATTATTATCGAACAATTTAATTCACAAATATCCTTAAAATTGAGAGTATTAATTTCTCCTTCGATTATAAATGGATCCCTTCCAACCAATATGAATTCTAATGATATAAATTTTGATTTTCCTTCCCAATTGATTGGAGCAAAGTATGACAACTAAGTGTTTTGGTACTTGTGACTATTTTTGAAAAAGTAAATATATACAAGAATTTAAATTTGGGAGGTTTTCTCGAGCCTATTGGTAACCAGTCTTGCGTAGGCACCCGTACTCTTTTTATCCTCCATCTTTTATTCTATTTTTTTCTTTTTCAGGATTTTTCTATTTTTTTTGGATTTTTCTCATTTCTGATTTTTTTTGTATTTTTCTATTTTTCTGAAAATAAAATAAAATATTTTTGTGTCACAAGCACCATGATTACACACAATTTCAAGTATTCATTCATACAAGAAATTATTGCATAGTTTCGCTAGGGGTCTATCTATAATAAATGGGTATTCTAAAACACTATCAAATTTAAAAGACTTTGCAAAAATAAATTACTCAATATAAAAATTCTAGGGTTTGCAATTTTGGTCAACTCTCATGGTTAGCAATTAATTGTTCACTTTGAGATTACAAATAATTTTAACAATTCCGAATTTTTGGTATCATGGCCAATTGTCTAAACCTTAGTCTAATTCAATTTAAAACAATTCCTATTTGATTAACCTACTCCTAGAAAAAAAAATGCAAGCTAGCTAAAAAGCTCAATTTAATCATTCTAGGATTTTCGGTAAAGCCTCTAACCCTAGTCAAAAATTGAGTAAAACTACTAGCACCTAAGAATTTAAACTGCGAAATTTTTTAAAGATACATGGTCAATTTACTTTCCTACCCCCCGAATAAAATTGAGCATTGTCCCCAATGCTCGAGAGATAAAAATAAAGGAAATAGTAAAGTAAAAAGACCGGAGAAAGATACAACTCACTGCACCTCAATCCTGAGGTGGTGGAGGTCGCTGGATCTCCTCGTAGAATGACAGGTCCAAATGGTGGTGGCTGGTATGGCAATCATGTGGTGAGGGCATGCTGGTAGTACTGCTGTGACATGTAGCGGGCCTGCTGTGCCTCCCGCCTGTTGTTGGCAGCGTACCCTCGTAGCTCGTCCATGCCCTGACGAACCTGGCTTATATAGTGGCGTGTCTCGTCACACTGTTGGTCAAGCTGAGCATAAGTGGTCCTAGTGTCAATGGAGAATCTCTCCATGTTCGCGTGAACCCTTTGGACGGCCTGGAGAACTCGGTTGTATCCACTTTGAGGGGCATCAGATGGTTCCGCCCCTTGTCGCGCTGCTTCTTCCGCGAGCGCTTCTTGTCGAGCCCTCTGCTCATTTGCTGCCATTTTTTGCATGTACGCGGCGGCTGCTGCGGTTTCGGCTCTATCCTCTTCTTCAGCCTCGGCCTCTAGGGCCTCAAAATCGACCTCATCATCACTCTCCTGGGCGGCCTGTCTACCGATAGGGGCCACCTTGCCTCCATCTTTGCTGGTTCTTGAGGGGTAGCGGCTTGCAAGGCATTTGAACCCTCCTGCTTTCGATGTGGTATAAGTAAGGCTCGGGAGGTCTACCGCTGATCATCCTCATGGCAGTGAGGTACTCAATATTTAGGAATCTCATGCCGGTGCCTTCTTTCAGGAAATCCACCTCGAGTCTGAGTTGCCGAGCGAGTATTGTTGCGATGGCACCAATAGAGATGTTTCCTCTGTCCCTTTTGTTTTGGCCAATTGCGTGGATGTGATTGCAGAGGAAATAACCGAGGTGCGGTGGCTCTTCCGGTGTGATGAGCATGCATTTGAGAATGTAAAGCTCGGAGAAGGTGACTTTTGCACATGTCTCGCCTCGAGCGAAAAGAGAGTTGCTTAGAGCCGCTTGCATGTAACGGAGCACCGGATGGACAATGTGGCTTGCGACTCTCGGATCACTGATGCGGTCATTGGTGATCATCTTCCAGAAATTCCGGTCATTATTGTACGCCTGTACGCCCTCATCTTTAAAGCCAAAGATGTCGCAGAAATCGCTCATTGACATCTCCTGCTCTATATTCATCAGCTGGAACTTGATTATGTCATTTTCGGAGGAGAAGGTGGCGATGAACTCGCGGGTGAGGTCATCATAGGTTGGGACATCCACCAGCTTGTTGAGAAAGTCCCAGATGTGAACCCTTTTTGCTAGGGTTTTGAATTGGGCGAGGAGGCCGAGCTCTTGAAGGGTTTCGATGTGGATGGCCTTGTGGTTGACGATTTTGCTGTCATCCAGTTTCTCGAAGATCTTAGCGTGTGCCCTGTAAGTGAATTTTATGTCTAGGGGGTTATGTTGCTGCCCCTCCATCGGTTGCGGTTCTTCTTGAGGAGGAGATTCCGGCAACTCCTCTCGTTCGGGGCTCCGTTCGGGTGATTCAGGTGGCGGTGGATTTTGAGAAGAGGACTCTCCCCTCTTTTTCTTGCCCTTACCTGTCAAAGCTTGGAGAAGACCACGTGTTTTTGGGGCCATTTGTGGTAATTATTGGTCACTGTTACGGGCCGTATTGGGTTGATACGGTTCTGTTACGGACTCGTGTGCTGGAGAAATTCTGCCAAGTACAGGACTTAATACGGACCGTATTGACAATTACGAACCGTATTGGACTGGTACTGGTTCTGGTAAAACTGAGAAAACCTAATTTTTTTGTTGTTTTTCGTGATTTTTGTATTTAACTAAATCTAAAATAGAAAGCTAACTCTAAAAGTAAATTTCAAAGAGAACTAAAAGACTAATTTTAACAAAATTGAAACGAAGTTGAAGAATAAGAGAGAAAAAGGGGAAGAACCAAAAATGGTGGAGATCAACGGTGCTCACGGCGAATACGGGTTGGATACAGCCTGTATTGGAGGTCGGTGTGGGTGAGGTTGGTCTCCCTTGGTGGCCGGCGGCGTAAGCGAGGGTGTGCTCGGGTTTTGCAATAGGGAGGAGGAGGTGGAGAGAAAGAAGGAAGGGAGATAAAGAGATGAAGAGAAGAGGAGAAGAGAAACGGGAGAGAGGGGGCTCAAAATAGAAAAACCTCTAATTTGAACGGTTACCCAACTTCGCGCCTCTTCGTTACCGGGTTTTAATTTCACAGATCGGCTTTGATTACGGACCGTATTGGCTGATACGGTCCGTACCCAATCCAAAAATTTTTTGAATCCTGACCTGTTTCTCCAACTCTTTCTCTGAATACAGGTCGTATTTGCTAATGCCTTTTCCTTCCCACTCCTGCTTCGTATTCACTGTCCTAATCCGTATTGGCTGATACGGTCAGTAACAGAGAATATTTTCTTGACTTTTCCAATGTTTTTAACCGAGCCTTTCCTCTAGCATGTTCACCTGGTCATGAAAGAATGGGTGAATGTGATTCGTTCCCCAGTTAAAGCCCTAATTTAACTAAAAATAAAAATTTGCAAGAAAATATAAAAGTGGCCTTGGGTTGCCTCCCAAGAAGCACTTGTTTAAAATCATTAGCTTGACTTTGTGTCGCATTAGTTTCTTCCAGATATCCTCCCGTCAATGCAAGCTGGTTGCTGGTCTGGTGGTTCGCCTTCAGCTTCTTCTGTGGTTTCATCATCACTGCCTTTCTCGAAGAAGTCGGTTGGTGTTTGAGGTCCGGGGTCGAATGCCAGACTCACACCGAGTACTGCTTCGACCTCGTCCAGTCTTTGAGAAATTGCATCGAGTTCTTCGCGTAGGTTTTTGATTAATGCAAGGGCTAAGAGAGAATAATTCCTGTTGTTTGCGATATTGGGGCTCTTGTTTAGATCATCGGTTTGTGCTGTCACGGAGGTTGGATGGATCTGACCGTCATCTTGTACAATGAACAATCTCTCTATTTCTGCTTCGTGCATCATCTCCTCAATATCTTCAAATTCATCCATTCGCAATTCATCATTGCCATACTCATCTGCCGTTCCAAATTGTAGACAAGATTTATGTCAGGTGGGACTTTGGTTTCATTCATGTTGAAGATCATCTTGTTCTCGCCAACATCGAGTGAAATCTTTCCATTCCTAACATCAATCATTGCTCCACATGTGGCGAGGAATGGTCATCCAAGGATGATCGGAATCTGCTCATCTTCTTCCATATCAACTACCACAAAATCTGCTGGTATCCAGAATTTACCGACTTTGATTGGGATATCAAGCAATATTCCTTCGGGATATCGAATTGATCGGTCAGCTAGTTGCAATGAAATCCTTGTTGGTGATAGGTCTCCACATTCCAATTTATCAAATACTACCTTAGGCATCAGACTCACACTTGCCCCCAGATCACATAAAGCTCTCTGATATGTCTATATTTCATCTATTATTTCGTCCTATTTCTAGACCAGACCTTATGTTTTTGACCACTAAATTGCATAGTTTACATTGAAAATCAATAGAATATGGTACTGCTGCAGTTTTGTGGTTGATTTGCAGGAAATAGGCGAAAACAGGCAAAAAGGCAGAGTTCTGACTTCCCCCACGCGACCCGGCGGGTCGCATCGCAGCCCAGACGCGACCTCAGACGCGACCCTCACAGCTCACATCCGTGCCACCCGACGCGGGTCGCATGGAAACTCATGCGGGTCGCGTCGAGTTAACTGAGCCAGGCCCAATTGAGGCCCACGAAGGAAACTATTTATACAGAAGGCCTGGCAACAGAAGAGGGATCCACCATTTCGTCCAGAAACAGATCAGACCCTAATTTAAAGTGAAGGCCAAGCGCCTGAGGCGATCTGAAGAGGAGAGAGCCGATCTGGAGCTGAAGAGGAGTCGACTTGGAGAAGAAAACTCAACCTGAAGCTGCAATCCTCTTCACTACCTCTTCTCTCACTATGATTTGCTTTCTTTCTCTCTCTCTCTTGTTTTGATTTTATTGATGTCTGAGTAGATATTATAGTTTCGAGGGTTTGGATTTGTAGTCTGACACTTTGTTATTTCGTGTTTCTTTGATTCTTGTATTATTTGTAATTGCTTGATCTGAATTGTTTGATTCTTGATTGTCTACTGTTGAATGCCTTTGGCATTTCTTCTTGTACCGAAGGCTTGATGTTTCTTGCAAATTAGGTTAAGTACTTGAGGTAGGTCTGAGAACCGAAAGGTGAGGTCAATGAGTAGCCGAAAGGTGAAAGTTTCCACTTGCTCTTGCTCAGCTTGTGGATACCTTTAGTAAACAGAATTGAGAACTTAGGTTTAGATCAAACAGCTTGATTAAACCTGAGAAGATGAAGTTGCAATTCCAAACCAGGTCTGCTAAGCCAACACACGAAAGTTGAGGTTCAGTGACACTAGGTACGGTCAATCTAGCCTTACACGACTTAAACAACTAAGATTCTGACATGTGTAGACTCAGCTCAAGGGACCATGCGGGTCGCGTGAGTTAGCACGCGGGTCGCATCACGAGGGCACAGCTTGCGGGTCGCGTGCCAGGTTCAGGGCGCTTAAGGGCCAAGCGGGTCGCATGCGAAAGCAAGCGGGTCGCATGCGAAAGCAAGCGGGTCGCATGCGAAAGCATGCGGGTCGCGTCACAAGGGTCGCATGCGAGAGCATGCGGGTCGCGTGGCAGGTCCTGAGCAGCAAAGTTGAAGATGAAATCTGAAACCCTTGAAACACCCTTTTATACCATAGTACAAAATACAAACATTTAGTTGATTCTTTACTTGTTCATATATTGTTCATACATTGTTCATACGATTGTTCATTCATTCTTTCATTTCATTTGATTTGTTCATACACCTTAGAATTAGACAAACAAACCCCAAACATTCAAACTTCTAGTACCTAACTAGGAAAGGTAAAAACATAGAATTTGAACCGTCCCTGTGGATCTATACCTGAATAGACTACACGACAGGATCGTACACTTGCGATCTTAATCGAGGGTTTATAAGGTTTAAAAGCTACAGCTTCGGCTGTAGTGAAACTTTGTACCTCACATTTGGGAGCGAACAAGTTTTTGGCGCCGTTGCCGGGGACGGCTTTCATTTTCTGGATTTTTACTTTTCCTAGTTAATCTAGATTTTAATTTGTATCTTTTCTTTTCTTTTATTTTATTTTTCTTTTCTCTTTTTCAGGAACACTCTGGCTTTAGGGCGATTACCATCTGAGGAGCTCGAAACATCATGGATCTGATGTACAACATGGCGACAGACCAATATTGGTTTGGCCGCGACAGTTCTCGAGCTGGAAGAGGCGACCGATCCAAAGCTGGTCAGATCGCAGCTCTATATGCTAGAGCTGCCGAGCTAGAGGAGGCCATACAGAGAGCGGCGGACAAGCTGAGTGTGAAGGCAGTCGTACAACAACCACAGCCATGTGTCATGTGTGGGGACAGGAGACACTCTTACGAGTATTGCCCACTGGCTGATTGGGATGAGGAACCTGAGCGGGACGGCTATCTCAACAACAACAATTGCAATTCCTACGACAGTGCACCATTCGATAACTCGAGCAATTGCGTATTCCAACCCGATCCACCCGAGCCGTACATTGATCCCGCTGAGATCGAATTCATACACGAGCAAGGGAAGATAAACCAGATGATGTGGGAACAGATGCAAAGCATGTCCACTCAAATGGCTGCTCAAAACAAGCTGTTGGAGCAGTTGAGCCACATCGTCGCTTCACGCCAACCTCTGCCAGCTCAGCCAGAATGCGAAGGACCAGCCCAGCCAACAAACCAGACCGCACTGCACACGAGCCGCATCAGGGACACGCGTCCCGCGTCACCACATGAAGAAGAGAACCCTAGCCTGACTCGACCGGCAGTCGTTGCTGAAGAACATGTGAACGCGGGCTGCGTAATTGACACGCGGGCCGCGTTGAAGGAGGCTGACATCCTGGAAGAACCTGACGCGACCCGCATCATTGAGACACGACCCGCATCACCCACGAAAGAACATGTGGACCCAGGTCGCATCGAGCCAAGTCGACCTGCATCTCTACCTGAAGAGCATGTGGACGCGACCCGCACGCCACCTGATGCGACACGCGTCGAGGCCCAGACAGAGCAGCTGACTCCTGAGCTCAAGCCTCCAGCTATCCTCAGGTATGAGTTCCTGGACCCAGATAGATCTTGTCCTGTGATTATAAGTGCAGATCTTCAACCTGATCGGACTGCTACGCTCTTGGAGAAATTGGAAGCTCACAAAAGCGCGATTGGGTGCTTGATCAAGGACTTGAAAGAAATCTTGCGGATTCTTCTGATGCAAGAGTTTGATCGCGTGGTCCGTGTACCTCAGAAGTGGGTGCTCCCACCAGTGCCACCTGATCCACCTCCCACCAACCAGTGAGACGCCCCCGCCTCATCCCTCGCTCACCATCTAGTAAGTTTCCATATTTTCTTCTATTTTACTTTTTCCTTGTGTAAATTCAAGCATTGAGGACAATGCTTCATTCAAGCTTGGGGGGGGGGTGGAATAGAAGAAAACTGTATCTGCATTTAGACATGTTTATTTTTCACAAATTTTGCATTTTTAGGTGATAAATTTGTGTGATTGCTAGGATTAGGGACTTGTTTGAAAACTTTTGTTTGTGAGTTGGATGACCTTGGGAAATTAGAACTAACCTCATAATTGACCAAACATAACTGATTAGGAACAAATGGTTTGAGATTTGCAAAAATGAAAACTTGAACGTCGAGATAGCATTTAGAAACCGAATTGTGCTTTTCAAATAAGGAAATAGGGATTTCAAATAAAGAAATGTTGGGATATCCGTTGGTGTGAATGAACACTAGTGGATGTGTGTATTCATGGTATGTGCAAAAGAATGAAACAAAGAAAAACAAAGAAAGAAAAAGAAAATAAAAAGAAATGAAAAGACGGAGAAAATAAGAGTACTGGCAATAAGCCTTGAATGGGCGCCTTTGAGCTCGTCTCCCAATTAGAAATGAAAGAATAAAATTTTTGCGCATATCAACACACGAAGTCCGCAACTTTCTGACCTAAGCTTGATTCAAGCTTGGGGGGGCAAAAAGGAAAATGTCCTACAAACGAGGGCATAGTTTAGTGAAAGAATGATAATTCGATAATTCAAGTAATAAGCTTTGTAAGTTTTGAAACATTTAGAGTTTGAAGTTTTGTTAATCAATTTGTGAGGTGAATCAAAATTGACCAAAGAAAAATCCCAACCATAGCAAGAATACTCTTCAGTTTCTTTATTGAGGCAATCGAGTAAATTTTCACATTTTAGGCATTTAGCTTGCATTTAGATTCCAAACCTGGTTTGAAAGTATAAGTTTGCTTGAGGACAAGCAAAGGGTAAGCTTCGGGGAATTTGATATGTCTATATTTCATCTATTATTTCGTCCTATTTCTAGACCAGACCTTATGTTTTTGACCACTAAATTGCATAGTTTACATTGAAAATCAATAGAATATGGTACTGCTGCAGTTTTGTGGTTGATTTGCAGGAAATAGGCGAAAACAGGCAAAAAGGCAGAGTTCTGACTTCCCCCACGCGACCCGCGTCCCACCTGACGCGGGTCGCATCGCAGCCCAGACGCGACCTCAGACGCGACCCTCACAGCTCACATCCGTGCCACCCGACGCGGGTCGCATGGAAACTCATGCGGGTCGCGTCGAGTCGACTGAGCCAGGCCCAATTAAGGCCCACGAAGGAAACTATATATACAGCAGGCCTGGCAACAGAAGAGGGATCCACCATTTTCGTCCAGAAACAGATCAGACCCGAATTTGAAGTGAAGGCCAAGCGCCTGAGGCGATCTGAAGAGGAGAGAGCCGATCTGGAGCTGAGGAGGAGGCGATTTGGAGAAGAAGACTCAATCTGAAGCTTTGATCCTCTTCACTACTCCTTCTCTCACTATGATTTGCTTTCTTTCTCTCTCTCTCTTGTTTTGATTTTATTGATGTCTGAGTAGATATTGTAGTTTCGAGGGTTTGGATTTGTAGTCTGACACTTTGTTTGATGATGCGCATGGATTGATTCTTATTGTTATTTCGTGTTTCTTTGATTCTTGTATTATTTGTGATTGCTTGATCTGAATTGTTTGATTCTTGATTGTCTACTGTTGAATGCCTTTGGCATTTCTTCTTGTACCGAAGGCTTGATGTTTCTTGCAAATTAGGTTAAGTACTTGAGGTAGGTCTGAGAACCGAAAGGTGAGGTCAATGAGTAGCCGAAAGGTGAAAGTTTCCACTTGCTCTTGCTCAGCTTGTAGATACCTTTAGTAAACAGAATTGAGAACTTAGGTTTAGATCAAACAGCTTGATTAAACCTGAGAAGATGAAATTGCAATTCCAAACCAGGTCTGCTAAGCCAACACACGAAAGTTGAGGTTCAATGACACTAGGTACGGTCAATCTAGCCTTACACGACTTAAACAACTAAGTTTCTGACATGTGCAGACTCAGCTCAAGGGACCATGCGGGTCGCGTGAGTTAGCACGCGGGTCGCATCACGAGGGTCGTAGGCCACGGCTTGCGGGTCGCGTGCCAGGTTCAGGGCGCTTAAGGCCAAGCGGGTCGCATGCGAGAGCATGCGGGTCGCGTGGCAGGTCCTGAGCAGCAAAGTTGAAGATGAAATCTGAAACCCTTGAAACACCCTTTTATACCATAGTACAAAATACAAACATTTAGTTGATTCTTTACTTGTTCATATCAGTGTTGTAAAAAACGGTCTAGTCGGCCGATTAAACGGCCGATTAATCGGAAACGGCGGCCTAACCGTCACGAACACTCTTAACGGAGGCATGTTAGAGGGATGAAAACGATTAATCGGCTGTTTTTCCGATTAATCGGCCGTTTTTTCCGATTAATCGGCCGTTTATTCCCGGTTATTCCCGTTTATTCCCGTTTTATTCCCGTTTATTCCCGTTTATTCCAGTGAATATTTATTTTCACATTTTTTTTTCTGTGATAGTGTGTGATAATAAGGTTTATAAATCTTATATTGTAGTTTTATTTATGCTTGGATATACATTCAATATTTTTTATATATATTTTTTCTTCTTACTTACTTTGAAATTGATTAATTCTTCTATTATTTATATACCATATATTTTTCTTACTTACTGGTGTAATTTTTTTTATTAGTACGACGTGTTCATTTATATAATTAAGTTGTTATCATAAACTAATTTTAATGATTTTATGTTGGAATGTTTAATTTCTTTCAAATGATATGTTATTAGTATTTGAAAATACTTAATCTCAATTTTATTTTTTCATTAAATAAATGTGTTACTTAACATGTAAAATGCTTATGTGTTAAAAATAAATAAGCGTAGTGTCATGTTATAATAATAAAACTAAGTTAAATTAAGTTTATTTGATAAGTTTAATGAGTTAAATAAATTATTTTTAATAAATTATGATATATATACATAAATTTAATAAAAACGTTAAATTGTCCGCATAATTCCGATTAGTCGGCCGCATACCGATTAATCACTTATCGGTACCCTATCCGTCCGACGACCGAATACCGTTATTTACAACACTGGTTCATATATTGTTCATACATTGTTCATACGATTGTTCATTCATTCTTTCATTTCATTTGATTTGTTCATACACCTTAGAATTAGACAAACAAACCCCAAACATTCAAACTTCTAGTACCTAATTAGGAAAGGTAGAAACTTAGAATTTGAACCGTCCCTGTGGATCGATACCTGAATAGACTACACGACAGGATCGTACACTTGCGATCTAAATCGAGGGTTTATAAGGTTTAAAAGCTACAGCTTCGGCTGTAGTGAAACTTTGTACCTCACATTTGGGAGCGAACACTCTCTTAAAATCTGTTGTGCCAATTGTGCATAGTATCGAAAAACTTCCCGGATCTTTCAACTTTGTTGGTAATTTACTTTGCACGAGCGCGCTACATTCCAGATTGAGCAGAACTGTTGAGAATTCTTGGAGTCTACTTCGGTTTGAGAGAATCTCCTTCAAAAATTTAGCATACGAGGGTATGCTTGCAATTGCCTCTGTGAAGGGGATTGTGACATGTAATTGCTTGAGTGTCTCCATGAATCTCGCAAACTGCTGCAATACCTTGTGCTTGGCAGGCCTTGGAGGGAATGGCAGAGGTGGCTTGTAGGGTGGTGGTGCAATATATTCAGGTTCGGGTTGTCGTTCGTCTCCACCTATGGTGTCATTCTGCTCCTTAGTAAGGTCTGTCTGCAGTTCGAATACGGGCGACTCCGGTGGTTGCGGCTCGTATTCTTCGGAATGCGATGGTTCTGCATGCATCTCATCGGAAGTTTGATCGGGCATGGGAGGTCCCTGATAAGCTGTACCGCTCCTTAATGTTATGCTCTTGCAAGTCTCTCTCGGGTTTTCTTCCGGTTGGCCCGAAAATTTGCCTTTTCCGCGTGTAATACTCGAGAGTTCTTTAGCCATCTTAGAGATATTGTCTTCTAAGTCTTTGTTGCAGTTTGCTAAGGATTCGATTTTCTGTGCGATTTCGGCGTTAGCCTTGTCTTGCTTCTCTAGGAATCTCTCCATTAAAGATGTGATGTCAGGTTGCTGTGGTTGGTTGTACTGCCTTGGTTGATAATTCTGTTGAGGATTGTTGTATCTCGGTTGATAATTGGGTTGTGGTTGGTAGTTCTGTTAGGGTGCAGCAGGCCTTTGATTGTTTGCGTATGAGAGATTTGGATGGTTTCGGTTGTTCGGATGGTATGTATTGTAAGCGGGCTGAGGTCGAAAGCTGTTATCGATTGCGTTTGCTTGCTCCATTTCTTCCTCAGTTTCCGTCACATTCATACATTCGGTCATCTCATGCGCTCCTCCACAATAGCCACATGCTGTTGCGGCATTGACTGCTGCTACCGTTCGCTGCTTGGTTTGCTTGTTGAGTGCCATTTGCAAAGCATCAATCTTTGCGCTCAGCATGGATATATCATCTACTCGGTGCATGCCAGGTGTTGGAGTTGGCTTCTTTCGCTCAGGGATCCAGTAGTGTTGGTTGATTGCAATCTCTTCAATTAGGTTGTAAGCCTCGTCAGGTTCTTTGTTCATGATTGCTCCTCCTGCGGAAGCATCAATAGACAACCTATCGGTAGGGTTTAGACCATTATAAAAAGTTTGGACAATCAGCCATCTTTCTAGACCATGATGTGGACAACACCTTAACATATCCTTATATCTATCCCATGCCTCACACAATGTTTCACCATCCCTTTGTTCAAAATTAGTAATTGCATTTCTAAACCTCGAAGTTTTGGATGGTGAAAAATATTTTGCAATAAACACATTAAACAATTGGTCCCAAGTTTGAATGGAATTGGCCGGTAAGGAAAACAACCATGCTCTCGCTTTATCTTTTAATGAAAATTGAAATAGCCTTAGCCTGATTGCTTCATCGGTAACTCCGTTGATCTTTATCGTCTCGCATATCCCTAGCAAAATTGACAGATGAAGATGTGGATCTTCATGTGGAACCTCCAAATTGCTGTTGCGAAACCATATTTATGAGAGCAGGTTTGATCTCAAAATTACGGTTTGTAACAGTTGGCGGGTTTATACTAGAATTAGGATCATTCGCGCGCGGTACGCAATAGTCTCGTAGAAGTTTGGGTCTTGCTGCATCGTGAACTCCCTGATCACCATTGTTTTGTCTTCCATTGTTGATCGGTTGGATATCCATGTTGATCGAATCTGAGTCTTCTTCGCTTTCAGAATTACTTGATGAAGAACTATGATTGGTTCTTATCGGTGATGTGGAAACGAATTGTCCTCTTCTACTAGCAATCCTCTCAGATCTTCGTACGGATGATTCGGCCAGCGTGCAGTTTCCTACAAAGAAAAGAAAATCTGAAAATTTAAACTAAAAACTGAAAATAAAAAGAAAATAAAAATAAAAATGAAATTGGAAATAAATGAAAAAGAAAAATGCAGAAAATAAAAAGAAATCTAGGCGTTTCTAATTAATTGGATTCAATGGTCAAAGCAAGGGCGTCTCGCGAGGCCTTGCACAATGAACCGTTATTCCCCGGCAACGGCGCCAAAAAGCTTGATCACTCAGAAGAGAGCAATGTTTCTCTTAATATTTATAAACTCGGAAATGCTATCGGTTCGGACTGCAAGCGCACAATCCTATCGAGTAGTATGTTCGAGGTCGATCCACAGGGAATATTGGTTCAATGCCTTGAGCGATCAAATCACAATCTTTCGGAAGGCTAGATGAAATCTGAAAATTGAGAGATGTTTGTTGATCAATGTAAATTAGGAAACAATTAAAAGTAATTAAAATAAAGATAGAGATGAGGATTCCTAGAGTTTCGGCACACCATTGCCACTCAATCCGCCTTGACAATATATTCCTGTTGCGCCTGATTTCCTGTTGTTGTTTTAATTAAAGACACCACATAGGTCATTGCGATTTATGTTACGCAAGAATGACAGATCTTTCACCGAGATTCTACATAGGACACTGCGATTTACCTTACGCAAATGTCTGATCTCTCAAATACCCCAAATTACTACATAGATCACTGCGAATTTCTTTACGCATGTGATAGAATTTGGTACGCGTTTTGTTGTTCTAGTTTATGGTTTCCCCGCTAAGATTTTCTTCACATAAACCTAATAGATCTCAACGAGGCTAATTCATACAAATAGTTTCTCTTACCATTAAAGTACTGTCACTACCCTAACGGACTCAAACTAGATCATTGAAATTAGATGAAGAGATAATAAATCACAAAAGCATTTTAGCACAACAACAAGAAACCATAATCAACAGAAATATATATATCAAAACATCAAGAGTAACAAGGTTTACTGCCTAGCCCTAAGAAAAGGAACTTAGCCGTGGAACGGCATGGTTACAAGCACTCCTCCCTTCTCACTTTAATCAAATCTAACCCTAATTACAAAGATGATTATTCCTTCTGCCCATGGGCCTTATATAGGAGTGTAGGGACGTGTAGAGGTTGAGTAGGGGCTAAGAAACTGATCTGGAAACAGCTGTCGGCAGTTATTCCCCAAAAGATGCCTTCGGATACGGGCCGTATCAGGTGATACGGTCCGTATTAGGACCTTGGCAGTTAGGGTTTATTGCTTCCAGCGCTATCTTCTGGTCTGTGCTAGGCCTGGTCCGTATTGGTCAATACTGGCCGTAACAGGGACTTAGTCGATGAGCGTCGCTGATCCGATTGACCCGATTCTTGCTCCATTTGGTGTAAAATAGTCCCAAAACCTGTTTTCTACAATAAAACATAAAGAAGGGTGACAGTAGCCTTTTTCTCTAAATAATTAAACATAAGTGTGAGAAAATATGTAAAACCTAAGCCAAAACCCTACGTAAATCATCATTATTTTGACTCTGATCAGTACGTCATCTATTATACGTAGTATGTCCGGCTAATTTTATCAATATTATTATACATTTGGATATTAAGGACTTATATTTTGAAATATTTGTTAGATTAGTTCTTTTGATGTATAATTAGCATAATTATACTAAAAATACGCTAAATTACGCTAAAAACGCTAAAATACGATATTACGCTAAATTTTGGATAAAAGAGACGCTATCTTTGCTGAAAAAGCGAAAAACGACGATGAAACTTCAAACGTCTATAAAACGGCCCTCGAGTGTCCGGTTTCAGCAAATGACCACTTTTCGGAAAGCTTGCAAAAATATGCATGCTTCGCCATTTTTTCAAAATTCAGAATTGCCAAAAAACAAAGAGAAAAGCCTCAAAACTTGAGTTGAAGTTTCCGACTAAGATTTTCATTTCTATTATCCGATCTAAATAGCTTAGTAAATTGGTTATATAATGAACTTGTAGAATACCAATTTTTACTATTTTTGAATTTTATTTACTATTTTTTATGATTTATGAAAGATGACACAAAAATCGGCCTAATTTAGCATAATTTAGCATAGTTTAGCGTAATTTAGCATAATTATCGGATCTAAAACAACAACAAAAAGTCTCAACCAGCCATTAATTTGGGCATTTTTAAAAATACCCAGCTAATGTGGGTATATTTATTAATTTGTAATTAACTTTGGATATTAATAAAAATGTCGGCTTATTATCTATTGTATCATTCCAATAAAATTAGCCAGACATACGAAAATACGTATAATAGATGATGTACATCGTAATTTTATCAAAATAATATTGAGAATTAAAAAAATTGAACCAAAACAAAATAATATTGAATTCCAAAACAGAAAAAAAAAAAAATTTGGTGCACCTCCCGAGTCCGCACACCAGCCCAGTTCGGTGCGGGAACTGAGAGAGCGTGGGTGGAAGGAATAGAAAAAAAAGGTTTTGAGTGGTATTGATTTAATTTGTATTTTATGGAGTGGTAACAAAAAAAATTCGATTTTGCTTGCTAGAGTCCGCGGTACCATATCTTTATAGTTATAGATAATATTATTTTTTAAAAAATTATTATTATTTTATATCAAATTATTTAATTAATATATTTTTTAATATAATGGAATTAAAAGTAATTATTTTTATATTTTGTGATATTACGAACATGATGTTTAATATATATATATATATATATGTTCGTAAGCAATTATATATATGCTATCAAATTATTTGGCAATTACTAATTATTTGTTTGTTACCCGATAATTTTAAAGAATGAGGATAACTAATACCGTTATTAATGGGTAATGGTAATTTACGAATAAGAATAATTTTATTATACGCCTATGGATACAAAAGTGTCTCTACCCGATCTGTATCATGCCCGTTAACACCCCCAAAGCAACATAATCGAATCTCACGTGAGGAGTTGGAAATTTGCAATTTGTCCCTCGCTTTCTTGTTGTTTTTGTATTATCTTTGTATCATGCCTTTTGTTTGAACTATAATGGTGCTGTTGGGCTTTTGTTAGCCTTTTGTTGAGCTAGCAATAATAATTATTCTTTGTTAGAATTTTTTTTGGTGCTGTTGGGCTTTCTTTTTTCTTATGTTTTTTTGGGTGCTTGGGAAACATTTGACGTGTACATAACTAGAGGGCCTTGCAAATTCCAAATATTTGTAAGAGAAAAAATATTAAGGCTTTTCTTTGTCGGGCCTATTTGGGCCTCAAACCTTAAACTTCTCCGAGTCCACATCGTCTGCATTAACTCAAAATAGCATCTTTTGAGTTAATACATCTCTGTTATCTGATTTTAAACAGAGCCAATCCGGTACTCACCAATAAAGCAGAGAGTCCTTTAATACTAGTGCAGATCTGATTGACATAGATCTTAAAGCTGATCGGACAGTATAAATGCATTAACTCAAAAGATTTTTTTTAGTTATGCAGAGGATACGAATTCCCAGCCTCCAGGAGTTGGATGGATGGTTAAAAGCAAAATTCAAACCGTTGTTTATCTTGGCGTAGCAAGGATTTAAGCCAGGACAACAAATTTTAACGATTCAAATTTCATCAAAAATATTAAACTATTCGAAAACTAGGAATTTTATCCAACATGATATAAGTTCTAATATATAATATTTTTTCATATAAAAATAATAAACATAGTAATAATAATTTTTTAAGTCTAAATTAGAAATTTCATTACTGACAAATTGGTAATTACTATTAGAATCTAAATTACTAATTACAAATTGGTAATTACTAATTAGGGACTAAATTACTAACATATTGGTAATATACAAAGTCTAAATTAAGGACTATCAGTACTACTAATATCACGTTGGATTTTTTGGCATCCAAGCATCTATTCGTTCAGAGAGGATCCGAGCCATCCATTCAAAAGATCTCAGCCACTGATCAAAATCATTTTTCAATCTCAGCCATTAATCATTAATTCTGATTTTATGCATCTGTTTCATATTGTCAAATGTGTACAAGTCTAAATTTATTTCGAAACATACCTGCTACATGAAAAACCACATAGAAATTATTTCACTTAAACAAATAGAAAAACGCGTTTCCTCTGTATTCGCTTCTTCCCAACGCGAATACGCGTCTCTTTTCTTTTTTCGAAGCACCGATCCAGGCGTCTCCTCTTTCAATACGCCGCGAGAGAGAGAGAGAGCAGAGAGATGGACAACGATGGCGCCTCTAGGGTTTCCATTTCGCGGCCAAGGGGAACGATGACGGCTCTGAGACTCTCTTCCTCCCTCTCCCTGACTCTCTCAGATGGGAAAAACAAAGAGAAATGGAAAAGGCGAAGGAGAGGGTTGAGAGGGTTGATTGATGTAATCGACGGTGGATTTCCTCGAACCCAAATCCTCCAAGACCTAAATTCCAATCTTCGAGGGATTTTCGTGCGTGAATTGTTTGATTCCGAGTCCTTAGAAGAACTTAGCAATGGAGTACGACCCCTACGATAGCAGTGGTAAGTGCATTTCGACCCAATCATATCAGCTTCGCTTTTTATATTATGTTTTTTGTGATTTAGGGATAGGGCTTTTGATTCGGGGTAAAGACCGAAACAAATAAATTGTTGAAAATAGATGAGATTTCACTCTTTCTCTTTGCCGGAGTACAACGCACTTGATTCAGTTTGCAATTTTGCATAGATGAATGCTCCTGAAATGTCTTCACATAACTACAAAACCAGTTGATATTTTTAACATGTTTATCATTTACTTTTGCTACAGGGACTGACGACGATCTCCCCCCTGCCCATCAAAACAGGGCTATAAGAGGACCCCATCCAACTGGTAATGGTAGGAACACAGGTCCATTCCCATACCCAAGACAACAGAACAATGATATGGAAAAGGAAATTCACAGGCTTGAGCGCGAGGCTTACACTTCGGTTCTGAGAGCATTTAAAGCCCAAGCCGATGCCATTTCCTGGGTAGTTTCTTTTTCTTTCCTTACCAATATAAGTTATTCAATATTTAAAAGAGAGATTTTTTAAGGGCATTTTGTTAATTGTTTATTATTTTATTTTTTTTAGGAGAAGGAAAACCTCATTACCGACCTGAGGAGAGAATTGAGGTTGTCTGGTGATGAGCATAGAGAGCTTTTAACCATAGTCAATTCTGACGAGGTCACTCGGCGAATAAGGTATTAATGTTACAGCCCGTAAATTTAAACCTAATTAATTAGACTTATAATCAAAAAATTTGCGACTAATTAAAACTTGGGTTAATTAATTAACCCAAAGCGAAGGTTAAATAGTTAACCTGATGATGAAGATTTTATAAATTGATTACTTAAATCAATTTGCAGTTCTACCAATCTTAGATTTAAATTTAAAACTTAACAAATTTGAAATTTGATAAATAAATAAAATAGTTAAACTATATAGTTATGTTGTTAATCTAACGTAATTCGCGAAAGGTTACAAATTAGATTATATTAAATTGCATGATTAAATCAATTTAGGATTTACGAATTCTAAAATCAAATTTCGTAAATATGATTTTCTAATTAAGAGTAATCCTATTAATGATCGTTATAATTAATATATCAAAAAGAATTAAATGAAATTGTCAAATAAATTATAGCGGTTAATTATTAAAAATACGAAACTCCAAATAAAACACGATCCATTAATAAACATTCCAAATTAATAATTAAAAACAAATAACAAATAAGATCTAATTAAATTAAGGACCATTCGAAAAGTACGCGTTAAATTTAAACGCAACTTCCGGCTAAGTATTTCGAAATATAAACGAATTAATCTTGTTAGATCACCCGATTTAACTCTTTGATTGAGTACGAATTTTCTTGACCACTCAAATTATTGTTGCACGAATCTTGAAGAGGGCCTATGTCTTTTAACCCCTCCCCTTCCTCCCTTCTTCTCTCTGTCCCGCTGCCCCCACAACCTTACGCCTCTCTTGTTACCGCTCTCTCCCTTTGGGGTTTTCTGGAGAGGAGAGGCGATCCCCGCCCACGCGCGATGGCGCCCGATTTCGCCGTTTTACCTGCTCCAGTCTCGTCGCCCTCGTGCGCGACGACTTTGGCTCTACGATTGTCAGAGGGCTCTGACGCCTTGACTCTTACGCGACCCTTTCTCTCTCTCGGGTATTATAAACCCCTCTCTCTCTCTCGATTTCGGTTTTACTCTCTCTGTTTCCTTCGCTCATGTGCTGAGAAAAATCTCTCTCTCTCGCGCTCTTTCTGTTTGCCTTGTTACTGTGATAACCGAAACCCTAAAATTCGGTTTTTGTGTTCTTGTGTCGCGATCGTTGCCTTTTGTGCTTTTGTGCGATTTTTCTGGTGCCGGCGGGTGCTATCTTGGTGCTTGCCCTTTTTCCTTCGACGGCTGTGAGGCGAGGCCCACCTTGGTGCCAGCCGTTTCTCGCTGCCCCTTTTTGCAATCGGAGCCTTTCTCGGGTAACCGCTCAACTGTCTATTTATTTTGAATGCTTGGCCGGGTTGTTGATTTTCCCGGCCAGCCGCTGCTTGCTTGTGGTACTTATTTACTAGCGGGCGTTTTGTTCGTTATTGTCGCCTGCTGGGTTTTACTGGTACAGCACTGTACCAGTTCGGTACCTTTCTTTTCTTGTGTGCCGTTGTGGCTCTGACCTGTGGCCTTTGCGCTATGTTGCTTTGCTCCCTTGTGTGTGCCCTTTTCTGTTCTTTGTTCCTGTCCTGTGTTGATTGCGATTGTGCTGTGATATAAGTGTGTGACTGGTATCAGCGGTACCAGCCCAGTGTTGCCACTGGCACTGAATCTTAAACCTGACTTTGAACTGACAGGGACCATCTCGTAATTCTTTAAGATTGAGGGGGGGATATGCAAATTTCTGTGATGGTGTTAATTTGTATAAGATTAAGGGGTGTAGATGTTAATTATTGACCTTGGGAAATTTTCCTAATTTGAGAGGGCCGAATTGTAAAAGAGGGGATAAATTAAAATGTTGGATTCGGTTTTGAAAATTTGGAAATTTAAATGGGCTTAGGCCCAACCCGAAAATTGAGAAATGAAATTTAAAAGTAAAGTTGGGCCTTTTTCTTGATGGGCTCGGCCTTAGGAATTTAATTCTTATAAATTGGGCTCAAGCCCAAATTCGAAAATATATTATATGGCTTAGACCCAAACCGAAACAACATATCATCATTTTTATACATCTAGTTTCAAATTTTAATA
Source organism: Carex parvula (assembly GCA_025461045.1). NCBI lineage: Eukaryota > Viridiplantae > Streptophyta > Magnoliopsida > Poales > Cyperaceae > Carex > Carex parvula. The sequence goes on from JAJGRW010000042.1 coordinate 189,662, forward strand.
ATTAGAGTAATATTTTAACCAACGTATTATCTTTAATAAATTAGCACTTGCGAACTTTTAAACTAAAGATCTAAATTTATGAATTGTTAATTAATTAGAACAATTAATTAATGACGTATCTTACAATTTCAAATTATTATAAATATAGTAATTAATTAACAAACGTACTTTTATCTTATACGTTTCAAATACGACTAATTAATGCAATAAATTAAGACCATAATTAACCTACGTATTTTTATCTAAATTAGTGGAGTCGTTATTATTATAGGTATTACATAAACATATTATTTTCAAATTAAAATATTTTAAATTCAACACATTGTAGATTAATTAGGATTTTAATTAATTAATAACTTAAGTAGTTAGAATTTTTAAATAATTAGTAGAGTAATTAGATGTTTAAAATTTAGTAATTAGAATTTATAAATTAAGTAGAAATTTTAATTAGAGAAAATAACTTTCAAATAAAATATGTTGTTAATTAATAAATGACAATTAATTAACAACATATTAATATTTTTGAATCATTACGATTACAAAAGTTTAGTTAATAGGATAATTAAATAATTACGTATTAATTGTAGTTATAAATTAATCGATTTGTGCAAATTATTAAAATAAATTCGTGTGACTTTAGAAATAGTATAATTAAAGAGTTAACGTTTAATAAGTAAGTACTTAGGATTTAAATTACGTGTAGCTAAATTAATTAGGAAACACCTTTATATTACACGTAAAGAGTTAAAGATCAAATAATAACAATTTAAAGTACGTAGATTATATTTTAAGTAGATAAGTAGTTTATCTTCAAATTAAAAGTATAACAAATGATTTAAGTACGTTAGATTAACTTGATTACATTTGAACCCTAGTTAATTAATTAATTAAATACGAACACTTAGTGAAAGTAATCAAACGGGGTAATAAGGGTTACGAGTACTTAGTTTAGACTCTAATTAAGTTACGTCTAAATTACAGGTCAGCCGACCTACGTTGATTTCGACCCGTGGTACGATCCGCTGACGCTTGTACAGGAGCAGGCGAGGATTACGTGGATCCCGGAGGCTATTAGCGCGTACAACCACTACTGCCCTACAGGTGTGGGATATCTGTTTTATTCTTTCGTGGCGTACTCTCACCAGTCGACCACTTGACCTGACATCCGCACTTTAAATTTTGTAGTTGCATTAGAGCATGTTTAATTCTCTTTGAACTGCAATTTAGGATTTGCATAACCCCTTTTATACTGAAAATTTATTGCTTTCTTAGGAGTAGTGTAATTTAATTTAATAATATATTAGGATATTAGTTGTCCTCTTCTCGTAGAAGACAACATATTATCGTAGTTAGGCATGTGCATTGGTGAGCGTGAGATAGAAGACCGAATGACTACTTTCCGTTCTCGTAGTATGGGATGCGAGGCGGCTTGTGGGTCATTGGGCTGAGGGATCACTTGATCCCTTAGAGGTCTTATTAGGATTATTATTATTATATGCATTGAGCTGTTACTATATCATTTTCGTTCATTTTACCATTACGTGCGGGCCGGACACGAGCCCCGAGGCACGAAGACGATTCAGGAGTTATCCCCCCTACATTAGGAGCTACTTTGCCTAGAACGAGATTCCAAGCCGGGTAGTGTTGGGTAGAATCTTGTGCGAGGTTCCAAGACCGGCGAGTCTTGGGTAGAATCTTGTACAAGGTTCCAGTACCGGTTTGGGTAGAATCCATGTGTGATGTTCCTATTGATCTGGCCGGATGGTAGAGTTCTCTCCTGCTCATGAGGGAAGAGATTAACTTTTTACGACTTGCATTGTGAGATTTCTCCTATTTTATATGTTTGGTGATGAATCGTCTTAGAGTAAGGAAAATACACAAATTTTAGGTATAACCATCGGCTAGCGTGCACCAGCCTGCGGGTTTGAAGTCTTTAGGGCAAAGCTCGATGCTATTAGGCATCGGGTACCTTTGCACCCCCTGATCGCAGTCCTTGAGTTATGTCGCATTGAGATATAAATTCATTTGGTTAAATTGGCACGGCACGGGGTGACAAAATTATCCGTATTATTACTATATCCATTTGTACACAGGGTACCTATTGTACTGGACTCCGGTTGAGTATAATATTCATCCTCATATTTTATTTGGGAAATTTCATCATTTTGGCATTGTAGGATAATCACATCATGTCATATATTATATGTATATTTTCTTTTGTAGTTACTATGGTAGGTTTAATTTTCGTAGCATATGCATTAAAAGTGAACAATTATCGACTTTACGTAGATTTCAAATTAAAATGTGCTTTGACTTAAGAGGATCCCTGAAGGGATAATACTGGATCACATACTGGGCGATCATTCGCTCATCCCCTCCTTTTTATGGATGTGGGTAGGTACAGAGTCTGACGGTCCGCAGCAGGAGGCGTCAGGAGCTGTCCCCGACGGTCACATCACTTGATATAGATTAGGGGCTTTTGTTTAGGATTTTGCGAGTCCGATGTTTTTGTGATATACATTGGACTCGATAGATTATGTATCCCTTTGACTAGTTATGTTTATTTTATCCCGATGTGGATTGTATGGATGATGTGTATATTTATGTTTATTTGATATTTATGACTATTGCTTGTTTGTATTATATTGCTTCTGCTACTGTTTGATTATTACGTTGTTTAGCCTTGCGTGTTTATTGATTATTAGACACGAGGCGGGGATTGATCACATCCTAATCCGGAAATCCTGGTTTGGGGTGTGACAATTAATATGGCTTAATTTGTGACAAACAAGGGTTCATCACATAAATATGACGATAATTGGATGTTAACAAATCCCAAGCACAGACACACCTTGGAAATCAGTGTTAGCATGAATTATAAGAGAGGAAAAGATGCATATTGGGAGAGATGTGTTAAATTCATCCATGTAGTTTGTCCTGAAGAGCAATATCGCCTGTTTAGGAGGAAAATTCTTCTTCTTTAATCTGTTATCTCTGCAATTTCACTCTGCATAGACTCTTTTCTTAAAGATTGCTACCAATGTCGACAAAACTATAGTTTAAAGATGTGCCTTCTTGAATGAAAGCAATTTCTATAAGTAAATGCGATTGGTACAGCTTAGAACACTAGAGTATGTCACAGTTTTTCAATATAAGCTTTATGTCATGTATTAGATAATTGAGAGTTTTTATAGTACTTAAGATATTATTTATATTACTAAAAATATATTTAAATAGAAACCGCTATGGAGGATAGCTTCCACGTTAGGTAATGCTATTTGCTACAGGTTTTTTGAGGATCTTGCCTCGACGAACAGGGAACTGCTATTTAACACCTTGTCTATTAACCATTTATTGTTAATCGTTCTCAGGCAAGGGCTGTTTGGATATGGCCGATTAATTTTAATGAACAATTTTCATAGTTTATAGTAAATTTGCATATGAGAAATAATATGAATGCAGTACAGGATCATTGTTTGAAACTTTTATCTGTTCAGTAATGCGGATCCCTGGAATAAAAGAAGAAGAGGGGGGGGGGGGGGGGGTGTTGGGAGCTTATGCAAGATACCTGTGCATTTTGTCTTTTGAGTAACCTGGAAATTGTATCTTGTAAGTTGAACAAGAGTGCTTTTTGCTAATACATGCTCTGATTATAATTATTGATCTGTATTTTCTCAACATAGGTGACAGTTTCATCATGGTTGACCGATCTGAGGGATCAGATCCAACACACGAGATTTTTAAACCTTGTGAATCGCTCCGTGGCATTTATGAGGTCTCATGTACCTTTTGTCTCTCACCCTCACTCTAAAGTTGTAGATGCTGATATCTTGTTAAATCTAACGAGGTTCTCTCTTTAACTGTCTATATATTTTATATTTGATTCTAAAAGCATCATAGAAAGGAAAATGAAGACACCATAGAGAGAAAAATATGCAGTAACACAGTTACAAGATACAATTTCAGAAAATTTCAGAAAATTGTTCATGCTTAGCTAGCATTTCGATATCATGGTCTTACTAGATGATAAAGGACTAAGAATAATGCAATAACACAGTTACTTACTGCGAGCCTACGTGATAAATCTCATGGATGGACTTACTCTGAAGGGTATCACCCAGTATTTTGCATATGTTGAAGAGAAACAAAAAGTACACTGCCTCAACACACTGTTTTCCAAGGTAATTTCTCTTTTGACCTTTTACAATGTGAGGCCTTATATAGAAATTAGAGTGAGGCTATGGTACTATGCATAGCGCAGATTGGTCCGTACTATGGATCAATATTCATTTTTTAAAGTCCAAATAGTCTATCTGGACCGTTAAACATAATTTTCATATAAAAATATACTTCAAGATTAAATTTTACATTATTTAGAATTTTTTTATTGTTTTTTTAGATAGGTAAAAAATCACTATTTTTTAATGGTCTAGAAAAATATACTTGATTTAAAGTTTTCTAGACCATTAAAAAATAGTGATTTTCTACCTATCTAAAAAAATAATAAACAAATTCTAAAAAATGTGAAATTTGATCTACAACTACATTTTCATATCAAGATCATGTTGAATGGTTCAGATCGATGGTTTGGATTTTGAAAATAAAAATATTGATCTATAGTACGGACCTATATGCACTATGCATAGTACTATAGTCTCACTCAAGAAATTATACTTGATTTGGTGGAGTCCTGAGATCTTGCCTTCGGCTATTGTTTTTTTAATATTATATGGTATAGTTTTTCCTAAGAATTATGTAAGGGTTGATTCGGATATGCTGTGAAGTTATAACATGGGCTCTTTACTGAAATATTGGGTATTTTTAAGAACTTTTACTGAAGGTTTATTCCATTGATCTAGAGTGTAATATATAATGCCTTTTGTTTCGGTGGCAGCTTCAAATAAATCAATCGATAATATTTTCGCAATGGTGAATCGTGTGGAGCTACTGGCTAAGAAAATTATTGAGCTCGGCTACTTGTGTTTCTACATTCACGCCAAGATGCTGCAGGATCACCGTAACTGCTTTTTTCATGATTTTCGCAATGGTACTTGCCTTTTAAGAAATAATTTCCTCAGTACCAACCATTTAAAAAGGAAATTTTTCATAATGCCAATGCACTGATAGTTTATTTCGGACATTATTTGAGCATACTCTTTATAGAAACTAAGTGTCTTGGATATAGTAAGAGGATAGGAATTTACAAGTGTGCCATTTCCGTTAAACTAATTATATAGTTGGATAAATAAATGCAAGCATGTCTCATTAATAATTTAAGAGTGAGGCTATGGTACTATGCATAGCGCATATTTGTCTGTACTATGGATCAATATCTCTTTTTTCAGATTCCAAACAGTCGATCTGAACTGTTCAACAGCGACTCCATATGAAAATATACTTGTAATTCAAATTTTACATTTTTAAATAATTTTTTTTCTTATTTATTTAGATAGGTAGAAAATCACTTGATCTAAAAATTTTAGGCCATTCAAAATAGTGATTTTCTACCCATCTATAAAAAATAGTAAAAAAGTTCTAAAAATGTAAAATTTAGTTTGTAATACATTTTCATATGGAGATCATGTTGAACGGTTCAGATCGACTGTTTGGACTTTGAAAATAGAGACATCGATCCATAGTACGAACTAATATACGTTATCCATAGTACCATAGCCTCACTCATAATTTATTTAGTCGCAATTATGAAAATGCCAAGTCTTATACTGGTTTCATATTTGATAAATCTCCATTTTGATACCGCCATTAAGTTCCGTAATAATCTGTAATTTCTTTGTATTTCAGCTTGCTGAAATAGTTAACCAAGGCAAGGTGGTATCTGATGAAATTATTGTAGAACTATTGACAAAGGGACTCAGTAAAGGGGAAGAAAAGGGCGAATCAGGGTTCATTCTCGATGGTTTCCCCCGTACGGTCAGACAAGCTGCAAGTAATTTCAACCTCTTGTCAATAGTACAAGATATAATCAGGGCATTTTTTCCAGTATGTTTTAAAGATCTCTTGATCAAAGAAAACCCACCATAGAAAAACTTCCTCATCTTCAGTGTTTTATAATAATTCAAAATATCAATCATGACTACCAATTTCTTACAAAGATGATTCTATATGTGATTATGTTTATTTTTGCTATCTTTTGAAAGCTGGGGTAAAATGTGGCCATATTAGTGGAGGATATCTTTACTATCTAATTAACCTGACGTATACTATTTGCAAATAGGGTGTTTCATTTTTTGTGAGAATTCTGAGGTGTTGCATCTTTTTATTGTAAAAATCAGTTGTTATATGCAGTTTATACTCAAGAGCAAAAAATATATATAATGACAATAATAATAATGAACAGACTAAGGTGACCTTGGCAAAATCTAAGTTTCGGTAATTAACTTTTGATCTTTATACATATCTAAACTTTATCTTATGGAGAGAGAGGTGTTCAAGAATATTTAGAGGAACTGACAGCTCATGCATCAAATTAAGGAGCAGTGGAGATACAGCTCAGGAGCGGCAAGGAGCGAAAGCTCACTTTTGTTAAATCAATGATTCATTTCGTTTTCCTCTTTTATAGTTTACCAGTTAGGAGTAGCACAGTGACAGCCCAACTTGGGTGTAATTTATTTTCCTTCTGTTATGCTTTTCCTTTTTTCATTTAGATATGATATGGAACATAACCTATGTAACATTTCATTCTTCAATCAAATAGAGGCTTGACCTCTCTTTTATTAAAAAAAAAACAACTTTTGATCTTTATAGGAAATCATAGAGTAATGGACATACATCCGGTGTGTGTGCATTGGTTATTGGGCTCTAAACCCTAAACCCATAACAGTACAAATTTCACAATAAGATAATTAAATTTAACAAAGTATCTATTATATATCTATTACAGTACAAACATTACATTTAAAAAAATGATCAAAACAGACTTTCAATTTCCACGGCAACGCGTGGCCGGCACTTGACTAGTATTACTAAAAGACTGGTCAATGCTTTTAGAAAAAAGAACTAATTGCTGACTTGTATTAAAAAAATTATGGTTAAGTCATGAAAAGAAACTTTTTAAAATGCACACTTTCATTGACGATTACAGGAAAAATATGAAAATCTGATGTGTGAATTTTTTTAAATTTTATAATACATTCTAAAAATTTCTTTTTCAATGCACACTCGTTGATTTTCAATTACTAACAGATTTGAGTAATTAGAATGTCAGCAATTAAAAATTAGAGTTTAAAGGGAAAAAAAAAATAGGCTACCTCTTACCTCCGGTTCCACCGTCCGCCCCACTTGCGCCGCTGACCGCTCAAGCTCCTGCATCGCTTATAGTCCTTCCTTCGCAAATCGTCATTCTTTCGCTTGAATCGCTTCGCTCAGTTGTCCTTTTTTTGTTCTTTTCACTATTATGATTTTTTTTGTTGTTGTTCCTTTTGCAAATTGGTGATCCGGATTCACACAACTACATATCGCTAATGGGTAGCAATTAGGAATTGAAAATATAAAAGGATCCGTGACTCTGTAGGAGACTGCGGGTGAAAAAATAGAGAATTGGTTGTATTTGGAAATTTGAATTTCACAGAGTAGGGCAAAAAAATATTTCAAGATAGAGCAATAATCTATTACCATATAGATTTAAAAAAAAAAATTCAAAATCCAGATGTGATTCCAATCCTGAACTATATATATATAGTGGCTCCGCTACTGATAACACACATTCTTTATCCAGAAAAAGTTTTTTTTTTTTTTTTAACTTCAGATATATTTTTCTTTGTTTTTTGTTTTCCTTTTTTTGGTTGCATGGGGTAGTGGTTAAAGTGTGATTAAGAAAGATATCTGTACTGGCACTGTATATATATATGTATGTATGTAGCTGTACACCCGTATAAATAAGAAATTTTATAAATGTAGTATTGGAGATCCTTTTTTTATTAAGAGAGACACGGATCACATCTCCAAAGGATAAATACAAATCTCAGATGCATGATTGAAAGAGAAGCCACGCCACATGAAATGGCAACGCATGGGTCCACTGGAGCCTGGGGTCCACTCAAATGCAGAGCATTCAATTATGCATACAATCCCTACTGGGAAAAAAGAAAGAAAAGAAAAAGAAATTACAGAAACTGCCAGGTCAAATGCATGCATGGCCCAAAGAGGATTGTACGAACAGCGTTGACTTTGCCACGCCAACATGGACCTCCGTCCTGTCTCTATAATTCATATATTATTCATTTAATGCTTCCTACGCCATGCAATATTTGCTCAGGAAACAACAAGAGATGTCTTAGCAAGGACAATGTTTCTTTTGAGATATTAATTTAAGTGAGAGCTCCGATCGATGGATCCTTTGCAACTTTATAGTCGTATACTGAAAAGGGCTAAATTTGTATATACCTAAAAGGTTGATACGGTTTCTTCTTTTAATTTTTTTTTTTTTTTGATAGTCCGCAGACTATTGTATTGATCCAACGATTTACAAGGTGACTATTACATATGTTTCATTTATTTAGATTAAGAAGTTTGAAAACCTATACATTGAGCTACTTGTAAAATTATCTAATTTACTATGTTAGAAAATAACAGATACGTGAAGCCAGGGAATGCGAATTGGTCTATTCGCGCTCGATTAGCAAGTAGGTGGACTTTCAGAGAAGAGTAGACACAATAGTATTTTTTTTCAAGTTGCATGGCTAACAGACTATACCGTATTGAACCCTTCCTTGAGGACGAAACGTCTTCTTCTTTCCAAAATCAACGCCGCCAGAGGAATGCGCAGCCGAGAGGCATTGAATCAAACCAGACCGGGACAGTCACCACTCAGCCGAGAAGACACTAAATCAGACCGGACCGAGAACTGAATCAACCGGACCAGGACAATCACCACTCAGAGAGGAGGAAGAAGAAAGAGAAAATGAACACTACAGCAAAAAGCACTATCAGCGACCGGAATTCCGGTCGCTGATAGTATGGTCGCCGGCCGCTGATACTTGATCCGGTCGCTGAAAGTCAAAACCGGTCGCTGAAACCCCGGTCGCTGTAAGCATTGTCGCTGATACTCTTTTAATGACGTCACCGGTCGCTGATAATACGTCACCCGGTCGCTGATAATATTTTGCGACCAAATTTTTTTGGTCGCTGTCGTTTTTTTCTGACGTCAACAAAAACTTTCTGCGACCAAAATAAACGGTCGCTGATAGTTAAAACCGGTCGCAGAAAGTGTTCTGTCAGATTTTTAAATTTTTTTTATTATTAAAATTTGCACCATTTAATAATTGATACGCCACGTACCAACATACAACATAAACATACAAACAAATTTAAACATAAAATTGATATATACAATAAATAAATACCAAATATCGATACATGCATACACATAATAGTAACAACATACAATATAAACATACAAACAAATTTAAACATAAAATTGATATATACAATAAATAAATACAAAATATCAATACATGCATGCATACACATAATACTAGACATGAAATACTAGAAATTTTTTGAGAATTCAAGACATTTCAAAATATTCAAAGTACTTGCAGCCTAAATTGTTCTCTGCATCTCCTAAATTCATTTTGCTGAACATTGACTCCAGCAACAATGTGGTCCAAGGTTGATATAGATCCTGGTTGTAATATTCATTTCCATACCAGTACATCCCATTTTGCAGAGCAACATTCTTGCATCCAAAACATGTGCACACATATCAACAAAAATTAGCACTTTTAGTGAGAAGCCCAAAATTAGAAAAGAAAATAAAGAAGAAGAAATCACCTGATATTGTATTATCAGAAAAAAAATTTAACTTCAAACATATCAAAAGAGTACCTCATAGTTAGTATTTTCATGCCTCTCTGCCATGCAATTCAAGCTGCAGCGTTGCATATTGTCCTGTAGATCCTTCTGCATCATGTCCATAAAAGATACACAAGTTAAATATTCTATAATTTTGATCTGTATTGGATTTTGTTAACTCCATGATGATATCAGCAAGTCCAGAGGCTTTATTAAGCATGCAAAAACTGATTTTGACCAACAATAAAAGCAAAGAAAAAGATAAAGTACCGTAAATATCTGTACCAAAACGGATAGGTACAGCACCAGTACCTGTCAATATATCAAAAATAGCCTTTTCTGTTCTTCATTCTTTCTCATGTGTTCAAACTAGGTTCCAGTCTATTATTGGGGCTGATTTAGGGATTGAGTAGTCTATCCTAATTACCCATGCATACTCAAATAACCTACAAAAATTGGGGTCTTACCATAGGTTCATCACGCTCAGATTCTGACGCACTGGAGTTTATCTCATCAACCTCTCCCTCCTCAACCTGAGTAATAACATAAAATCAAATCATCTACGAGTTTAACAAGCAAACAAAGAGTATAGGACCGGTCCCAATTCATATGGTATAAGAACTCAAGAAAAGAAATTCTTGACTTTTTTTAAGTAAAGATGCTGCTTTAGATCACAGTGCAGCACCAAGACAGACTTATTACGGATCAGTAATCTTTCCTTTTCTTTGGGCATTTTTGGTTTTTTTTGTCTTGATTGGATTATATGCAATGGCAACTGGTAAGAAAGGGTCTCTGGTAAATATGAGTAAGAAAAAATAACTTACAACAAGTGAAGTTCCTTTAAGCTTCCAAGGCTCTCTGGAACTGCTCCTTCTAAACTGTTATTTTGCAAGTCCCTTCACATTAAAATATATCAGGTAAAATTCAAAATAAACACCCATTGATCACAAACCTGACTTAATACTTTGAAATGGTTTTAACTTTTAAACTATAATATGCTGTTTATTAGATCAAGTAATCTTAAAAGTATTAACCAATTCTCTATTTGATCCTGAACTACAAACTTCACATTTGGTTCTATCCAATTTATCAGAACAGAATGGATGTAGAAATGGTCGAGACTTGGGTTGCCTTTCTCAAATCAAATGCAAATTTTTATAAAAAAAATATATATTATATAAAAACAGTGTATGTAAATATATGATCTGAATGAAACATGTGTATATTTAAATACAAGAACCAGAAATGGTTAGAAACAGATTTTTACCAGCACAAGAACCAGAAATGGTTAGAAACAGCCTCAAATTCCAGTCTCGTAGTCACTTTTATTGCAAACAGAAGAGCATGATTCTTGAGCACCATCACGACTCAACTGTGTCACATAAAAAATGAAAAAAAGAATAAGCTAGGAATAAAAGGAAAAATCATAAAAAAAATAAAGAAGAATTAATATTGTCTGTCTGAAACTCGGAATCTTCAAACCTTAACCTTTCTATTAGGTTAGAACTAGATGATTTTGGCTCACGAATTTGAGCAACAAACTGAGATGGGATGGGGGCATTCCAAAAGGGCGTGTCGTTGAAGAGCACCGCAATTCGGCCAATTCGGCCATCAAAGATCGGGCAGAGATCGGGCAGCGGGGATCAGAGATCGGTCGGTCGGTCGGGTCAGAGATCGGGCGATCAGAGAGGCGGGGTTTCCAGCGGCGGGGGTCAGAGACAACGCGGCGGGGCATCGGGCGGGAGGGATCGGCGCACGTTTTCTTTTTTTTTTGGGTAACCTAAAAGGCGGGAGAGGAGACAGAGAGAAAAGATATTATGCCGCGGAATTTTTACTTGAGACCCTTCAGCGACCGGGCCAAATCGGTCTCTGAAGGGTAATATCGCCGGTCGCTGAAGGGTTCCGTCGCCAAAAAACTTCAATTTTTTATTTTTTTTATTTTTTTGGGGTTTTCAGCGACCGGCGTTTTCACCGGTCGCTGATGCCGGTCGCTGAAACATCGTTTTGTTGTAGTGGAATGAGACAACTCTTTGCATTCTCGTCATCACCAATAACCATAAAAGTGTGTACCATATTCACATATAGTTATAGTAGATACTACGGGGTGGAACAAATTCACAATACCCTCAGTCGAACCAGGAGAGTCAAGACGGACGGGCAAGGCGACAAGCAACGGAACCCTTAGACAGAGTCATCCGCTTGAATGGGGTGAGGCGAGGACCGCGAGGTGGACCGGACAGACGAGAGGGGATGGAGGAGGCGAGGCGGAGCAACCGCACCGATATTACGACTCTCAAAACAGCCACTCAAATATCGCCTCAGATATCACCAAGCGATATCTTCAAGGCTCTTGCGCGGAGTTCACGAGGGAAAAATATTCTTCTTCTTTTAATTCGACGGTCCGATTTCATCAACGACTTCAATAATATTGTAGAAATTTTTTGAAGCCCTTGAATATTCCAAGTAATTAATAAGGTTTACATATTTTGTAGTATACTGTGGATTTTTTGTATTTATCATTTGTAATAAAATTATATTTTTTATAACAATTATTAATTACATGCGCAAATTCATTTCCCATTATTAGACGTGATAAGATAAATATGTTCTTTTTTAAAATACAACGATATTTATATTCTATACTTTAATGTGAGTCAATAATGCGAGTATTGTTAATTAGTATAGCATTGACACAAGTTACACACAAAATACAACATAGAAAGTGCAACAACGATTTCAAATAAATAAAAAAAAAACAAATATTTGGAAAAGGCATCATGAGTGAACGGTACATGCTAGTTTCTCTTTCCATTTTAGTAGATCCTACGGTCCAAAAATTTCTCCCGAAATAGCAGGACCCACCATGTGTTATCTAATCCATCGCGACACCGCCAGCTGTAACACTTCGTGCTGGTTTCTTTTTACCCGTTTTCTTACTAAAACGAATTACCCACCACACAATATTTCACACAAGCATTTTAGCAGAACTTTAAGGTGAAAACCTGAGCCAATACTTGCCGTCCGTTCCTTATCAAGAACGACACAGATGAATCCTAAACAACGGAGTGGAGGAGTCCAAGGAGTCCGGAATTCAGATCCTCCCCGGTGGAAATAAATCTGCTATCATTCTAAAAGAAGGGCAGGAGTGATTTCAAATCTACTCATTTATTTTTTAGAATGTACGAATCTCAACAACACTTTATTTTTTATGCACGAATCTCCAAATAGATGAATGGATAGATTTCGAATAACAGTCCTATGATTCCAAAGAATCACAACAGATTTGTATCCCTTCTCGGCACCGTAATAGGGAATCTTTTAGAATTAGTGAATCTGGACTATTCTTTTTAATACTACCCAACGCTAGCCTGAATCTCAAAGAGGATGGGAGTTAATCTCAAAGCGTAAAGTGAGGGGAATCTTTTACGGTACATACTTTTCCAAGAGTTTGTGTCCCCCAGTACCCAGAGGTGCAATTAAAATAATGGATGGTTCAGATTAATTTCAGCTGATCAAATTTAATCATGTGCTCATTAAGATTGTAGGGAGCCTGCATCGAGATTCGTGCCAAGTAAAAATAATAGTCTGGATTTCTCGCTTGTACCTCAGGTATCCGAGGTGATACGGATTAGGAGTCAATTTGCATCGAGATTTGTACTTATTTAATAAGTACGAATTTTAAAATTTGTCATGCAAATCTTGATGTCGATCGAACGGTTCTGATTTGACATTGAACCGTCTCTAATTCCTTAACCAAGACCTCTTTCCATTCTTGAAGTTTTTTTTAGGAGACATCCTTGAATTAGGTTAAGGGGGTATAATTTTATTTGAAAGTTTAATATGGAAGTGGTATAAATGTAAGTCAGCAATTAGTGAGAAGATTAATAAAACGCATTTGGATCATATTATAGCATCTCCACTTAACATATGTGTAGCTAAAATTTAAAAGCAAAATGTGAGTTGCTTGTTATTTATTTTTCCAATCTATAAAAAGAATCTCAATATAAGATATTCTCTTAATTAATAGGCACAAAAATATACATTATCAAAATAATTATCTAACATAGATTTTGTTATCTAATATTGATATTTTTAATTAAATATCTGCTTAGTATTGCAGCAATAATATTGATATTTTATTATCAAACTATTCATTAATATTTTGTCATCACTTACATACAATGCCACATGCGCATCGTAGCACAGAAAATCAGGAAAGAAATACGCACAGAGACGGGTACAAAAGGGGCTCAGCAATGCATGTGCCATTTCTCATCCATGCTATAATACAACTGTTTTTTATTGGAAGGTTCTGCATGGGTCGCTACCTCATGCTAAAATCGCTAAAATAGAATGGCCATAAATCCAAAGGAAATGACAATTTTTTTATATGTAGCTAGTGTATCTGCTATTCTCACAACGTACTCTGGAATTACAAATTTACTTGGGAAAAAAAAATAAACAAGTCTGAAATCACAATGTATTCGCATCTATGAAACTGAGCATCTGATGCACAGAATTTGCCATCTCCTCTGCCGTGCACCTTGTCTCGGTCATATTCTATACACACACACAAAAATTTGATATTACCAAATTGAACAAAATCAAAAGAAGGAAATGCATGCACCTCATAAAAATAATAAGGAAGGTCATATATATATACATGCACATAACACATATATGCATGCATATGCAAATGGATTTCTTCAACATTGCAAAAACAAATTACCTTTATAGTGAAAGAGTAGAGAACAGTCTGATCAATAGTGGTTATGTTGGTGTGCATGATGGCAAATTGCATCTCCTCTTCCAATGCGGCAACCATTCGTATCAACTGCCCTGGCCGCCGCCTTGTCAAAATCTTAATAAACGCATCGAACCCGAGCAATTTTACCTCTACGTCGGCAACGCATGACTTATTCTCAGCGGTTTCTTCTTGAACTAGTGCGGCACCTGTACAACTAGTCTCGAGGTCTACCGGAGGGAAAGGTGGGTACAGAGGGATTTGCTGTGGCTGGCTCTGTGGGTGTTGCATTGGCAGTATGCTTGGAGGGTTAGACTCCATTAGCCTTCTTCGTTTTTGTGATTCCAAGCATTGGATTAGTTGCTCGAGTTCTCGTACAAACTCGATTGCTCCGCCGATTATCGATGCTTGATCTCCCTAGAAATGATCAAAGTTGTCAGAAAAGAGTAATTAATTAATTAGTAGGAACTTATTGGTGCTTGAATTAATGAAGCTCTTTCACAATGAATGCACAATTAACGCAATCTTGTTATAAGGAAACATCTGAGTAATTAATGGTTACTGATATCTTAATTGAACTGTATGTACATATATAGTTGTAAGAGCGCATCATGCATGACTGGTTCATACGCTTTGTTTAAAATGCAGCTAAAATTCAAAGATTCCACGTGAGTTTATAATGATCCATATACATTTCAAATTTCAAATTTCTCATTTTCATACTATTTTAATAGATATACAGAAAATCAACTTTAGGAATGCATCTAAATATATACATGAAAGGGCCCTTTTTAGGTCTTCAAAAATTTCAAATTATATGAATGTTGAACAAGCAAACAACCGTAAATCTGTTATATCCTGGCAACCCATGCATGACTAAGTACAACGTAAACAACTAAACTATTCTTGTTCTAGAATATATAGAGAAACAATGACGGCACGAAAACATACCCGTTGCACGTATGAACCGGGCATGAGCGCCCTCAAAACCCTAAGATATTCATTCATCTGGCGTCGTCGGTTCCTCTCAACTGCAATGTGGGTCATGCGCTGGCTCTCCACTTCCTCGCTAGTCTTAGCCGTCCGTGGCCTCTTTCTCCTCCCCTTTGCATTTCCTGTTGCCGGTCCTGGACTGGGCCCGGGACCAGGCCCGCCTCCTTCTCTAACTCCCTCTTGATCCAAATTCACTGCCGTCTTAGTGAGAGAATTGGCAATGCTCGGCGAGGTGCTTAGAGGGGTAGCTTGAAAGGATTTGAGAAGGAACGATTCATCATTCGGGCTGTTTAGCGCGAGTCTTGGGCCGAAGTCAGCGAACTGTACCACCTCGGCCGGATTGCTTAGCATGAAGTCTACCATCTCTGAGCTAGTGACCTGCTCAGTACCCTGGAATTGTGTAATTTTAGTTGAATGAGATTTAGTTATGCTCGTGTGGTGGTTATATACTTATATATATATATGAGTTGTGTATGGAGCGCCAATGCTTATTCCCAGTAGAGACTTTTGGTTTGAAACCCTGATTTTTGTATTATTGTGCAAAGAACCTTAGTTATAATAGTTACATATATATTCCTAACTTTTTAATTATATATAGTTAAATTCGATATGCAAGTCAATAATTCATAAGTTATATATATCACTAAAACATAAGAACAAAGTTCTTTTTTGATAATACCATGTATTTTTTAGTAGATTAGGGTGCAGAACTTTATTAAATGGGGTGTTTGATATTATGAAAAATAACAATAGACTAGCTCAATTTAGGTTTTTGTTGACAAGCGGTTGTATTTAGTATTGACTTATTGAAAAATGTGCATAGTCAATTGCACTTACTGTCAAACCATATAATTAATATTATACAGTTAGACTACTGACAGCACTCTATCCAGTACTGTCAAAGAAACAAGTAGTGTTTCAAGTTCAAATTTTAAACCATTAAAAGACAATACAACACTGGGTCTGAAGAGTAATTTTCACTTTTTTCTGAGAGACTGGAAAATGCCACATGGTTGACTTATTGATAGAAAAGGATATATCGATCTCAGTATTGGTATTGTACCGGATGGTCCATTAATTAAGGGGGATGCGCTGACTGCCTTCAGATCGGTACAAAAGCCTGACCCATCAGCACTGCACAAAGAAACAAAATTGAGAGAGAAAGAGATCAGTGTTTGTCGATGCTGTACCTGTACTTGACCAATAATTCAAAGAAAGCGCGCGCTAATTTCTCCATCTGCACTCTTATTCCACTGGAGTAAAAATATGTTTTTATATATATAACTGTTTTAATTATAAATATACTGACAAACAAAAAAGTTTCTTTTTTGTCAGAAATGTCAGTAGGCTAAATATATAAAATTTGTTTTTTTTTTCTTTTTTTGAGGACAAATTAATTAACCCGTAGATATATTTCATTAATTTAAAAGCTCTACATATAATGTATATAATGTATACTTGACACATAAATTACAAGTAAAAATATGCTTTAAAAAAAAACGGTACGTAAATCTGAATATTGTTGGTACTGCTAAAAACTGTAAAAAAAATATATTCCGAGTTTTAGGTAGTTTTAGGTACTGACGCCTGAGAAATATATATATATATAGAGAGAGGCTAATATCAAACATTTGCATCAAGGCTCTCGTGCAACCAAGTCGTTTTCGGATTTTCAAAGTCCAAACAGTCGATCCAAAAATATTTGGACTTTGAAAATCCGAAAACGATTTGGTTGCACGAGGACCTTGGTGCAAACGTTTTGATATTAGCCCCTCTCTCTCTCTCTATATATATATATATATATATTGTCATGGAATACAGAACTCCTAAATACTGATAAGATTGATAAACAAATAATATATGGTGTCAAAGTTCAACAAAAAATAACATGGTGGGGTAAAGAAATATGACAAAGGAATCTATGAAGAAGGTACGTAGTTAATTTAAACGAATTAAACACACAAAAAAAGGAATGTAAACCGCCAGTTAATTAATTACCACAAACATACAAACAAATTTTGAAGCTGTCTCATCTGTTGTCATGATATGACCGACCTAAGGAAAGCTTACCTAGCTATACAGTTACACTTCGATTAGAACTGGATGATTAAACAAAGCCAAGGGTTTTGTTTCAGAGAGAGAGAGAGAGATGATGAAGCAGAGAAGGCAGCCTCTTTTTTTTTTTGGTTTTTTTACTTGTTTTGTTTGTAGAGTGAGGAGATAGGAGCCAGAGAGAGATGCGCATGTCATGCATTTAATTAATGGAGATGGAAAAGAACTTGAATTCCACCTCCACCCCTCAAAACTTTATTTTCTTCACATGCACTACGCTCTCCCCCTCTCCTTTTTTTCACTTATCACGAGCTAGCCAGCTTTAATTTCTTCTCTTTTCAAAATTCCAAACTACCTTAATTTTATTAATAGTAATCACGGCTTTCAACGATTATCTTAGCTTCTAATTAATCAGTGAATACTACATACTACATACTACCAAATTCTCCCGGATCCCCTGCGGTGCATGTACTTGTGTCAATTTGTGTGGAGGTACATGCTATATATGGCCCATAGAAATATGGAAAAAAAAAATATATATATTATATATCAATAATATAAAAATCTACCAACTCTGATTTGCATAGTATATATCAATAATGTTGCTGACTTGCAGTTGTGACTTACTCTAAATCACATCTTATCTATAGGAAATAAATCTGCATGAACATGTTATTCAGATCTCAACCATTCAAATGTTTCAATGAGCAAATCTCAAGGAAAAAAGGTTTTTCATGTGCGAATTTCAATGAAAATCAACGGTTGAGATCTGAATAACATGTTCTTGTTATTCCTTTAGAATAACAGTAGATTTATGTCCCTGTAAAGGTTTAAACATCTCCTGGATCCATCCTATCTAGGACTGATATCTGAGATGCGAATCTATTTGCCTAAAAAATTAGTATTTGTAAGTTTCTCATCAAAAGAAAGATTAAAAGAAATCACATACTATCAATGAATATTACATATTGAGCTTCAGCATCAAAATTTAAATTGACATGGCCCAAAGGTAAATTATATAGATTTATTTTAGGGTAAATTTCGCTGGAGGTCACTAAATTTTGTCATTAATTACAAATTGGTTACTCAAGTTTGTTTTGTCTTTTTTTAGTCACTCAACTTAATTTGTCATTTGTCCCAATCAAGTCACTCTATACTTTCCGTAGGGCTGCTAATGAGCCAAGCTTGGCTCAAAACTCAGCTCAACTCGTCATATAACTAAACAGACTCAACTCGGACTCGGCTCGGTCTTGAAGAAAAAAGCTCGGCTCAATTTAATGAGTTTGAGTCTTCAGCTCGGCTCAAACTCGGCTCATAACTCGCGAGCTCAACTCATGCCAAGCATTAAAAACACAAACATTTGTAGAATCTCTTATTGTTTTGGGCCATGAGCTCAACTCGTTTACTGTTCGGTTCTAAAATCTTGTGTACTATATTTTTGCAAAAATATATGTACAACTCTTGGTATAATAAAACATTTACTGTTTAGCATTTGTAAACATTTACTATTTTGCAAATGCAAATAAAGTTTTCATAATTTTAGAACCGAACAGTAAATGTTTGAGTGATAAAATAGAAGAGACTCCTTGGCTCATGAGCCGGCTCGGCTTCGACCCTGTTTGAGTGATAAAATATGAGCCGAGTCGAGTTCAGACTTTATTTAGTTTAGGGCCTGGCTCGATACAATTTATTGAGCTGTTCAACTCATTGTCTCATGAGCCGGCTCGACTCATTAGCAGCCCTACTTTAATTTTCCGTCCAAAATGCTAATGGAATATGCTCATTCCGTTAGTATTTTGGACGGAATATGCTCATTCTGTTAGTATATTGGACGGAATAAGCATATTCTGTTAATATTTTGGACGGAATAGAAATATTCCGTTAAAATTTTGAACCGAAATGTACACAGAGTGACTTGATTGGGACAAATAACAAAGTTGAATGACTAAAAAGAAACAAATCAAATTTGAGTGACCAATTTGTGACAAATGACAAAGTTTAGTGACCTCTAGTGAAATTTACCCTTTATTTTAGGATGAGTATCCAGTACACAACTACTTGATAATCTTGACAAAACATTTTCTCAAAATTACGTCAAAAAAATAGAAACAATTAAAGATGTTATTTACCTTTTAGATTAATTTGCCTGTTAATTTATATAAAAATTAAATACTATTTGATACTCCATCAAATTATTTCAAATATAAACCATTGCAAATTTAAATCATTTGATAATTTCAAATAATTTGATAATGGTAAAACTTGCATCAAATTTTATCATTTTCCATATGTAACATGTGCATGAATTATAGATTATACTTATTGGATTTTTAAATTATATATTATATATTTTTTTCCAAATATTATAATTGGTAGAGTTTTTGTTTTTCATTCAAGATATACTACAACAATGGGACAGTATCCGCGAGAGAAAAAATTGACTATTCGTGAGGGTATATCGACAGAAAAGTGTTTTTTCTATTAGTGACAGAAGTATCTCACCGGTATACCAACAGTATTCCTGACGGATACTGTTCCATTATTGTAGTTTATATATAGTACAATAAGAGCATGTCCCTCCAAATGTGTAACTGGTTTAAACAAAGTGTACACTTAATTATCTATATATTTACAAGAGGAGGGTTCCAATGCACTCACTTTTTTATCTCCTTTATTTCTATTTCCAAAGTCCGAACAGTCGATCTGAACCGCTCAACATGATCTTCATAATAAATTATGTTTGGAGACCAAATTTTATATTTTTTAGAATTTTTGTACTATTTTTTAAGATATGTACAAAATCATTGTTTTAAGAAGATTTTGGACCATCCGATAAAGTGATTTTGTATCTATCTTAAAAAATAGTAAAGAATTCTAAAAAATATAAAATTTGGTCTCCAAGCATATTTTATTATGAAGGTCATGTTGATCGGTTCGGATCATCTGTTCGGACTTTGAAAATAGAGAAAATAAAAATTAGATGCATTGGAGCATAGAAAAGAGGGTGCATTGGAACCCTCCATTTACAATTAATGTTGACATTTGTTCTATATGTGGTGGATTCGTGGCGTGCTCTTATTGGTTTGGGAGGGTCAAGCATATATAAATGGTCGTTAGCATGCCACTAAGTTTATTTAACTATATATATTTTTTTTTTCAACTGCATTGGATGTTTAATAAGCACTATTTTGAAGGATATAGATTAAAAATGACAATTTTTACAAGGAAATTTGGTAAACAAAAAATAAAAATCATTTTATTAATTTAATTTCATGTTTCTGTCCACAGATCCTTGTTTATTAGGGAAAAAAAATTAGGTTGATTTATGAAATTTCGACTGTGCAAAATTAAGTTTTAACTTTTGAGAAAAAAAATAAGAAATTCAAGAGAAGTTGAACGACTAAATAAAAATTAGCCTTTGTTCAAAAGTTCTAATCACCAACTGAATTATTTTAAAAAATATACAACCATTTTGATGTCAGTTTAATTTCAAATTTCGATCTAATATTTTTTTTTTTATTTAAATGAAGGACAAAAACCTCATCTATCCCTGTGGGCTGTGGCGAACCAAAACACACAGACAACTCTAAAACGTTCAATCGAGCCCCCTCGGCCCAAAAAAAATGTTCGGCCCAGAATTAAATAAACTTATCAGTCCCGTAATTTGCAAATTTGTCAGTGTAAATTTTGAGGCCTTGCATTGAGGCCCATACATGTCTTCACCTATGCGACAATATACTGGTAAGACCTGCTTGTTTTAGTGGGAGAAAGGAGAGGATGTCATGTAAGATATGGTATGGTAGTATACTTGTTCTGTCTGTGGTACTTGGAACTTATTGGGTGTGGTGCCAGTAGGTTTATGTGTTGGCCTAGGTTTAGGTTTACGTCGAGGCATTCATTTATTTGTAGATTTCAGAGAATTTTTCAACTTGTCATGTTCAATGCCTTTGCTTCTGAAGAGAAGAAGAACAGGAAACAAGTACCAGCATTGCTTTTATAAAAATATAGTACCAGCAAGACCTAAAATAACCGGCTTACATTGATAACCAAACCAAAAATCTTAGGGGTTATACAGCTCTAATTTGAACTTTGATTTGTATTTGAACAAAAAAAAAAACATAACGGCGTGTTTTGAGTAGTTGTTAATCAACATAATACAAGAACTGGTAAAAAAGGTGCAATGGTAAACTCCTAGGACAATCAAGCTTTCATTATGACCTACATATATAACAACAATTCTGATTTTCCTTCACCTATTACTGGCTGTTTATTACAGAAATCATGATCCAATATTGCACCATTTATGAGTCTCAAATTTTGGATTCGCTAAAGAAACTGGAAATTGAAGTTTTTGTACTTCAGCAAACTTTAAGATTAAGGGAATAATCAAAAGATGAATTATAGAGGATAATTATTTTATAAATGATATATTTTTATACAAAAATAGGCCAATGAAAAGAATAATTATTCAACAATATTTACGAATAAAAAAAGATAGATTGGTTCTAAATCCAAATTATAAATAAAAATTTAATTAGTATAATAAAGTACAATAAAAAATAACGTCGACTTAGTGCAAATTGAAGATATCATAAATAGTAGCTATATGGTGTAGACCGAGTTGTCCCTCATAGGATTTGGATGGAATACTTACATTAAATATGAATCTATTATAAAAATCTACAAATTTATGTGAGGATTTTGTACGTGTGGCGAGTATGTGTCTAAATAAATTTAGACTTCTAAACATAAAAAACTTAAAAAAGATGTCTTGAATAAGAAAATGTAAACTCTTTGATTAGAGGGTTGATATAAAATATGAAATTTTATCTTTTAATCAGAGCTATTAACGGATCAGGAGATCCACATGCTTAATATAAGAATGAAGATATATGAATTAATGATATTTTTTATCATCGAAATCCGGGAAATCCGGAAAAAAAAGAGACGAGTTAAACAGATTTTAAGTAATGATATTCGGTTTATGAATTAAGAGCATCATAACTGACTACTTCGAATTAATCAATCATATTAAAAAAAATAAGCAAAATCCCACTCGGGTATATCCATAGTAACAATATACGCGATAAATTCGCGAATAATTCGTGTTTTATTCATTTTTTTACGTTTAATCAAACTCCGAATAAAACGCAAAAAAACGTATAATACGTTTTATTCGCGAATAAAACGCGAATCACGAATTATTCGCGATAAACAATGTGAAAAAAATGCGAAATTTTTTTTAATTTTTTATTGTTTTTTTTTTGAATTTTTTTTTGCTTCCTTGTTATACCGAATCATTTTCAAATTATACTCGAATCACGAATTTTTGAACCTGCCAAAACGAACCCGAACTTTCGTTTGTCACTATGGGTACACCCCCACTTTTGATGTCGGACGGACAAGTGATCACAAAAATGTATGCATAGAAGAGCCCGAGGACGTCAATTCAATTTCCTTCTCGACCAAGCAACCATGAATTTTGGAAAGATTTCTCAAATAAAAATAATCAGAAAAATAGACATTTGAAGAATACTTCAGAGAGATAATTGCTTTTAACTTTTTAATATGATTGTTTTTTTTTCTTTCTTTGTTATCAATACTGTAACCAAAACACTTCATAATTTCTTATTTTGACAATGCTGACAATCTTAAGTTAAAGTTCAAGCTAAAAATTCAAAATTACAAACATAATCTATACAATTCACACATCATCCGCAATTAATGATTATAAAATATAGAATAATCATACTATAATTCTATCTCAGTCCTCTAAAAATCTCGAGACTCACTAAATTCGAATCTGAAATCTCTTGAAATCTAACTACCTTATCGGGACCACTTTCTAAAATATCACCAGCAAATTTACAACCGACGGGCGCAAGTATTAATACTTATGCGTGCAAGTATCAACATATCAAGTATTTACATATAATATATAAAGTCTTTCTAAAATAGCTGAACATATCAACTATCTATTATCTCTCTCATCACCCACCCATCTTGTTTTTAGAAGGTTTTTTTTTTCCTCCGTTCAATCTCACTAATATTTCTGACGATCTATGAGGTTTTTTGCGAATTTAAAATCACTAACGTCTTCTACGATTTTCTCTTTCAAATGAGATCCATGATAAAGTACTAACAGATTCTTCGTCGCACAAGTATATTTATGCCTCATTGTGCAAGTAAAAAAATTTAATATTAATACGTTCAGACACCAACCGATATCATATGTAAATATAAATAAAATTTGATATAATATGTTAGGTACAGACACTTAACACATGAACTATTTATACTAGTATGACGAGGTATAAATATTTGCAATATTTGATATTAATACGTTTAGGCACCAACCAACGCCATATCTAAAAAATTAAAAATTTGAGAGAAATATCAAGTAAAAATATTTGACACGTGAATTGTTTACTCTAGTATGACGAGATATAAATACGTGTAATATTTGATATTGATACTTTTAGACGCCAATTAACGCCATATGTAAAAGAAAAAAATTAAAATCTAATATAATATAATATGTTAGGTAAAATCACTTAACACATGAACTATTTACATTTGAATGACGGTGTATAAATACTAGCACAACAAGGTATAAATACTTGCGCGATATAAATAATCCGAAAGTACTTCGTCATGGATCTCATTTGAAAGATAAAATCGCGTAGAAAACGTCGTGATTTTAGATTCACAAAATTCGTCACAGATCGTCGGAAATATGAGAGAGATTGAACGGAGGAAAAAAAATAACATCTGAAAATATGTAAAAATTAGGTGGATGATGAAAAGAATTGTATTGTCTAGGTTTTTTTAAAAAGACTTAATATGTTAGATATAAAATAATTGATATTTTAAATATCAATATTTTGCGTGTTCAATTGTAAATTCGCTGATGATTTTCTAGAAAGTGGTTCCGATAAAGTAGTTAAAAGTGCGATCTCAAGTAATTAGACTTCGGAAGATGTTTAGAAAATTTTGCTAAAAGAACTATTACAGTTTCCTAAAATAAAACGAAATTTGATATATTCAAGATTAACAGTTATTGAACATTGATGCATCATCAAGTATATACATGAATTTTGTAAATTTGGACTGTCTATGTCCTGTAATATACATGTAGATTTATATTTCAAGTTTATATTTATTTTTCAAAATGTATTGTCACGATTGTTAAGATAACCGTGATCAGTGATCCTCCTGTCGGATAATATTATGTAAGATTTAGATATTTTATTAAATTAGACAGGTTTCTGACCTATATAAAGTAACAATTACTTCTCATTTGATTGAAAGGTTGAGAATCGCATAAAGTATTTTTTTTTATCTAAAATAATCGACCAGTCGGCAGCCGCTATCATTTTTGGACATTATTTTAATTTAATCTAACAATATATCATTGAGGTTGAGGTTTAACCTTTAGAGTATATTGTTGGCTCTAACGGATCTAGAGGGGTAAATAAGAAGTCTTAAAGACTATTTGATGTTTTTCGGTTTAACTCTCTAGATTGACAAGTCAAGCAATCAACAAACAATCATGTATAAATAAAGTAAATAGAGTAGAGTTAGAGAAATCTGACACGCTGAATGATAACGAAGTTCGGCTTAAAATACCTACGTCTCCGGAGCAACGCAACTTCATCGGCGCGCCTTTCCTATTACCCAATGAGAAAAGGGTACAACTTGTGACACGTGAGCCCAAAGAAAGGTGGGAAGTCACAACCTAACTCGTGCACAAAGTTGAGCCTAGAAACTCTAGCTGGAGAGTCCTACGCAGAGGATCGTCACACAGCTATGTTTATATGTGAGCGGAAACGCTCGAGCCGATGAGCCCTTTAATGCCCTACAAGTGGGAACTCACGCGGCTATAAAAAATGAGCACTAAGTAGAGCTCCACACTATCAAACACGAACCAACACTCTAACTAAATCTAGAGTAGATTTAGTCAAGTGGATTTGAGATTATCAAAGGAATATTGAAGTTTTAACTCTCTCAAAGAAGGAAGCTCTCAAGAACACATAATTAGTGCTATTTGAAATTTAGGGGCGGCTTGCTTGAGACTGGAGTGAGAGTATTTACTCTATTTATAGAGGGAGCTCCAGATCTAGCTATTTGAACTGATCCATTCATAACGGTAATATTTCGTTCGAACGGATAGTTCAAATGTGTTGCAATTTAGGTTTTTTCGCCTTTTTGAACTTTACCCTTTCTGTTCAATACGTTTAGGTCCGTACTGAGCGGATAGTATATTTTCCCCAATTCTGTGTTACTCAAGTAGCGTACAGTACGGATGGTATCCGTTCAAAATGGAACAACAATTGGAAGTCCCTGGATGCTACGGAACTATTCTGTTCCGAACGGTTGTCAAACGGAATCATTCTTCCGTATTGCAACGCTCCATTATCCGTCCAGTACCATTTAATACATTTCGTACTGAACGGTTTGCTTTCGTACCGAACGGATAATTCCTGAAATCAACAATCTCAAATGTAATTTACTTTTCTATTTGATATTATAATTATAATTCTAATTTTCGTAAAGTGTTGTTGATTTCATTTATTCTTCAACTTTAATCTTGCAATTATGATGTTCTTGAACCTGTAAACTCACTTGTATAATGAAATTGTATATTTTACCAATTAGTCAAACAAAATAATTAGAAAATTACATAGAACTAAAACAACACATACCTCCACAGTCAATAAACAACAGGGCAATTGTATTTTGAATAAATAGGTAGTAACATGTCATCATTTCGCTGCTTCATTGTTTAAAACTAATGTTCTAAATAGCGTTTATAGCATCATAGCGGGAATGCTACAAAAAAAGCTATAGCGAATAGCTATAGCGGAAGCTATTCCAAATAGCGTTTTTTTTTTTTACAAAAATTATATTATATATTTGTACTATATATTAACATTATATAAAGTTTCATAGAACAATAAATAACACCAAATTAATTAAGAAATTATAATATTTATATTGAACTAGTACAAAAGTCCATGGTTCAAAATATCCATAATAATATCATAAACTATCGATATTTTTCTATACAAAATATCTTAAGTATCATGATTCATTTTATTTTACTTTTCTATACAAAATAAATTTTATGGATCTTTATTTAAGCCCATATAAATTGTCTAAAAAAGCCCAATATGCATAGCGCGCTACACGCTATGCGCTATAGCGGACCGCTATTACCGCTATAGCTGCCGTAGCGCAATTAGCGTATTTTCATGCCATAGCTTAGCGTTTAGGGTCCAAAAACGCTATAGCGGCGCTATAGCGCCGCTATAGCGTGCTATTTAGAACACTGTTTAAAACACTTGTTTTCCATAGGATCTATAGTCCGTATCCTGACACATAAATGATGTATTTGTAAACGCCGCAGAAAATCTGAGATTCCTTCACCAAGACAACTTGTCTGTCGCTATCTCTCACTCGAGTCGGATAAAAGGCATGAGAACTCCGGCACACGGCCCAAAGGCCCACCAATCACTTCGGAGTGGAAGAATCTCCAAACGGAGATATTTCCTTGAGCAACACTAAACAATGATTTTCTGTTTTCATTTCAACACTACAACTGTGCTGCGAGCGGATTTCCAAAATCTGTGGTAAGAACTTTGATATTAATGACTCGCAATATAAATAGTTTCACGCAATGAAAAGTAGAAGGCAGAAGAAACACGCGTCCGTCATCTGTTGGAAACAACGGATCCCATGATCGACGAATGATCGCACACGCCATCGATGACATTGCGTGTTATATACATATCCGTCTCAGGCTCTCAGCTAACCACTCTTCTATGCACCCGGTCTACTAGTTAATGGGTAGAGATTCTAGAGAAGAATAACAATTAACAAGGTCAAGATATTTCCTGGTGCAAGCATACGAGTTGGCTGGCTTAGCTCCGTTTGACAATTGGATTACAATTAAAGAAGAATAAAATTAAAATAATCAATTCATAAATATTGGTAATTGATAATGTAATAAAGTACTGTTAGTGTTTAGATGAAGTTATGTTGAATGCAAATATATAGAATATCATATTAAATATTACAATTATATTAAAATCAAGTATTGCTAATTTTTCATCGCTAGAGAGATTATTCAAGAACTTTTCACAGTCGTACAAATTAAAAATCTTGTCTATTTAGGTTCGAATTCTGGATAGGAAAATTCTTTATGGATATCAAATAGTTGGGTGGATTGACTTCCCGTCTTCACTAAAAAAAAAATATCTTGTCCATCTCGTTGTTGAGAGCTCGTTGTTGGATTTGGTCACGTTTTATGAGATATGATTTTTAATTTTTTTTCTTTTATTTTAGATTAACATATCATCGTTACTTACGTTGCATATATTTTAATTACATTTGGTAAAAGTAATGAATTAAGGAACAAATTTTAATTTTAATTATCAATCAAGTGAAAATATTTATCAATAAACTTTCATGATGTTAAGGTTATATATCTACAACTAAAGGTAATAAATAAAATAATTTGCAAATAATTGGAATGTTCTCTATACCTTTTAAATTTCAATTAATTTAAGGATTTTTCATTCCAAAATTAACTTTTCTTATTAGTGTTTTGTGTCCTACTAACAATTAGTTCGTAATTTTGCCTTTGATTTGTTCATCATTCATGGCATGTCACATTGCTCCACTCGTTTGTCTGTCAGTGTAAACTAAGCAAAAACTTAAAACTTCTTTTAAATTCACATGAACAAAAACTTGTACATGTTCTCACTTAATTTTGTGTTTGGCAAAATTGAGTCTAATTAACACGGCCTAAGTTGTGGGCAAATTCTGACTGAAAATGATCAAGATAAGGAAAATCATTTTCCTAATACTTTGTTTTAGTTATTTATTATTACACGACTTGTACTTGTATTCTGGCCATAAAAAAGATATATATCGTAGTGTAGTACTAATTATTTTTTAAATAACTAGTCAATTTGTCACCGACTTCTATTACTGAGTTTCATTACAATAAACTAAAAGTAATAGTTATTGAAGGTTTTATCTCTTTTTATCAACAGAAAGTAAGTTTAATTTTCTATTTTTATTAATTTACTAATAGTTAAAAAAATATGTACAAAAATAGTTTTTACAAATTAAGAATATCTCTTCAATTCAATTTGAACAGTGGAATTAATAACTCGGATTGGAGGAATTGAAAATAGAACTACCAACAGTCTAGACAATCAATCATAGACCGAGTTTATCTACTTGCTCCCTCTCCGGCAAAAGTGGACGGAGACTGGTGGGTTTACAATTATAAAGAGTCACTCCGATTGTCGGTAGAATAGAAGAAACGGAAACGAAAAGGAGACGAAAGCCGAACC
This sequence comes from Carex parvula, assembly GCA_025461045.1. NCBI lineage: Eukaryota > Viridiplantae > Streptophyta > Magnoliopsida > Poales > Cyperaceae > Carex > Carex parvula. The sequence goes on from JAJGRW010000042.1 coordinate 218,630, forward strand.
CAACCAAAAAAAAAAATGGATCACCACCGTCCGATCCTTCTTTTCCTCATCTCCCTCCTCACCGTCTTCCGCGTGGCGGTCTCGTCACCGTCCGATCCAGAAGATCCCCTGATCCAGCAAGTCATCCCCGGAACCGCCAACGACCTTTCCTACCTAAGCGCGGAGCACCACTTCACCTCCTTCATGCGCCGCTTTGGCAAGACTTACAAGGACGAGGCCGAGCGTCTGTACAGGTTTACGGTGTTCAAGGCCAACATGCGCCGGGCGCAGCTTCACCAGAAGCTAGACCCCACGGCGGTGCACGGTGTGACCCAGTTTTTCGATCTGACCCCTAAAGAGTTCAGAAAACACATGGGGTTGAAGAAGGTGAGTCGCAATAAAGTCAGGAAGTCGCTTGGGTCAGCCCAGGAGGCGCCGATCCTCCCGACTAACGATTTGCCTGAGGATTTTGACTGGAGAGATCATGGGGCTGTTACTGGGGTGAAGAATCAGGTATATCTTTTCGTTTCATTTCAGTTACATACTTATATGTGATTAGCCTGACAATGGATAGTCAAAACCTCAAATTAAGGAAACTACCAAGAGTCCTATTATTTTTTGGTTTATTGATGAAGAAGTTTCTCAAATAAAATCCTGATCATATTGTGGGATCATGGAATTTAGGTTTATCTTCTCTCAGCTGGATTAGTTGAGAGGGCTATGGGACTAATTTTACCTTTCAAGGATTATAGAGCGCTATATTGTTTATGAATAATTGAATGTTATGAACTAGATTTTGTCTAATTTTGTACTTCCAAAAATATAAAATTTTAACAGAGCTAAATGGCACACATTAATGCCCCTTAAAAATCAAAACGTGCAATGTGATTCTGCAAAAGGATGTGTTATATTTTGTTGTCCTCTGATATTAAATCCTTGCGGTGACTCACAACAGATAATTTTTTCGAGGAAAAATAAGGGTCTAGCCCATATTTGATTGATAATTGTGGTTACAGAAGTTTTGTAGTTGCAAAATAAGAAAATACAAGACGCTCAAATAGGCTTGAGCTTTAGTAAGATAAATAAGGTAAATAAAAGCACAGAAAGTAAAATGTAGAACAAAAGGGAAATAGTAAATTTAAAATAAACAAAATGTGGGATGGTTAATCTTCTCCCGATGGTTGGTTCCAGCTGTGTAACAGTTGTTCCACTTCCTGTATCAACTGTTTGTGGGTTTTTGTTGCATCTCTGAAAATGCGTGTACATCTTTCTCTCCAAATAACAAACATTGTCTCAAGTAGGAGCCCCTTTGCCTTTTTGTCAAAATCAAGCCGCAAAATGGCCTCTATTGGTTGCGACCTCATTTGTGCTGTCATGTCCATCCGTCTATACATCTCGACTGCAAATGGGCATTGTCCGACCAAGTGTCGTGCCGTTTCCGCATCATGTCGGCACATGATACACATGTTTGTGATGGGCAATCCTCTTTTCCTTAGGTTGTCGATGGTGAGCAATCTGTTGTTGACTAGGAGCCAGCCAAATACTTTAATTCTGGGCGGTACCGTTAACTTCCACACACGGTGTACGTGGTTCGTGATGTATGGTCCAATTTTAAGAGCCCTGTAGGCACTTCTGACCGTGTAAGTACCCGCGTCCGTCCATTTCCACTGAAAATCATCATGTTCTTGGTTCGTGTGTGCTATCACTCTTTGAAGGTACTCTATCAGCCTCTGGATTTCCTCTTGAGCTGTCTCCGTGAGAACCCCTTGGATATATTGCCTTATCCCTTGTCTTGCCTCTTTCAGGGTTATTGAGGTATCGGTTGCATGCGTATAGAGTGCTGGGAGCTTGTGTTTTAATACGCCATGTCCCCAATTGTGGTTCCATAGGGATATTCGATCACCCTGTCCGTGAAACTCACAACAGATAATTATGTTAAGCTAATTGTTTTTCTCTTCAACTCAGCAACTTTGCTGAGAATTTAACATTTTAGGTCCAGAGTCAGAAGGAGAAGGTTAGGTAGTTTGTCTAGTTTGGCTGTAAGCTAAAGTCACTTAAATATGTCAACAGTTAAGGGCATTTTGACCATTTCAATTGAACATTGACTAATTACTTAGCTTGAATAGTTCAAGTAACTTGAGCTGAAAGTAACACCGTTACCAGCCTTTTCCTAAAGATGTGTATTGGCATGTAACAATTATTTTTTCGAGTGACACTATCAAGTATATCATTGCTTCTATTTTTTCAGCAGGGATGAAGCCAGGAAGTGTGATAGGGTGGGCCAAAAATTTAAGGGTGTGGCATAGTTTTATAATTATTTGAGCATCAATTATATATTTTCAACTTTTTTCTAGAAGTTGTAGCATTAGAAAGCATATTTTTGGAATTTTTTGCCACTCCTGGGCCCATGTGGCTCAGCCACTATGTATCAGACTCACTAAAGGCTTGACAGGTCCAACCCATAGTTTAGTTCTAACTCATAACATTTGAGTTTTACTTCGTCACATTTAAATAAATAATTAATATATTTATATGCAAAGGATAACAGGTACTGATGAATTTGCTTCTTTGACAACTATTGCATCTCTTGCAATAGCCTCTTAGTTCGGTTTCTTAGTTTTTACTTGTGTGCAGGGATCGTGTGGCTCATGCTGGTCTTTCAGCGCATCAGGGGCTCTTGAAGGAGCTAACTTTTTGTCTACCGGAAAGCTGGAGACCCTTAGCGAACAGCAGCTTGTTGATTGTGACCATGAGGTTTTTCTTCCCACCTCTCACCTCAGTTCCTTTTATTTTCTTTCCTTTTTTTCGAGTAATTGTAGGCAAAGAAAAAAAGTTTAAAAAAGAGAGAAGGAAATGAAAACGAAAAGTGGCAATTTTATACAAGTGCAAATCCCTAAATATGGAGCCCATTTATTGTTGAATGTGCCATGGCACTATAGGTCTTGCACATAAAAGTTTGTCCTGCAAAGATGGACCATTCCTTCTTTTTAGCATCTGAAATGTTTGTAACTAACTAACTATGCAAAGGCAGATTTGAACTAAATGACCTAGTGGTTGTCAACTTGTCATCTGAATGGCCCCTCTCAAAACATGTAAACTCAGTAGGTATGAGTTGCAGATCTCAAATTGTTTAGGAGGTTCGAGTTTGACTCCATTAATAGTAGCATATCATGAATTGGAAATGATTGTAAATCTCAGATGGTACACTTACATAGTTGGCTTGGTTCCTTATTTGTTGGATGACTAGTTCTCTTCATGAATTGTTTGTTGCATCCAGTGAGGGTTTTGATACTGTTGTTGTCTCGTATGTATTTAGGATAATTTGATAGAATCTTTTGTAATCTTTTTGCCTGGTAATTAATACTTCCACTGGTGATTCAAGTCCCACGCATCATGAAGCATTTGGATTGGGATTTAAGTTGGGAAGGACAAACAAAGAACTCCAAGACTCCTTTCTCATTACCTAAACTTGAGTTTATAATCCAAGACAATAATTCTCTTTGCTCTTCCATTTTCTTTTTCTTTTTCTTCTTATTTTCCCTTTTTCTGCTTTTAGTCAATTTATTACTTAAAAAATGTATTACTCAGTTTAAATTTTCACCTAAACATAGCTTATTCTCCTCTGATTGTGACAGTGTGACCCATCAGAAGCTGATGCGTGTGACTCAGGTTGCAACGGCGGTCTCATGACAACAGCATTTGGATACTTGATGAAAGCAGGGGGACTTGAGAGGGAAGATGATTACCCCTACACTGGTGCTGACCGTGGCACTTGCAAGTTTGACAAGTCAAAGATTGTAGCCTCTGTCCAAAATTTCAGTGTTGTGTCCATTGACGAAGACCAGATCGCTGCTAATCTTGTCAAACATGGCCCACTCGCCAGTAAGTATCTCAAACTTTTTTTCCTCTTAGCTTTGGTTTCTTTGTAAGTGGAAAATTAATGCTTTAATCATGGACATGTTGATTTTTATGGTCAAGATGTATTGATGTACAACAGCTGCATGCCATCAGGCCATCTTGGAAGTCAGGTTGGGTTTTGGTATATCCTGATATCCTTTTATTTGGGAAAACTGATGGTATGAAGCATCTAAGCAAATTCTGTTAAAGATGCTCATTTCATCTGTAATTGTGCAAGAATGTATGTAAGTATGATTGTGAATGTGGTAACATTAATTAATTAAATGTCACAACCTGTGAATGTTGTTCAAGATCACATGCAAATAAGTTGGGCTGGAAAATAGTGCTGGCCTGTCTCTGACTTGTGATATCTTCGAACTAATGTTTAGTCTTGTGGGGTATAGTCAGATTGATATTGACATCTCTAGTTCTAATCTGCTCATGAAATGTCAGAGCTTGGTTTTGGAAACATTGTCATTATTGGGGCACAGCACCAACTATTATGAGTTGGGATTTGGTACAATAATGATCCTTTTGAAGCTTTTTATTTGTTTACTATGTTTCTGAATGAGGCTATCTCATTTGAGTTCTGGCGAACTGCAATATTTAGAACTGAAAGTAAATGCCAATGCTTCTATGTTTGGTACTAGGACCAATACTGGCAAATGTACTTGGAGAACCCAGTGGTACAGTGAACTCGTGACATCACTTGATGAGGATTTAATACAAATAAAAATGCATTTTTTAATTTATACATAACATTTGCGGGTTGTGTGTTTTTTGATGCAGTTGGCATAAACGCCATCTTCATGCAAACATACATAGGTGGTGTGTCTTGCCCCTACATCTGTGGCAAGAACTTGGACCATGGTGTTCTCTTAGTGGGTTACGGGTCTGCCGGATACTCCCCAATCCGCCTCAAGGAGAAGCCTTATTGGATCATAAAGAACTCTTGGGGTGAGAACTGGGGAGAGAGCGGGTATTACAAGATTTGCAGGGGTAGAAACATCTGTGGTGTGGATTCCATGGTGTCTACCGTGAGTGCCATAACGACCACTCATTAGTTGATGTCGTTTGTATTGACTTATTTGCCCCTTTGCATATAGTTAGGTCACGGGGCTAGTAAGACCACGCAGTGTAATATTTGTGTTCGGCTGTGGTGTACTGCAGGATGCTTAAATAATTTTTATGTTTCTAACTTGGGTAATTTGGTACTGTGAATTGAACAATTTATGCTATTAAATAACCTTACCTATGTTCAGCTGAGATTGGTGCCAACTCCTAACTAACTTCTGTTATTAGTATTACCCAGGAAAAAAAAAATGTCGTTGTAGTATGATAAACATGAAAAGCAAATTTAGCAATTCATGTTTCCTTTTTCAGAAAATAATAAATAGAATGCACTCTCAGCTAGTGCTTTATTATTTCTAGTTAATAGTGTTTAGCAAGTAAGAATTACTTATAAATTAGAGTGAGTCTATGGTGCTATGCATAGCACGGATTAGTCCATACTACGGAATCATATTTTTATTTTGAAAATTTTAATGGTCGATCTGAATCGTTCAATGTGATCTCCACATGAATATGTACTTGTAGACTAAATTTTATATTTTTTTGAATTTTTTTATTATATTTTAAGATAGGTAGAAAATCACTTGATTTGAAAATCCTGACTATTCAAAAACAGTGATTTTCTACCTATCTAAAAAGTAGTAAAAAAATTCTAAAAAATAAAAAATTTAGCTCACAAGTATATTCTCATATGAAAATTATGTTGAACGGTTCGGATCGACCGTTAGAATTTTAAAAATGAAAATATTAATCCGTAGTACGGACCAATCCTGCTATGCATAGTACCATAGACCCACTCTATAAATTATACTCTGAGAAACTGAGAACCCTTTTCTTTTCTATATAATGAATATGGAAAATATGATCTCAAGATCAGAGCAACGTTTTCTTGTTCTTTCTGTTTCCTCAAAAATTATTTGAAGATAAATTAAGCCATATTTTTGTTTTCCTCAAAATCAAGAAGTGATACTTCCTATAATATAAGTTTTTGACTAACCAAAAAGGGTTTGAAAAGCTGGTTTGCACTAGGGATTCCTGAAAGAAACCTACTCTCAGCAGATTGCAAGAAAAAAACAAGGAAATTGCTTTATGACGCATAGATAATCACTGGATACAGCCTACAGGTCATGATAACGACCTGTCTCAGTTACCAGACCGTGTCAATAGTTTATTTTACCTTCTTTTTTTGTTTACTATATATGCTAATGCTAGGTTCGGATAGAGATATAGCCAATGACAAGTAGACAACCGCTTAGTTGAGGTTTAACATCAAAATAATACCTACTAACATCATTGTCTTTGCATGTTTAGATCTCAACATACAATGCCAGTTCGGTCTGATACTAGTATATATACTTTGTGCAGTTAATCTATATGTGAGAAGGCTGATTATATATATATATATTTTTTTTTTTTTGAAATGAAACAGAGATCTAGCCTCTATTTTAAGGCTGATTATATTTTTGGCATCAGTATTCGGTAACTTGCACATAATTTCTAACAGTTTTTATATTACTATAACGCTCAGGCTAGAGTTTGAACTTTGAAGGCAAGTAACTAATTAAAAAAATATCTTTAAATATAACTTACAAATTTTGGTAGTTCTTATTATTGGCAAAATTTATTATTATTGAGAGTGACAAGATTGAACAAAAATATTCGTACAAGTTAGTAGAAAGGACATAGTGCTATCGGTTATTGACCTTTCCAGCAGTCATTATATAATGCCACTGAACTGAACTGAAGCAACATAATTGTTCACTTTTTTATCATATACTTCGTCCACGTGGCAGCTACGCACTGGCCGGTCCGCTTTTTTGTCGTTTTCTGCTGTTGCTTTTTCCTTTTTGTAATTGAACCATATATTCCTTTTTAGACTTAATAGTTGATACAGTGCCAGTGGGGTTCTAGAAACAGTTATTTTATTAGGGTTTATTTCCAACAGGATGTTTTCGGCTTACGTTAATTTTTACCATATATTTATATGTTGTTTTACAAGTCAAAATTGTAGTAAAAAAGGATTTTCAAATCAAGTGATTTTCCACCTATCTAAAACAATAGTAAAAAAATTAAAAAAAATGTAAAATTTGATTTGCAAGTACATATTAATATGGAGATTATGTTGAACGGTTCGAATCGACTGTTAGAATTTTAAAAACTCAAATATTAAGCCTGAGGCCCTCTATGCTATGCATAGCACCATAGCCAACTCCTATACATATATATATAACTCCTATATATATATAAGCAATTGATTTTTTCTTAGGAGTGAGGTTATGGTGATATGCTGATTACTTAATGGCATGTATTATGGACTTATATCTTTGTTTTTAAAGTCTAAACAGTCTATTAGAATTGTTTAACATTTTCTTCATATTAAAACATACTTGAGACTAATTTTTCATTTTTCAGAATTTTTTTAGATAGGTAGAAAATCACTTGATTTGAAAATTCTGAACCATTCAAAATAAGTAATTTTCTACTTATCTAAAAAAATAGTTAAAACATTCTAAAAAATGTAAAAGTTGGTCTACAAGTACCTTTTCATGTAGAGATCATGTTTAACGGTTCAGATCGACTATCTAAACTTTGAAAATATAGATATGGATTCATAGCACAGGTCGATCCGTAATATACATAATTTGTATCAATGGTTCAAATTCATAGTTTGAAGTTGATGTAATGTAATGATTTTCAAATTCATAGTTTTTATACATATTACATTTTGAAGTAAAAGAATTATTTACAAGTATTGATTTTTTTTATTACATATTATTAACTCATCAAATAAATTAACATATAAAAATTTGAAATTTATAGTGTGAAATTGATATAATAAATTTGTAAATAAACTTACAAACCAACTCGAAGAATTTACGCTCATACTAACTTTATAATTATATAATATAACTCCTAGTATAAAAAATAAGTCATGACATGGGAACCTTACCAAATACAAAGGCAGTAGTATTAAACACACATCATTGATTCATTGCATGTCCCCTTAAGGGTGCATGATTGTAATGAAACTTGTGGTTTATACAATTATACTATATTATCTCCCAAAATGTATTCCATGTCCACAAAGAGAGAAATCATATAATAACATCTGGCTCTAAGGAGAAACATTCATGTTTGGTGGTTGCAACAAACAATGACATGCATTACTTCTCCTTTCTTCTTTTCCGGTTAACATTCTCAATTTCAACTCTACAATAACATTCTTGAAATTTTACTTCTAGTAAAACCTTGATACGTTCTATCTCGAAGAGAGTAGGCCGTATGAGAAGTGGATTGGGCTGAGTTCGTCCTGCCAAAGGATGACAGGCCGAAGTATGGACCGAGTTGGAAACTCGGAGAGGTTTGGAGATATTCGGACTCTAACCTATGCAATATCTCTCTTAGTCAAAGATTTGATCCCTGTTTAATGAGATTTTCTGCGTTATATAGTATGTCCATAACCGCCATCCCGAACGGTTATGGGAGACTCGGGCAGCATGCAAACTGTATCGGCGGTTATCCTGCGCGGAGGCGGTTCAAGCCATTTTCGGGTTGAGCCTTGTGAGGCCGTTTATTGGGCCCCGTTTAGACAGCTTTGGGCTTTTCGTATTGATTCCAAGTTGGTCTGTTAAGGAAGTCCGAATTCCGAATCTTTCATGACCAGTAAAGCGTAAGTTAAAGAGATTATGGAACATGGTCCTATCAAACCTAATTAATAGAACCAGACAATAAATGTTCTCATTAGGCATTTCTTTTTCTTTCTTTTTTTAACAATTTTAAGCAACATATATTTATGAATTTATGTCAATGAATGTTACCACTTTCACCTAGTCTTTGTAAAATTCATGACATATTCTTGTTTGTTTTATGATCGTTTGTAATGTTACATATATGTGCATGAATATAATTTCAATACATGAAAGAGGGTTCAAAATTTTTTTTTTCCACATTGTCAAAAATTCAATATAATAATAATAGAAGAATCTAAAACTAAAAGTAGAATATCATTAGATGCAATCAATAAAATTTATTCTATGCGCATGTAAGAAAAATAGTTGTTTTTTGTTATTTTTAAATAGACAATACTGTCACTAAAATACAATAAAATAAATTATTGTCTATATTTGTGTAGTTTGTTCAACCTTTAATACCTATGAAATGATGTTGAAATATATTAATATTTTGTATGCAGTCAAAAAAATGACCACATCAACAATAATATTTTCTAATTTGAATTTTAGAACTAACAGTTAGAGCATCTACAACAGGGATTGTTTTTAAATTGCTAATCTAATTGCTGGGTTGTACCATAATTTCTTAATTAGCAAATTTGCTTTAAAAGAAAATGTTTTCTTAATGACACGCTGGCTAATTGATTGGTTAAAATTCTTCTTCCGTATCTGTACCGCTAATTGATTGGCTGACGTAGCGTCAATTGCTACCATCAGCGATGGAGTGGTTTGCAAATTTTTGGCGGAGTGGTTTGCAAATTAAGTGACGTGGTTTGCTAAACGTTTTGTGGGTTGTAGATGCTCTTATATTTTTCTTGTTTGAGTTTTAGAATTAATACTTCAAATAAACTCATATTTGGTTGGATTCTATCATAATTCTACCTAGAATGATTCTTGAAGAGTATCTTTGTAGCCGCTCCTTAAAATTTTCCGCCTATGTTTTCTCATTGGTTAGAGCCTTGTTTAAATAACTTGTTTAACATTCAAGTGGAGGGAGCTCTTCATTAGTAAGAATCAGGCTCTTCTGTGCCCAAGGCTGTATATACAAATATGTTGACAATATGAACTTCTGTACTTTTGCATTTTTACACCAAACTATATTTAAAGTGTCGAGTTATTGATGGAATTATTGATATTTTATTGATCTCTGGTGGAATTTTGTTGAAGGTTTTTACAAGAAAATGCACAGGATAGTGTCACAAAAAAACCAAAATCTCCTGAAACAGGAGAATAAAACTAAAGCGATGACAATGACAAGTATGCCCATGTGCTTTCAAGAATTAATCATTGTAAATTATGAGAAAACCATAATAACGAACTTTATTTTTATGAAGGGGAAAATTAATATATGTTTTTTTTTGTTATATTCGAATATAGAGAAGAAAAATGTGCTCATAAACTTATTATAGAATAACATCCTGTCCTACACTATATTCCTTAATTTTTCAAGAAATATAAAATCAACGGTTCAATTTCTATATCTAAGAGCATCTATATTCCTGGTACTATTAGAGTTTCTAATATGACGTGGTAGTTTCTAATCTAGTTTCAGGAATGTGGGAGAGTTTCTTATTTAGAAACTATGCAGTAAAGTTTCTTATTAAGAAACTGTTTATAAACTCCATGCTGATCAAATGATTGGCTCAAATTATTTCTGTTTTTTAATTTGTTGCTGACGTGGCTTAATAGAAACTATAAAATTAATTTCAGAAATGTGAGAGTTAGAAATTTTAAAGACTTTAATTTATAAAAAGAGGCTAACAGTTATTTAGAAACTGCACCGCCTTTTTTTGCTATCTCAATTAAAAACAGTTATATATTGTATGATTGAAAATGAAATCATCTGAAAATAGAATAAATTAATTAGTGGTTCATTTTTTGTCAAGGCAACTGACAGGATTGCTTATTGCATCAGGAGCACGCCAAGAAAGGTTTGTTCTTCTAAGTAAAGAGATAACATTTTTTAATGCAATCAAACTAAGAAACAAAGAAGAAAATAAAATAATTAAGAGACTTAGAAACTACTCCAAACAGACTATCAGAAGCACATCATGTTCAATGTCATACTTCGTTTCTTACCAGTATTGATTCAGATATCCCAAAACCCTTCCACAATCTTTTCTCCAATTACTCCCAACTACTTAATTATTTAATAGTTAATACAATGTCAATATTCTAAGTAAACCAATAATTTTCTTGTAGGAATGAAATCAATGAGCATACTGGTGTGATATATTTGTGGATAAACGAGGGTAGATGGTTATCAGCGCAAAGGAGATGATATACTTAATCTTATCATCTTCTCTGCTACAATTAATATTATTTTAACTAATCCGTGGAGTGCAGTTGTTAATCCGTCGTGATCGATCCTAGCAATCAATGTTTTAAATTTGATTGGTGCTTATCTTTGCTAATTAATATTTAATACAGCCCTTTAATTATTATTTATTTCTAACTTCCAATATCATCGGATCCTAATTAAGAGATGTCTATCCATTTACTAGCTAGCAGCTAATTAAAATGACCACACTTTAATTAATGTGTTGCTTTCTACCATGGCTTGCTACTCAAAGCAAGCAAAGAAAGGGCTTTATTGGTTAATTTGCCACAGTAAATCACATGGTTGCTCGTTGGGTCTTGTATGCATGAATATATATTAGTTTAACATCAACAAGAAAAATGTTTTAACTAAAAGATTAAAAATTATGGATGTATTCTGCATCATTATTTGAATTGAGCATATATCAAATTTAATTGGTCATGAGTGAGGCTACAGTACTATGCATAGCATGGTTGGGTCCGTGATACAGCTCAATATTTGAGTTTTCAAAATCTTAACGGTCGATCCGAACCGTTTAACATAATTATAAAATGAATATGTACTTGCAAACCAAATTTTACATTTTTTCAAATTTTTTTACTATTTTGTTAGATAGGTAGAAAATCACTTGATCTGAAAATTTTGGACCATCCGAAAAACAGTGATTTTCTACGTATCTAAAAAAATAGTTAAAAAAAATTGAAAAAATGTAAAATTTGATTTCAAGTACATATTCATTTTATAATCATGTTGAACGGTTTGGATCGACCGTTAGGCTAAATTCAATGAAAAAATTGTTAAAATTTAATTTTATCAAATTGAGGCTAAAGTCAATGAAAAATAAATTATGCGTTATATATATACACGGTAATACCTTAAATATTGGATATTCTCTATTATGTGGTTTATATTGGATAAATGGAATTTTGCTATATCACCCCGCTTTAATAGAAAATATCACAAATTACTGATGCATGCATGATGGCTTGAGGCTTGAGTTGATGAAGCATTTGGCAACGGAGACCTAACGCCAATCACACATGAAAACAAAAAACAAGAGCAAAAACATTGCAAATGATTGAGGAATCAACGACAAAGAAACATTGGTTACAACTTACAAGCCTATTTTTTTTTATCTATTGACCCTTAAAAAAATTTGCACTTTTGGTACTTTACCAATAGTCGATGGGGTCAATGACAGATACCAACCAGAAGTAGTTGAAATTTTTCTTATCTATCCCACTTTTTATGCAAAATAACACTAACATCCTTATTTTTGAAAGGCCAGTAAATACATGCATCTGGTTTAGGGGTGAAAACGGTATGGATAATATCTGATCCGTATTTGATCTGTATTTGAAAAATTAGATGTAGATATCCGAATATCCGTGTGGATATGGATACTAATATGATTTTATGTTTCAATACCGTATTTGAATAGTAGATATATATCATATATTTTAATATATATTATGAAAAAAATATTGTTATTCACCATTAAATTAGATAAATATTATTAACTTTGGTATTTTTTAATATTATTTTAATAAATATCCGATCCGACCCATATCAGTATTTGTATCCGGCTGATATTCGATCCGTATCCGGAAAATTAAAAAGAAATATAGATATGATTTTACCACGATCCACTCCGTATTCGCTCCGTTTTCACCCCTAATCTGGATTGGTAAATGAATGTATCAAAAAAAAAAAAAAATCTCAACAAACACAAAAACCTGAATATCCGAGTCTATACTCTAAACATGTATTCTACAACAGTTCTCATGCATACATCCAAATTTTAGGCATATTTGCGCTTCTTCCAGATCCCTTTTTTTATCCAAAAATGTTTTGCTAATAGGCACATAAAAAAATCTGATAGTATATTATTGTCTTCTGAATTTGTTGGCACTTGATGTGTAGCTATGAGTCCAGATGTGGTGTAATTAATTGTAACAGTAAATAAACACCATTATCTAATCCAAATCATCAATTTTACTAGATTTGATCCGAACATCTCTTTTTCCAAGAGAAGTGGATTAATGGTTGATATGATAAGAAGCATCCGATATTAATTGAATGGAATGAGTATAATAATATAATATAAGAATGGCTCCAACATGTCATTACATATTTGGTGAATATAGAATCATATGATATCTCTGTCTATATATCCAAGTAAAGAAAAGAGAATAATTCTAACATTGATAAGCTATTAATTGTAGTGATAGAATGCTGGCAAAAAGAAAATATCTTTTTAAAACAGATATATAATTACTGTTTCATGTACACACATAATGAAAATTACTGTTAAAATAATAGGTGCTTTAATTAATTGCTCAGAACTCTAGGAAATTGTGATTTTTTTTTTTTTTTTTGAAAATTTGACAGCGGCTGTCAAATGTATTTTATTAAAAGAGATAAATTACATCCAACCAGAATAACTCAATGATTCTGCTGAGGCAATCTATTAATCCCTCCTAGCAATATTTGACCCACATCAAAAACTCATATATTATTTTTTCTACTAGAATTCTTGGGAGCATTCTTCTATCATTAAACACAATCTCATTTCGGTGCTTCCACAGCAACCAGCACGCTGCACTGAGTAGTACCGGCCTGTTTTTCTTCCAAAACTGATTGCCTCGTAGCTGTAAAGAGTTGAGCCATATATCTTGAATTGTTCGGCCGTTTGCTAGGATCCGGAGTCCCATTCTTTGCTGCAACCCCTGCCAAACCCGAATGGCATAATCACATTTGAACATTAAGTGTTTAGCTGTTTCCATGTCAGTTGAGTTACACACAACACAATTTGTTGCACCACCGATATTCCGTCTGAACATTACATCCTGTGTTAGTATTTTCTTCCTCAATAAGAGGAATACAAATACCTTGACAGTAGTTGGAATTTTATATCCCCATAATGCCGCATCCCTTGGCACTATTTTACCAATATTCCCATGAGCAGTTGGTAAATTGATTTAGCGGTATAGACACCCGTATTTTCCCATTTCCACCGTATGCAGTCCTGTCCCGGTGTCAGTGTTATATTACCCGCCTGTTGGGCTACGTGCGGTGCCAACTGTTGCACAATTGGGATAGCATCCTTTAGTGAGATTCTTGAACAAAAGGAGGTCATTAGTGAGATTCTTGCACAATTGGGAAATTCTGATTTTTAGGAGGTCATTTTGACAAAAAGAGCATGCTATAAAATAGATTGCCAAGCATATGCTGCTCAGGGCCTGCATCAGCCAGTGCAAAGCTCACATAGCATTTTACAACTCCTTTCCCAATTTTGTTGCAAAAGAGAACCTTTTTAGATTAAAAAAAACAACACCCCCTCCTCCATCCATAAAAGGCAGATCACAAACACAACTCATTCACATTCCTTCTTTACAAAACTGAACCCTCATACCAACCAACCACCTTTATTTTACATTCTGTGTTTTCCCTGACCTTAAATCATGCAATATAGAGAACCCTCTAAACCACCATTTTTAAGCTTTCTAAGCCCCAAAACTGAGGATTTGTACTACTTTTGCGACCCGAATGTGTTTTCAAATGGCATTTTGAAACAGGTAACGCAACCGTCTGTGTTCACTCTTCTCCCCCCAAAACATGGGTTCATGGAATTCCCTGAAAATCCACTTCCAACCAGCTTCATGCAATTCACCATGAACAAATTACCCACAACTGGCATGAAATGCTTTCCGAGGTATCACCAACAGAAGTTGTACCGAGGGGTGAGGCAAAGGCACTGGGGCAAATGGGTGGCGGAGATACGCCTACCCAAAACTCGCACACGAGTCTGGCTTGGCACGTTCGACACAGCAGAAGAAGCTGCTACGGCATATGACGTGGCGGCAAATCGGCTAAGAGGCGATACCGCTCACCTCAATTTCCCTCATTTGAAGCATGAGTTACAAGACCCCTACAATACAATAGCCCTATTAGAAGCCAAGCTGAAGGCATTCAATAATAAAAACAGTAGTGCTACCAGCAGCAGCAGCAGCAGTACCAGTAACTCTTCATCAGGTAAATCAGAGAGTAAATGTGATGATTTGGTGCTTGGAGATTGTGAAAAATGTGAAATGCCTCCTAGTAAGAAGCAGAAGATCGAATACACCACCAATATCTCTCATGAACATTATGCAGTCCCCTCTAGCAAGCGGGACCCACAAATCGGAGAGACTGTCGATGTTCATCTTAGTAGAATTCCTTCTCTTGATATGGATATGATTTGGGATTCAATCCACAGCTTTAATTGCATTTGATCCCTTTTTTTATATTTTCTCAAAGATGGAGGTGCTTTAAATTTTGAGCTTTTTAGGCACAGTATATGGAACTATTTTTTGAACCTCAAATTATATACTCTTCTAACAAATAGATTGCTTTTCAGAACATGTATAGTGATGAATTGCATCATAACTTTTTAATCTACAAGATTGAGCAAATTTGAGGTTTTGCCAAGTTCAAATCAGGGCTGAAAATTAGAAGTTGCAAAAAGTTGCAAAATTTAAGGACCTCCTTCTTAATTTACTGTCTTTCTGTATTATCATGTCATTTGGAGTATGACACTGTAACTTTTTTTCTCTCTTTTTTTCCTGATGTTCTTTTGGTACTTGACTGTTCACCAATCTCTGCACATAGTTCTTTGATAGTGCTTTACTTTTTCTTACTTTTGCCTTTGTGAGTAGACTCAATGTACAATCTTACTGTCTGTATTATATCTAGTTGTTAATGAAACGGTGTTCAAGTTATGAATTTCCATGCGCAAAAGTGTACTTCTATGCACCTGTTCTCATTCTTTTTCTACCTTAACAAATTTCTTATTGTACCATCACTATCAATACCTAAAATCATGAGATTTGACCTGCAATTTGCAAAACAGCATGATGTCCAATCTAAGATTTATTCAGATTTTAGTATTGGGGTAAAAAAAAAAAATTACATATTATACCGTTTCATCTCTTGCATCAGTTTGAACTTCATCCTGTGAACTCTCCATCCTACGTTCACTGGAAATCAGAAATACGAAAGTTGCATTGGAGTTGATACCATTAATTTAACTTACTAACCCTTCTCTGTTATTATTTTCCTGTTTTGAACGAGAGAAGTCAAGAGTCCCCCTGAAAACCAAGTTTGATCTAGAATATATATATATATATATATATATATATATATGTAGAGGAGGGTTCAAATGCCTTCATTTTTCATGCCTCCACCATGTCTCCATTTTTAAAAACTTTAATAATTCAAAAATTTAAAACTTAAAAGTCAAAATAAAACCGTTGGATATGATCTACATCATTTTATCTATGCAAGTGTAAAAATTTATGGCATTTCAATTTTATTTTGGTTGTCATCAAGAGCTTGTAAAAAACGTACTACTGTGGATATTTCTAGACGTTAATTTTTCAACTTATTGATTCATATAAAACAAAATCAAAATGTGATAATTTTTTATGAGCACATAGATAAAATGATGTAGATCATATCCAACGGTTTTATTTTGACTTTTAAGTTTTAAATTTTGAGTTATTAAAGTTTTTAAACATAGAGGTATGATGGAAGCACAAAAAATAGAGGCATTTGAACCCTCCTCTTATATGTATGTATATTTGACAATTGGCCCGTAGGCTAGAAACATTTTATTCGGCTAAAGCATTCTGGGCTGATATGAGGCTCTTCAGGCCCAATAAACTGAGCTCGGCTCAGCATACATAATATAAGCCTTTTTTGCCATCCGCGTATTTCGATGGGAAGCATAATTAACAGCGGAACATACCAACCCAATACCACCACAGATTCCTCTTAAAGAAACTTAAATATATTTCGGTTATAGAAAGGTAAAATAAGTGGTTGATTAGGAAAGATAATGGAATGAATTAAGATGGAAGTTAGCAACATTTTTTTTTTTTTTTTTTTATGATCTGCTGAATTATTTCCATTTCCTTCACTCCTTTACCTCTGAAAAATATTACAATATTATTTTCACATCTCCCTCCAGTGAAACATGGTTATAAGAAACCCTTAGCAAGCCTTTCCAATGGTTTAATAGGTTTATTAAATTTTAATAAAAGTAGTCAGCTTCAATAAGAAGACAACAAGAGAACAATGACATTTTCTAAAACAAAGAACAGCAACCATCGTCTCCATCAATTTCTAATTTTTAATATACAACAGGGACACCTTGAACAAAACAAAATAGGTAACGACACATTTGAAAAGCACAACGAACAGTAATAAACCTAATAAAAGAACACACTACATACACGTTACCAATAATTACAAAGAGAGAAACCACAATTACAAGTTATTTACAAACAATTTAAGAAAACCTACCACCCCGAAAAATAATACTGCACTATGCAAATATATATAATACATATATATATTTACACCCCAACATCTTTTTTATGCTATTCTCGAGAATTGAACTATGCAAATATATAGTCATCTTCCATGTTTGGCCTGAAATCAAGAGAAAAGATAATAGTTTAGCACTTTGATTTAACAGAGATTATCCAGCAAGAACCAACAGATAAGTGAATCAATTGTGGTGCGATATTGAGTTCTGCAAATAAGATCACAGAACTCTAATTACAAGGGTTGTCTCAAAGGAGAAGCATGTTGAATTTATTTAATTAGAATTAGATTGTATAAACATATATAAAACAACATTAGTTTCTCTTAATTACATGATGACACTCCCTCGTGAATTACTCTTACTTAGATACCAAGGAGGGCCATAACTGGTAATACCGTACAAAGGTAACAAGACCATGGCGGTGCCTTATAGATATAAACAGAGTAACATTAAATGAATGACAACCATATCCAGGAAATTAAATTAGGAAACCACTTATAAGCAGAAATACCAAGAGTGCAAACAATCACTGTGGTATTCAATTGTACCAGCTAATATCTTCCATTAAGATAACAGGTCTCAATTCCAGATCTCAGTGCACCAACCTTCAGGCTTTTGCATAGACGTTTTGTAATCATTTGGGCAGGTTTTGTCTTTAAGGTTCTAAGATTTTTATGTGAGATGCCAAAATGAATTGGTCTGAAAAGAGCCAGCTTAATAGCAATATCATAAAGGGTTGCGCGCTGCAAAATTCATGCAATCTTTCAGACAGGTTCTCACTTTATAGTTTGCATGTCCATTTGCAGTCTGAAAATAAATTAGTTGTGGAAAAAAAAGCCAGCATGCTACCAATACCCCTCGACACAAGTCATAAACAA
Organism: Carex parvula; assembly: GCA_025461045.1. NCBI lineage: Eukaryota > Viridiplantae > Streptophyta > Magnoliopsida > Poales > Cyperaceae > Carex > Carex parvula. Next base: position 236,876 of record JAJGRW010000042.1, read on the forward strand.
AACATACTGACCTTTGACTGATGATGTACCGACACATGGCGTGAGCTTTGACCTGTTTCAGTAGAAATTTTTATTTCCTTTAGCTGCCTTGATATCTCCTCTAAAAACCTTAACTGAGACGCCTCTGTCCCTTTATTCTGATCCACAGTAAATCCTAACTTTTCTCTCTCTTTTTGTATAAGCTTTAGCCTTTTTCGTAACATCTCAACCTCATTTTCAAGCTTGAATTTCTCTATGTACACAGCTGGTTCCGAATTCCTCCTCAGATTTTCTGTTGCGGTTTTGTTGCGTGACCCCAAACCTCTCTCTGTCTCCTCTCCTTTTGACGCTTTGGCCAATTCTGGTACAGGTGGCATTTCTGTAATTTTGTCAGCTTTATCATCTACAACATGAACATCATAAACCAAAACATCATTCTCTTCATGACCCTCGAGCATCACTACTTCATTTGAATTAGAAGCATTTATGTCTTGATTCTCCAGAGATTCACTATCAGGTTTACTATCTCGGTCGGGTGGTCTAATTTCTCGATTATTGTCCTCTCCTGACAAGTGGGTCCCATCAATCAACTTGTGGTACTCTTTGAGTTCTTTCTCCAAGGCAAGGTTCTCCATTTCTCTTCTGACAATTATCTCCTTCAATATCTCCATGTCCTCTAAATCATAAACTGTTTTTTCTTCAGTCATCCTCTTATACTGTCTCGCCTCGATTTCAATCTCTGATTTCTCCTTTTGGAGTCGTAAAATCATGGCCATCGCCTCGTCAGCCGCACTAGAAGATGCATTTCTTTCTTTCTCTAGTTCTAGGGTCAGACCTGTTCGTGCCAAGCGCTCCTTTTCTAGAGCTTGTTTCAAGGATTGTATTGTTGTGGCCAGGTCAATTTCTGGCCCTTCTTGTTTCAACTTGGTTTCGTACAGAGAACTGTCATGGGAATCCTCTGAGTCGCTATTTATATCAAGTTCTCTCTCACCTAAAAAAGAATACCAATCACAATTTCTATTAGTCTATTATTTTCAAAGTCGAAATTGTTCAGTGACTGAGCAGATATTTGCATTGGTCGACTAATGTGATTCCATAAATAGCACATATTTACCAACCTAAATTGGTTTATTTATTTATTTATTTTGTACCCTACACCAGACAAGCATCCGAGTTGAGTCTACAACATCATCATCGGGTATCACAAATTAATCAGCTTATTTTTGTACCAACCTGACGAATTGCCCGATATTGAACCCGACCCAAGTTCTACCTCTCTATCTACTTCTTCTAATTCAATATGCAAAGAAGGTGTCAACCTAGAATTAACATTGTAACCACGAACACTGCTACTTCTCGATCGATTTCTTCCTTCATTAGCATCTCCAAGTTGAACGGACAACTCTCTTCCTTCACTGACAGCATCTCCATCAAACGGAGATAAAGTCCGAACCCGGTTGTGCACAGCCTGAATCCTGGCCGTTGGTTGATCGACAAGCAGTGATTGTACGCAGATAACAGGGTCCGGGTGCCCAAAGAGACCGTTACAGGGGCAAGGGAGCGAGAGGTAAAAAAAAGAGAGAAACTTAGAGGCAAGAAAAACCAGAGAAGCTGCGCAGAGAAAGAGGTAGGCTAGACATAAGTCTAGGAAAGCACCGATCAGAGAACGGAGCGACCAGCGATGGATCGCTCTGCAAGAAGCCATTTTTTGAAGAGAGAGAGAGAGAAAGGAGTAGTGGTTCGATTCGAGAATCGAGAGGAAGGAGGGGAAGATGGAGACGGCATTTAATGTACTTTTTAATGTACTTTTGAAGGATTTGTTGAGAACTTGGGATGAAAATGAAAAGTAAGAGTCGCCATTCGCCGCTTTAAAAAAAGGAGAGGTGAGTTGGAATTAACAAGGGATTAAGATTTTAAGCGAGCTTGGTAATTGGCCGACAGTTGAGGCTTTCACTCGGAAAGAAGAAAGGCCCAAATCTATTTTGGTTATATTATTGACGGATACTTTGGAATCCCATGATTCTGTTATTCCAAATTCATCTATTTATTTGTTTAGAGATTCGTGCATAAAAAACAAGTGTAGTTGAGATTCGTGCATTCTAAAAAATAAAGGGGTAGATTTGAAATCACAGATTCTGCGAGCAAAAAAATTGGCTCAAGCAGCTTATTACTGAGAGGTTTTCTCTAAAAGGACAAATTTGCGAGTAAAATTAGGGTATGTAAACGAGGAATTCAAACGGTTGAAATTTATCTATTTTACGAGTGATGCGTTTACATACAAAAATTTCAAACTTTCAAATTAATTAGTATAAAGTTAAGTGGTCAAAATTAGAAGGTTTATAAATTAAATTTAATGCATTTATTTTGTGAACGTTTTTTTGACCTTTTTCTCTATACAAAATTAATTTAAAAATTTAATTTTTTTTGCATATAGACGCATCACTAGTAAGGTAGAAGACTGTTTGAAATTGTTGTTTGAAGCCAATTTAATAGGTTTTTGAGTTGAGCTCACAAAGGAATTTGGTGAACTTAGGAACACCCTAGTTATACTCCAAATTTGCCTCTTAGTTAATTACGGCGAGTTCTGCCAAATAACGATAAAATCCTTTCATTTTTTTAAGATTTTATGAACGAAAATTTTGCTGGGCTGTCCAAATTGCTCACTTGTTGTCTTGTACGAGCTCTCGTAATTTTTTTAACATTTTTATAGTGAAATTCTTAGCAAATAATTAAACAAAACAATTTAAAGTACAAATAAGTTGAAAACCAACTTTTAGTTTAATGGCAAAGACAATGCTCTCTGTGTGGGAGATCATGGAATTAGAACTCAAATGGAAAAACTTTTTAATTATTTTTTCTTCAACCAATACAATGATCAATCTATTTCAATTGGTATTAACAAAATAATATTTCTTTGCATAACTTAAATTAGTGCATTAAAATCTTTAAAAATATTTATTGTGTGCACTGATATGACTATGTAAAAAAATAAGAACGTAAGAACAATTTTGTTACTTCATTGGAACTTATTGTAATTAAGAGAGGCATTGTAGTATTTTTGAAAGAAGCCTATCAGTAGTGCGCTGCTTAAGCCACTTTTATTGTGTCAATATCCGCACTGAAAAAAAAAACAATATTTCTAAATGAGTGAGGCTATGGTGCTATGCATAGCACGGATGGCTAGTGTACTATGGCTCAATATGGTACTTTTTAAAATCCTAACGGTCGATCCGAACCGTTCAATGTGATAACCATATGAATATGTACTTGAAAACTAAATTTTATATTTTTTCGAATTTTTTTACTATTTTTTTAGATAGGTAGAATTTTGATGGTCCAGAATTTTCAGAAAACACAGATTTTTCTACCTATCTAAAAAAATAGTAAAAAAAATAAAAAAATAGTAAAAAATTTAGAAAACACTGATGGTCCAGAATTTTTTACTATTTTTTTCTTAGGTAGAATTTGATGGTCCAGGATTTCAGAAAACACTGATTTTTCTACCTATCTAAAAAAATAGTAAAAAAAATTCAAAAAAATATAAAATTTAGTTTGCAAGTACATATTCATATGGATATCACATTGAATGGTTCGGATTGACCGTTAGAATTTTAAAAAGTACTGTTGGTGCTATGCATAGCACCATAGCCTCACTCTTTCTAAATAAAGGAATGGCAGCGACTTCCGGAGTATCATTGCATTGTGTATTTGTGTGCTCGAGCTGTGAAGAGCTGAAGTAGGTAAAAACGGTTACCCTTCAAGTTTAAATTGGTTCTGAACAAAAATGGAAAAGGGATTTGAAAAATATGCAACCTTTTTTGTCATCTCAAACTTTGAACTCGGAAGTGACACTAATAATAAGAAAACAAAAATCGGTTGTTTTTCTTTTTCCTCCTCTTACATCATATTTAAATGGAGGATACTCGATCTGTAAATCAATAAAGATTATCAATGATATTATTCTGTATCTAAGAACTTATCTGTAAATCTGATAGGGTCATGTACTAAAAATCCCATAAAACTATTATGGACTAAGTACCAAGTCCAGTTTTTAAGCCTTCTTAGCAAGACCACTAGAGACTGCCGTGCCCGTACGGAGTTACAACAGACTTACAGGCCCACTCGGCTAGCCCGTTTGGAACTGCCATACGGAGTCATAACTAACCTACCAGACTGCGTGGCAAGTCCATTCGGGACGTCCGTATGAGATTATAACCGACCTACCGGCCTGCGTGACAAGCCCATTTGGGACGTCCGTACGAGATTACAACCGACCTACCGGCCTATAAATATCCCGAGTTCACTAAACTCAGGGTCCGCGATTCAGCAATGCACGGTACATATAGGATAGAGTTACGTACTACCGGATCTGCACTCAGTTTCACCCAGACACGCATTAAATACACACTTAATTCGCACAAACTAATCTCTCTCGAGTTAGGACGTGTTTAGACACACGCCTTAAATTAAATTAAATTACTTGCAAGTCCTGTAATAAATACATGCCTTTTATTAACTGGAAAGTTTATTTATATAATCTAATACATTTTTTTTTTATGAATTCTCGTAACTTTAACCGTTTTCCTCCAAAAAGTGTGCTTGGACTTCAAAATGTGACCTCAATTAAGCAAAAACGTGAACACACAAACAATGTACCTTAAATGCATTTAAGCATATTACTTTGCATAATATTTGATGTATGAAGAATACATGGGAAATTATAGGCAAATACACCACAATATTTAGATCTTATTTGTTGGTTTTGACGTTTACATCTTGTTTGGATGGAGAGTATAGAAAGGGAGAGAAGGGGAGGGAAAGAAAATTTCGTGACTAATTCTTGTTTGATTGGATATGTTGAAGTGAAGACAAATAATGAGCCTGGTCCATTTTGCATTTGGGGTTTTTCTACGGAATTGAATAGAGAACCGAAAATGCATGATTATTTGTTTCTATTAAAGAGGCTAAAGCATGAGCTGCTTTGAGTTAGAGCCAAAGGAAATAACGTGAGTTGCTCTCTTCTTCGTTGAACGAAGTTTCTTCTCCAAGCTTTGTTCTAGGGTTTGCTCTCTTGTAACAATCTACCGAATACACTTGAGAATCTTGTAGATTAGTGTATGAAATTGTAAGAGAGTGTTATTGGCTTGATTATCTCCTTGTATTGCAAATACTCCTTGATATAGTGAAGTTGCGCCGTGTGCTTCCGTAGTTTTCTCCCGAAAGGGTTTTCATGTAAAATCTTGTGTCTCTCTTTTATTTTCTTGTGTTTGATTGCTTGTTTGTATTGACTTCTTGTTTGATGATCATATTTCTCCATTTGCTCGGGTATTGGTATATGTCCGCAAGGTGTTCCATAAAATTACTCCTTGAGCGCTTCCGTGTCCGTTCTCAACAGGATATTTAATAGGAGAGTGAGGTGCAAAGACAATATTCTGCGTATGAGAGATCGCAAATTCAAAATCCAGAAGGGACAATTTTTTGTAGATATTAAATAGTTTGACGGTTTGACCTCCAATCTTTACTTCAAAAATAAAACAGAAGAGTGAGGTTAATAGATGTTACTTTTTTAACATTGTAAAACTTTTATTTTTGAATTTTCAAATTGAAGTGCAACGGAGGTAAATAAATGGATCAAACAAAAGAATGAAAAAATAGTAACCTCTCTTTATGTTCTTTACCTCTCTTACTTTTCACCTCGTGTGAACCAAACATAACATTAGAGGGGTGAAGACAGACTTTTGAGTTACGAGAGGTCAAACACACATTGAAAGTCAATTATATATAAGTTTCACAAAAAATATGAAGGTTAATTTTATAGTACTCTTTGTAGATTGGTTATAGGAGCAAATGATGCACAAAATTTGTTGTATTTGTTTGTTTTAGCACAAATGAACTTATTCACATATAAAGGACACAAGAATATAGTTTAATTATTTACGAGTTTAATGATTTTTACAATTATAAATGAGGTGTAAATTGATTAAAAGTATCAAAAGACAAACGACATATAATGTAAGCGCATTCTAATATAATTTTTGTACAAAAATTTATTGTATCCGCTTCATCTAGTATGAACAATTTATACACATGTAAATTAAGTACACGGGTCAGAGTTTATCCGTGGTCATAATTTTATGATTATAAATGAGGCCTAAATTAATTTAAAAAAATCAACAAACATACAAAATGCACTGTAAATGTATTATGAAACCAATATACTCCACGAGTAATGCGTTTACATATAATGGCGACTTCATTTGATATAAAGTCAAGCGATAAAAAAAAATTTATAAGTTAATTTTAATGCGTTCATTTTTCATCATATTTTAACTGGTTAAAGTCAATTTGATATATTTTGAAATTAAGCTTACAAAAATTTAACGAGCTTAATAACACCCTAGTTCTAGTCATATATTCTAGCATAATTTTACGCGTGTTATGTAAGTTTTCTGAAATTTGTAAATAACTCAAGATACAAAAAGATAAAACGAAATAATAAATATAAATATATTATAACTAGATAGAAAAGTTTAAAGCGATGTGATGCATTTCTATCTGCATCTTAAAAAAACACTTATGTAGTTATCTTTAATGCAGCTGCCAGCTAATACTTACTAATCCTTTTATTTTAAGAATTGGTCTTTCTCTTTCAACTTTTTTTTTTAATTAAAAAGTTTCGGGCTATTTTTGAAAATTGAAAGAAAGAGCTTGTGTCACTGGCCCACTGCATTATGCCCACGGATCCCTGCTACCGGGCCCAATATTTTTTAAATTAACAAAAAAACAATAATAACTGGTCCCAAAAAACACTCTTAAATAAACGGCCCGGCCCAATATTGTTCTTAATCTCATTAGCAGGCTAGCAGCCTAGCTGACCCTCGGGCCCCTGCTACCGGGCCCGGGCAAGGGCGCGGACAGGAATTCACATCCTCCCCTGTACCGTAATAGGGAATCTTTTACAATTATTGGATCTGGACCGCTCTTTTTAATTTGGCACGAATCTTTAAGTCCAATAATACTGCCCCCTGCGTTAGCTCGAATCTCAAAGCGTCTGAGAGTTAATCTCAAACCGTAAAGTGAAGAGAATCTTTTACAGTAATGGAGAGGATACTTGTTCCGCGGACAGACCTTTGCGATCAATAAAAAATAAAAGCCGGAGAATCAGTCGGTCAAGGAAGAATCGGCGCAACTCGGACGGTGAGTCTCTTCCGATTCAAGTTCTTCCGCTCTAAACGCGGCCAGTCGGGGTTGCAGAGAGATAATTTTTTTAAAACAATGGTAACAACAATGGACTATAGCTTGATATGGTAGAAGTTCGAAATTTCAAGTAAGATACTTCGCAAACAAGTTTGACGCGGCCTGGGTTCCCGCTCGCCACCCCCTCGCTCGAGGTGTAAATTGTTACACCTGAATTCATGTAAGTTTTACCTTCTCCGATGAGTAATGTCACAAGTATTTAATTACATGACGTTATATTGTTTTTGCTATTGACTCTAAGAGTGTTAAGGCATCCTCCGCTATGTAAGTTATACCTTTTAGTATAATATTGTTCCCAAATGCTTAATCGTGTTCTTCATCCAATGTTACTGCTGACGAATAAACATCCTCAGTGTACTTGCACTAGTACCACTCATACTTTTTGTCGTTGCATTGTGACTGCCGCTGAAGCTTTTTAAGTTTCCACAATCATCAGTTCATACAATTTGTTCACTTTGTGTTTTTCTTGAGTTGTAAAGGGAAGAAGACAATGACACATTAAGAGTATTGGTTGCAACTGATTGTCATCTGGGTTACATGGAGAAGGATGAAATCCGAAGGTTTGACTCGTTTCATGCTTTCGAGGAGATTTGCTCAATAGCTGAGCAGAAGCAGGTTTCAATCTCTCTCTTGTTTGTGTGTGTGTGTGTGTGTGTGACATGTCTACCATTAGATTACTCAAATCAAGCTTTATTGGTCTTCGAATGAAGTTGGGGCTAAAGGCAATATCTAACTCCTTCAGTGGAGAAGAAGAGAAAAAAAAAAGCCCCAAATATGCACTATTTGATGCCCACTTATCAGCACTTAGAAATATCTATTGAGATATGCTGAGCTAATGGCAGGTTGATTTATTACTTCTTGGGGGCGATCTGTTCCATGAAAATAAACCATCAAGGTCGACACTGGTGAAATGCATAGAGATATTGAGGCGCTACTGCTTGAATGACCACCCCATACAGTTCCAGGTCGTCAGTGACCAGACCGTCAATTTTCAAAACACGTACGTCTAATCAAAGTTTTATTTGTTCAATGAAATGGCACTAATTTCGGGAGCTACCCAGGGGTCTTTGGAAAATGTTATGCAGGTTTTGAAGGGGGCAAAGAAAAACAAGTTTCCTTGTTCTTTTTTTTGTGTGCGTGTTGCGGGTTCCTTGATTTATATTTCTTTGCCGGCCCCTAAGTTTACTCAGGGTTAGACACTCAGTACTAGCCAAATAATTTTAGAATACTTGCCTAAATTTCATTGCTTTTATACTTGGTAAAAACTATGCTCCAAGAAAGAGCCAAGAAAAACTGGCCACAATAGTTCCCCAAGCTGATATAGATTCCATGCAGGCTTGTAAATTAGATGGTTGATGCAAGCAAGTCTGGATAATTCCTTGGTTATTTTATATATCTAGCTCATGCCATTGCAATTTTGTCAGGTTTGGTCATGTTAACTATGAAGATCCTCACTTCAATGTTGGCTTGCCGGTTTTCACTATCCATGGGAATCATGATGATCCTGCTGGAGTGGTACCTTTTTTCGTTTAATTTTGTGGTTATAATCCTGTATTGGTCAGGACCATTCCCATGTGTAACTGAGGGTATCAGATCATGATCTGGTCAAACACTGACCTAATATCAATTTCACTTTTTTGAACTTCTTTGTATTTTGTTATTGTTTGCCTTTTTTTTGTCTAACACTGTCATGACTACTGCATGAGTAATAGATATCCTTTTCTTTTTGTTTAATAAGGCCTGAATACTAGCGTTTTTAATTGTAACTATGCCTAACAGTAATAAATAATTTTATATTGATTTTGTAGGATAATCTTTCAGCAATAGATATTTTATCAGCATGCAATCTGGTGAATTACTTCGGCAAGATGGTTCTTGGTGGCTCTGGAGTAGGCCAAATAATAGTTTATCCTATACTAATTAAAAAGGTTGGATTTTTGGTCGAATAACAGGGCACAAGGTTACCATTTAGCTTCTGTTTAACATATGCTTTCGCCTTTTCAGGGAACGACTTCCGTAGCATTATATGGCCTCGGAAATATTAGAGATGAGCGCTTGAATAGAATGTTTCAGGTTTGGTTGCATGTGCCAGATAGTTAACTTCGAATTTTTCTTGGGAGAAAGCTTAGAATTTCTCAATTAGAAAAGAAATCGCATAAAACATATTTATCCTTATAATTTTTGGAAGTAGGATAGTAGTTGAAATAATTTTCTTATGCATGAAATATTATAACATAAATCTTGTATTTGCATTTTATGTATTTCAGACACCACATGCAGTACAATGGATGCGACCTGAAAACCAAGATGGAGCTTCCATTTCTGACTGGTTCAACATTTTGGTTCTTCATCAGAACAGGTTATCTCTTTGCTTTCAGAAATTGTTTACAAAAAATACCTTGGTGTTTCTGCAAATTACCTCGAAGCCTGGGAAAATTCACTTCTGAACTAAAAAGATTCCAATGGTGAGTAGAACTAGGGTGTTCATAAGTTCACCAAGCCCCTTTGTGAACTCAACTCTAAAACCTATCGGATTGGCTTCAAACGACGAATCCAAACCGTTGAAATCCTTCTACCTTACGAGTGATGCGTCTACATGTGAAAATTTTAAAATTTTAAATTAGTTTTGTATAGAGTCAAGTGGTCAAAAGACGTCCAAAAAATGAATGCATTAAAATTAATTTATAAACCTTCTAATTTTGACCACTTGACTCTATACTAAATTAATTCGAAAGTTTAAAATTTTCACATGTAGACGCATCACCCGTAAGGTAGAAGGATTTCAACGGTTTGGATTTGTCGTTTGAAGTCAATCCGATAGATTTTAGAGTTGAGCTCACAAAAGGGCTTGGTGAACTTAGGAACACCCTAGTTCTGCTCTCCAATGGTTTAATTTCCAGTAGTTATGTTTGGATGCTTTTGGAATAAATTATATTGTCGAGTATAAATCAACTGGATAGTGACAAAAGTGTGCCTTATATTACTGCTTATGAAGGAATTCCTGTTCCAGTTCCAGTTCGATCTTGGGCTATACTTCTTATTTCATTTTATCCATTGATCAGAAAACCCGCTATTATTAAATTATTTTTGTATTCGCTGTCTTGTTTTGCGTAGAATCGCTGAACTTCAAAAAACTGGCTAAGGTGTACGTCTTAATTTTGCATCAAAGGCAATTTTTGTCATTATTAAATAAAAAAGAATGTTCTTTTTTTAAAGGCATCTTGTAATGTCACTTACATTACAGTCCTTTACAGGATAAAGACGAACCCGAAGAATGCAATCAATGAGCATTTCTTACCACGTTTCCTGGACTTTATAGTTTGGGGGCATGAGCATGAATGCCTTGTTGATCCACAAGTAAGGAAAATTTTTGTTACTTTTGTGCCTCTTTTTTTGAGAGAGATGGAGGTCTAGCCTTCCAAATTCCAATGTCAATAAGGACCCCCCATCCGGGTTTACTTTTATGCCTTTCAAATTTAAATTTTAATTCATTGCATTTACACTCTGGGATTCAACCTTGCAGGAAGTACCTGGCATGGGATTTCACATTACTCAACCAGGCTCTTCAGTGGCAACATCATTGATTGATGGAGAAGCAAAACCTAAGCATGTTCTACTTTTAGAAATCAAGGTTTATGCTGTACAAGTTGTTCGTTTATGCCTTGCAAATAAAACACAAGTTTTCTCAAATTTACAAGTAACACCCAGCATTTTTTTTATTTTGCAAATAAGAACTGGCTGGTTATTGAAAAGCTAAGCCACAGATAAGTCAAGAAAAAAAGGCGACTAAACTGTCCGACACTTCATATTAGTGGGATGAATTGCTACGAAGACAATATTTTTACAAAAATCTAGATTCTTTGTAACCGAATAGGTTTTAGGAAATGAGAGGAGATTGTCGATGCTTAACAGAGTATAGCTTTTTGGTGATGTGAATCTAGAACCCAGGTGCGATCCAAGATAGAACAGCTGCAAATATAATAAATGTTGGGTGTTCTTTGCACAAATCAGTAAAATGTTTATATTAAAAATTTAAAAGAAAAGTTCTTACCTTTCACTAGATTTAATTTTGTCCATTCCTTTTTAAAATAAATAGGGTACTCAGTACAGGCCGACAAAAATACCACTCAAATCTGTCAGACCTTTTGAGTATGCCGAGGTATGGAACATGCTGGATTTTTTCTTACATTTACTTGAAGCCTTTTCACTATACCCTTTTAAATATCTCTTTAATCTCATCTATTTATTTACCTATTTATATGTTAAACTTATACTTACCTTTAGGTTGTGCTGAAAGATGAAGCTGATGTTGATCCGAATGATCAGGGTTCTGTGCTTGAATATTTGGATACAATTGTAAGTTCATCCCCATATATTTCTCCTAAAATGAAACTAAGAATGACATGTGCCAATATTCTAATTTATTGTATGGGTAGTAGTGTAGTACCGATCAATGGCTCGGATTTGAATTTTGTGTTCAGAATCAGTCATACTCTATCATGTCCTCATACTTTACAGCCGTACCAAACAGAAATTTAGCCATTTTGTCACTTTTTTTATAGTCTAGTTCTTGTATTAGATCTTTGGACTTCAGATACCAGAAGTAATTCACTTTCTCACATTTGGTTGATTGATGAACATTAATTAGGTAAGAGCTCTAATTGAAAAGGGTAGCAGGTCTATACCGAGTAGATCGGAGCTCAAACTCCCTTTAGTTAGAATAAAGGTAATATTTTTTTGTAAATAATTTCTTAGTCAATATATTAAAGAAATTAAATCAGCTTATACTTAATAGTAACTACTTTCCATGTTATAATTTGAGGTTGACTACTCAGGATTTTCAACAATAAACCCTCAGAGGTTTGGCCAGAAGTATGTAGGGAAGGTAGTTTGTCTATAATTTATCAATGAACTAGGTTTATTTTTGCAGTGTGCTTATTAAACAGTGCGTACCCACTTACCATTTGACATATAGGTTGCCAATCCACAAGACATTCTCATCTTTTCTAAGGCTGCAAAGAAGCGCCAATCTGTTCAAGGTACTTGGTTGATTGTACTGTACCACAGGGTTTGGTTGCATACCAGTTATTGTTTTGATTGTTAAAAGACTCATTGCTTCATATGCAGACCCCATAGATGAATCAGAGAGATTTCGGCCAGAGGAATTAAATCAGCAAAATATTGAGGCTCTTGTTGCAGAGAACAATTTGGTATTCTAACTCAGAATCTCTTCAATTCAACTTTCAGTGAACTTTATAAACCTTATCTTACTTTAGAACTTCTACGAAATAAAATTCATGGCTTAGCGATCTTTACATCTTCAAATTGATAATGCCAATATTTGTACTAAAGTGGTCCAGTGATTGTCATTTGGTTATTTAGGGTTTTGGTTTGGTTATGGTTTAGCACTTAATAAAGAACCAAAAATTAAGTTATGATTAACTTAAGCAACTGTCGAATCCCATTCACTGACGTGCTGTACTGATATGAACAGAAAGTATGGTAATCCTAAGTACTTGTTAATGAGATGAGTTATCAGGTCCTCCTTTAGCAAAAGAGCCTTAACAATATTATGCAATAAATTTGACAGAAAATGGAGATACTGCCAGTTAATGACTTGGATATTGCACTGCAAGATTTTGTGAACAAGGATGACAAAACTGCATTTTATGCTTGTCTTAAGCGAAACCTTGAGGACACAAGAGTGAGTTGTGTTTTGTCTTTTTAGAATCTTGTTGATCATAATTTTATGTCCTGTGCTCTCCTTTGCTGTCCCGGGCGCACCTTGGAGGTGGGGAGGAGGAATTGTTAGTTCAGTGATATGGTAGCAATGTTCAGGGGACATCCTGAGCTGACCTGACTTATCAATTTGTTGTTTTGTCCCAGGCTTTTTAAATTTTATTTAATGTTAAATATTAAAGGTCAACCTCCCAAGTAATCCAATTTTTGCCATTCAAAAATATGGAAGGACCATGAATATATAAAACCCACAAGTCGAGCACTAATATTTGCAACATTTTACATTTGAAGGAGGCTGACTTCCTTTTCTTTCTTTTTTCTTGAGGGGTGGAGAGGGGTGTTGGTTGCTGGGGTTAAGATTAGCTTTTAAGATTGAGTCTGTTTTGCTTTCTTATTGAGCTGGTTCCCTGAGGGTAATTCCCCCGCAGACCATAATTTTAATTTTACTTGTTTATGTTTACAATAAGAGTTCAACCTCTTAAGAACATCATTATTTGTTGTCCAAATATGGGACCATTAAAATACATAAAATCTATGAGGCAAGCACCATTATGACAGCTTTGCAAATTCGTAGTGCAATCTATCAGGTTGCCGGTTGGTTCCAGTTCTGACTAACATTTATCTTTCCATAATAAATAACAACCGTTACAGCTCTAACTTAACCAGGCCAGATTCATTACCAGCTGGTGGATACTAACATCTGCCACTTCACCATTAAACTGTGTTCTCTGGTTCCTCACCGCTTGATTTGGCTTGAGCTTTAAACATGGGGGTTTAGTATGATCTTTATTAATTCATTCATGCGTCATATTTGCAGAACAAGCTAAATTCTGAAGCTAATACTTCAAGCATTGAAGAAGAAGAAATCATTGTCAAAGTGAGCGAATGCATGCAGGTACTAAGCCCTTATCTTGTCAAGTTGTCATGCTGTCTAGCTCTTAATTTGCGGGCATGTTTACATCAAAGTTTTGTTCATGTCCATTTTTATTTTGTTGCTTTGTTTTTCTAATCGTGTTTCAGGAACGAGCGAAGGAAAGGGCACTAAGACCCAAGGATAGTATAGGAGTCTCTTCAAGTTCACAGATTATACCTGTTAGCAATTTCATTACTTCCCTCTTCCATTCTGTTATATTACCTCTTAAGATTTGCTTTATATAATTTTAAAACCAATTAAGTCAATAAAAAAAATTTAGATAACTCTCACGTAAAATTCATCACTATATGATGATTAGATTGTCAAATCTACTTGTTGGTGCTGTATAAGTTAGGAAAATCCCCTGTTCTGTCTTTGACTGCAGCTTTACCCCTACCTGTTCAACCAAAACCTGCTCTATTTTCGCTATAAGTTCCCTATAATAAGGAGCTAAAATATCCTTTTTATAGGGTCATGACAAAGGCAAAACAGGGGTGACAAATGCATTTAGCGATGATGAAGTTGATGGTGAGAGGTTTTCAATGCCGGCCTCCAATTTTGGCAGAGGAAGGGGAAGATCTGGAACCCGTAGGGGTTCAATGGATGGTGCAGACTCAGTTCCTTCAAGAAGAGGGAGAGGAAGAGGACGTGGAGGGAAAGAGGGATCGAGCGGCTTCAAGCAGTTGACTCTTGATTCTCTCAAATCACGCCAATCTGCAAGGTTCTTTATCTGTTTGTCTTTTTGTTTATTCTTTTTTTATTATTTAAAAGCTTTCTATACCGATCTGGTAGAACAAAATACCACGGGGACTTGTGCAAGCGTTAGAGCCTGACTAGGTCCATTTTTTCTCCTTAAAATGTCAAAAACCAAAGGGAACCTCACATGGAACACCAATAGACCAGTTTAACAGGACTAACAGTAAATGATCCAAATTTGTACAACCCAAAAGCAAATCCAGTCTGATCCAAAACCCAAACCAAAATGTATCCTGACCCTAGAAAAACACACGCATAACCCAATGTAGTTGTCAGGATGATAACCTGTAATAACCTGAACTATGCACATAATTGACTAGATACCACAAGCTGATGGCTGGACTTAATTTAAATGAGTAAACCAAGATTCTAAATTGACTGGATCTGAATTTGACAGAAACACAAAATGATCCATTCAAATAGGTGAGATCCATAATTGACCTGAGCCCAGAAAATGAGCTGGCAAACCCTCATCGGAACCCCCACCACACCATCACCCCATTTGCTTCATCTTGTGAAAAAAATGTGATATACTATTTCAGAAGGTTCTTTTAAACTGTTTCCCAAAAAGAAAAGAGAAGAGTAAGAAAATTTAGAGATTGGATACAAATAAGGTGCAAATGGTGTTATTGTAATTTAAGCAGAACAGCATCAGTCTCAGCCACAGCAGCAGTGAGAACCATAGTAGAAGAAGAGGTGAACTCTTCCGCAAGTGAAGAAGAGACTTATGAAGCTAATGAAATTGTCGAAAATTCCGTATGCTCTCCCTTCCTTCGATTTAAATTTATACCTAGTCATTTACCAGTCTCTGTACCTGTTGTTCACCTAGCCAACCGTTTTATTCCCCTCATTCTAGGAACCCGAAGAAAGTGTACAAGGGAAAGGTCACAAAAGAGGTGCAACTAGAGGTAGGGGCAGAGGCTCTACACCTGCAAAGAGGGGTAGAAAGGCAGAAAGCTCTTTCGCCCATAACTTGTTCATGCACCGAGACCAAGATGAAGATGATGATGATGATGATGTCAGTGCATCAAATCGGATGAAGAAGGCTCCACCTCAACCTCGTGTAAGTCCATTCTTTTTTCCTATTTTTTGTTTAGTTTATGTTGGGTCTTAGAAAATAATCTTGAGTGAATGGCTATACATTGCCTCATACTTTGGGTTGATGTATCTTCTGTATTTAACTGTTCTCTCTAGATTCAGTTAGCTGACTAATAGCGTTGCTTCAAATTTATGCTTGACAGGCCCCAAGGAATTACGGTTCTATTAAAAGGAGATAATTTTGTGCATAGCCTCATTTCACACCAATCCCATTTTTTAGAAGAAATTGGAGATGTGCACTTGTCAGATTAATTTTAATCTGGCCAGTTTTGTCAAGTTTTGTCAGACTAATTGCTACCAAATTTTGTGGCTTCTGTTCCTCGAATGAAAATGAATTCTACTATGTAGTTTCGTTAGATGTGCTTCCTTGCAATTGACAGCCTCTCCTGTCAACAAATTTTCAAATGCGGTGATTGATTTGCAATTTGATTCTGTGATATTATATTTATGGAGTTTAGGTTCGAACATGATTCAATTCGCTTCCACAGAACCGGTCTGGCTGGTATGATTAAAGGGCGTTAATACTATAGCGAATGTCTCTTTTTAAAATTTAACAACACTGGCTAAAATGAAACGGATATACTGTAGCTTACAAAAATTACCGGGTGTTCCTACGCTGGGTGTATTTGGGTTCATAGCGCGTTAAAATATGGTTCGCGCGTCAAGGAACCCTTAAATAGTGTTTTACGATTGGCTGGTAGCAATTCACTGTGTCAATTTTCAAGAAAATATCACAAGGTGAAGATAGCTAAAAACCTAGTTGAACACCTGGAATGCAGTGACATCGGACGAAATAATTGCTTTTCTTTTTACTTTTTACTTTTTACTGTTTACTTCATGAGTACGGGAGACATGATGAGAGGTCTTCATGCCGACACTAGAAAGTAGAAAGCATCTAACAACTCGTAGAGTTCATAAGTTAACACGCGGGACCCACGAGTTATTTACATTTATGAACTAATAGTAAAAATATTAAAGTAGAATTAGGTGTTCTTAAGTTCACAAGTCTTCCTGGTAACTCAATTTTAAATCTATTATATTGATTTTAAATGACAAATTTGAACCGTTGAAACTTATCTATCTTACACGTGATGCTTCTATAAGCGAAAATTTTAAATTTTCGAATTAATTTAGTATAGAGTCAAGCGGTTAAAATTAAAATGTTTATAAATTTATTTTAATACATTTATTTTTTGAACATTTTTTTATGACTTATATGATAAATTTCAAATGTTGACATGGTGCTTACTGCTTACAATTTCAATTGGTAACATGTGGAACATTTGTTAACTTAGCAATCTTAGGGTCCGTTCGGCAACGGTATTGTTGCCGTGGGAAAAAAAAATTGACTCTTGAGTGATTTTTTTTTCCCACGGTGAACAGTAAAAAGTAGTTCAAAATTTTTGATTCCTATTCCCATTTCTATTCCTTAGCAGGCCGCCGAACAGGGCCTTACTAAATCAACAATTTGTCTTAAAGTCCACATACGTTTCACATTCTAATATTAGAATGTGCTTGTAAACCAAAATTTATATTTTTTTCAAAAAAGAAATATTTGTTTAGATAGATTAAAAGTTACTGTTTTGTATGGTCCAAAATATTTTAATAAACTGTGATTTTTGACCTATCTAAAAAATAGTATCAATTTCAGAAAAATATAAATTTGTCTCCAAGCACATTTCTATGTGGAGGTCATGTTGAGCGGTTTGAATCAACTGCTTGAATTTTGAAATACGATTGAGATATGAAAGATAAAGAGATATTTGAACCATGTTTTTTTTTTTTAAATAATAAGTATGTATTTTACAATAGTCAATTGTTTCTTATGCAACAAACACGTGTGTTACGCAAATATTTCGAACAATGGGTGTGAAACTTTAAAATAATAATATACATTTTGCAATGGTTAATTATAAATTCTCGAGACGAATGTTGAGTATGGACGTTTAAAATAATTATGAAAACTTGTTTTGACCGCAGGCAGTGGCGTAGTCAGGATTTGAGCCAGGGTTAGGCAGATATCGATTGGGTATGGGTTTTTTTTTTTTCTAAACAGATTCGGATTCGAATTGCCTTCATAAAAATATAAATATCTATTGTGTAAATATCTATTGTGCAGACGGCCGAATCAGATATGATGATCTTAAATGAATAAAGATTTAAAAATACTCTTCTTCCCTAATTATATTAAACGACTCACACATCCATATCTGAATTCTGAACTGACAATTGTTACTCCGAATTAAATCCAGGGGTAGGCAAGACCCATTAAAGAACGTAGTCCAAATAAAAAAAAAAATTTCAGGGGTAGGCAGTTGCCTACCCCTGTAGTATTGTAGCTCCTCTACTGACCGCAGGTAATATATGTGTGATGTGTCATCAGTAAAAAAGAAGTATGTATTTTAAAATGAGGAGGGATCAAGTTACAACAGCTATTTTTTTCATTTTCAAAGTCCAAATCGTCGATCCAAACCGTTCAACATGATCTCCACAATAAAATGTGCTTGCAAATCAAATTTTACATTTTTTTGAATTTTTTACTATTTATTAAGTATTTTACAAAAATAGTCACATTCAGACCATTGAATTTTGTACCAATCTTAATAAATAGTAAAAAAAATTCAAAAAAATGTAAAATTTGATCTGCAAGCACATTTTATTTAGATAATCATGTTGAACGGTTTGGATCGACGATTTGGACTTTGAAAATGAAAAAAATAGTTGTTGTAATTTTGTTGTAACTCAAATTTGTTGTAACTTGATCCCTCCTCTTTTAAAATAATAAATATCAGAATCGTGTATGTACTCTAAACCAGTGTTGTAAAAAATGTCCATTTGGGTCGATTAATTGATTGATTAGTCGTTAGCGGTGATCAAATTGTTACGAATTTTTTCGACTAATCGGTCGATTATTTCCAATTATGACTGATTATTTATGTTTATTCCCGATTAATTGCTTGACGGTACCTTGTCTGTCTGACGAGCACATACCGTTATTTACAACACTGCTCTGAACTGTTCGAAAAAAAAAAGTTATTTAGAAGTTACTTGACCGTCTGAAAAATTAAAGGGAAAATTTCTAGTGTGTCTATGTAAATTTTCAAAATAACTAATTTATCCATAAAATTACTATAATGTCCAATATTTCATAAAAAAATTAACTTTTTTCCTTCTATTTTCTTTTATTTATTTTATCTTTAATTTAATCATTTAAAAAAAATAAATTAACCACTATACCCTTTAAAAATAAATAGAGATGTCCATTAATTTTAATTGTTTCTTGGATAAATTTCGTCGGAGATCATTAAACTTTGTCATTTGTCACAAATTGATCACTCAAGTTTGATTTGTCTCTCTATAACCACTGAATTTTTTATTTGTCCCAATCAAATCACTCTCCAACTTTTTCATTCAAAAAATAACATAATATGCTGATTCCGTTCAAAATACTAACGGAATAAGCATATTCGGTCCAAAATACTAACGGAATATGCTCATTTCATCCAAAATACTAATGGAAAAGTTATATTTTATTATTTTTTAATGAAAAAGTTAAATAGTGATTTGATTGGGATAAAAAAAAATTCAGTAGCTATAGAAGAACAAATTAAACTTGAGTGATCAATTCGTGACAAAGAATAAATTTCAGTGACCTCCAGCAAAATTTACACTTGTTTCTTCATTCCTTTGTCCACTTCGTTGGTGTCACTTTTACAGGAACATAAATTGAACAATTCTCATTTCTTTTTCTTATAATTTATTACGGAGGAGATTTCCATTTCCTTCACCAAATCTCATCTATCAACTTTTTCGAAATTAAACGAGAGAAAGAGAAGCACAGTAAAGGTCGGATGAACAACTCTGTCGAAATTGAACAATTTTGTTGCGTATATCTACCCAACTCTTTCAATTATTTCAATTTATGCACTGTATTAATTTGACTATGGAAGCTTCTTTCAAACACCATCTATTTCAATTTCATGAAGCCTTATTTGAAGAATCTTCATTCTCATTATCAATCAAAATTAAACTCGAGAAAAGATGAAGTTAATTTTTTGTGAGGACATTGAATATTATAGTGATTTTATAAATAAATTAGTTATTTTGAAAGTTTGTATAGACACACCGGAAATTTTTTTTCAAAATTAATTTTTTTTTTTTTAGTAAAGATTAAAGGTCAGGCCACCCAACTATTTAATACCCTTGTTATTACAACAAATGATTTTTTCCATCTGCGTTTCGAACTCATAACCTCTCACATAGAGACTATATGCCTTTGCCACTAGACCAAAGACTAGTTTTTTTTTTTCAAAATTAAATTATCTGTGTAATGTGGGTTTGCCTTTTTAGTATGAACGCGTATCCTCTGCATTAATTCAAAAGAGAATCTTTTCAGTTTAATACATGTTGGCCGTCTGATCAGGATCAAAGCATTGTAATCTTTTGAGTTTAACGCACATGACTCTTTAATATTAGTGCGGATCTCAATCGGACGGTTCAGATCTATTAACGCACAGTGAGTTAATGCAGAGGATACAAATTGTTTTTGAGTACATCGTCTGTGATTCAGTGACATGGAAGAGATAAATGGGACAAGCTCGTTTTGTCAGGTCCGGAGTTTGATATTAAAAGGTACTGATATCGAAATATAATTTGATGCGCCGCAGAAAATCTACGAGATGCATCAGTAAGAAGTACCTTTTAAGATGACTTTTGTGTGTCCTTTGGATGCAGTCCTCATGTCCCCTCCATGCGGTACCATCCTCTCTTTCTGCGAGAACTCTCTCTCTCTCTCTCAAATTGCACCAGTAGTAGACAGTAGTACACCAAAACAAAATACGAGCGTAGTCCCCGAGCTCAACACGAATTCATATCACCGACGGTACCGTAAAAGGGAATCTTTTACAATTATTTGATCTGGACCGTTCTTTTTAACTTGGCACGAATCTCAAAGCCCAAGAATACTGCCCCCTCAGTCAGCCCGAATCCTAAACCTGCTGAGAGTTAATCTCAACCGTAAATAGCTAACTGTAAAAGGGAATCTTTTACGGTACCGTCGAGGATATGGATCCAACTCAACACTGAGTTATATCATAGGACATGGACTCAGCTGTCAGCTATCAAGTCAAATGACATCTGACTTTCTCTACGTCTCCAGTCCTGTTAACGAGACATCTATTTTCTTTTTCTTTCTTTTTTTCCGTAATTTTTATTAATAGGAATTTAAATAAAAAAATATCAACAATGAAGAATAGTTTTGTTGAATTTTGAAAAATAGAAAAAACGTTATAGTTTGTAACGTCCAAGACGCTGTAGCTGGACGTTATAAACCATAATGTTCAGTTAATCTGATCGCTAATGATCTCTAATTAATAAAAACATTGTAGCTGGACGTTATGGTCTATAACGTTCAGCTACAGTGGTTTTTTTTTTTCAAAAAAATCACAAACTGAAGCAAGCAAAAAAAAAAAAGCACTGTAGCTGGATGTTATGGACCATAACATTCAGCTACAGTTTTTTTGTTAATTAGAGATCATTAGCGATCAGATTAACTGGACGTTATCGATCATAACTTCCAGCTATAGTGCCCTGGATGTTACAAACCATAACGTTTTTTCTATTTTTCAAATCCAACAAAACTATTCCTCATTGTTAATATTTTTTTATTTAAATTCCTATTAATAAAAATTTCTGAAAGAGTGCGTGATTACGTCTTCAGTCCTGTTAGATAACATAATATTTCTGTTTAAATCTGGATCAGTTCATCAAAATCCAAGCAAATATTTAAGGAGTATGTATATTTTATCTCGGACCGGAATAGTTCAGATTCAGATTAGACTGTCCAAATTTAATTATAAATATAATATTATTTCAAAAATATGAACTGTGGCTGGTGGGAGAGTTGAGTCTGTATCTTCCGAAATATCTCAAATTTTTAATTTATATAAAGTTGGATCAAAAAAAATTTCGGTGCCTATTCAGAATACAGGAGCTAATATTATATATTGTGCTTTAAAATTCGTACAAAAAAATTTGAACGGTCAGAATCTATTTGTATGGATAATCTCAAATGCTAGAATTTTCTTTTATTTCGTTCAAATATGTTGCGACCTGTAAATAGCTTCATTTGTGAACTGTTAACTTGTCCAAATTTGCATTTTTAGGTATAATTGAAACTAACTTTGAATATTTATAAAAGAAATTTCGTCCAAAATTTCGAGCCAAAGAAATAGAGCATTGCCTTAATTAGCTTTTAATTATATTGAAGATCTAATTTAGGTGACTAAGAAATTAGCACCTAACTGTTCTGTAAAAAAGTTTGTACCAAAGAATTCTATGACAAACATAAAACATTGGATTCTATAAAACTACTTGCTCGATCGAGGACTGAGGAGCCCTTTATCAATGTTCGCAGGCGTAGATCATTTTCAATCATACTTTCATGTCTCTTGCTTTTTTTAGTTTTTGATTTTCTTTATTTCGTTGTTCAAATTTTTTTTTTGACCCTCATTCTATAAATTTCAGCATCCGCCTCTGTTGCGTAGGATGCTACATTAATATTTCTTAATCCAGAAGCAAAAATAAATTGAAGGCACTATGGAACAATACGTGTAAAATAAATATGGAAATCAAGTTTCATTTAATTGATTTATTTTATAAATTATATTTTAAATATAGAAGCTTAACCTTCATCTGATAAAGAAAAATTAGTACCAGACACAAAGAGGCCCCACAGAAGAGCGACGCACGAGAACCGACACGCCTTTTTTAAGTCTTGTCCGGTCAGGAAAGACCACTGCCAACTTTTCTCGGATACAACTCTGCTGTTATTTCAATGGAAAAGCACCGATCTCAACTATCAAATTCATTGAGATTCGTGCATGAAAAAAGTTTTTTATCAAGATACGCAAATAAAAAAATTTGAATGGTTGAGATCAGAAAAGCAGAACTCTGCTTTTCTATTAGAATAACAGCAGAGTTCATTCCACTTCCCTCAAGTCCACACTTTATAATACACTGCACGAACTCTCTTCCCTCTCCTTCTGTCAGAAAGCAGCATCAGTATACGACTATACGTGTGGAGAGGGAGAGAAAAGAATTAAGAATGGACCACACCATGGACCAAAGAGCAATGGCGTCGTCAGAGCCAGAGCTGTTGTCCATACCAGCAACACCAAGAGGAGGCGGTCTTTCTACACCAGAGACCAATGCGCCTACGCCGGCCGGTCTACGGTCGCCCCGGCCAATGGCAGCGGTTGTTTCTGCCAAGTCATCGTCGTGGGGCCCCACACCGCCGCGGCTTCTTAGCCCGGTGTCTCTCTCGGCAATGGGAACCCCGGTGAAGCGGATCATTGGGAGCCTTAAAGGATACTTGGAGGAGGTTGTTTTGTTGTCGTTTCTTTAACTGTGATTAATTGTTTTTTTTACCAGAATGGTTCTTTCAAGTTTCCAGCAATTCATTTTTGGTGCTTAATTATCTTGAAAAGTACGATGAAAAGTGGTATAGATTTAGGCTGTAAGCGCCTAAAGAAAGAGAGAATTAAGCTTAATAAGAAAAGATAACAGTTTAAACTTAAAAACCAGATTTTATTGTACTTTGACACGGTATAGATTGCTCCGAAATGTTTTCTAATTAAGCGTACCGAGTACCTCAGCGGCTCAGCCTAAACATTATACAAACACGTGATTCTTTTTTTTATTATAAAATTTAAGCTTCATATTCCTGCACAATTGTCATCCAAACAATAGAAGAACAAAGCATGTGTGCAACATATGATTCCTCTGTACTGTAGTTTCAGTGTGATGCTGTACCAGTACTGGATATTACCAACATGCAAATAAAAGTTGAGAATCGATCTAATGGCTGAATAATGACTGACAGGTAGGTCATCTGACGAGACTTAACCCGCAAGATGCATGGCTTCCAATTACGGAGTCACGTAGTGGTAATGCACATTACGCAGGCTTTCATTCATTAAATGCCGGTCTTGGTTTTCAGGCATTGCTTTTACCAGTGGCTTTCTCTCTTCTCGGCTGGTTCGCTCTTTTCATCCTTAATTTGTTCTTTCTTGCACTTTTGTACTTTAGTTCTTTCTCCTATGTTCACACTATCACAACTTTGAATCATGATTTACTTGGAATTTGTTTGCAATTATACCTAGTAGTTTTAATGACAACCAACATTTTTGTAAAACAGTAGCCTATAGATGGAGGCTTGACCTCTATTTTTACTTAAAACAGTAGCCAATAGCACTGTATTTTATAGCTTGTACAATAAAGAGTTGCATTCTGCAAAACAAATTTCCCCTACCTTTTGTGTTTTTTTCTTCTATAGATCCATTAAAAGTTAAAGAATTACGCTAAACGGTTGTGTGGCCGGATTCTGGTTCTGGCCTTCTGGGTATGCCCTTGTGAAATAATCTGGCGTAGTTTAATATGGGAAACTCAAGGGCAATGTTGTCATGTTCTGTGCTTATCTCAGTTTTTTTTGCCTTGGAGTATTACTTGAGAATGGTCCATTAACTAGATAGCACCTCTTAGTTGCTAGCACGATAATTGTTGGTTGTCATTAACAAGTACAGTACAATTTCCGGTGTAATTTGCAGAGAAACCCAACGCATAAATGCTTTCTAGCTCTTTGCTCACTTTAAAGTTTAAAATGCAACCTATTACAGGAGCTGGGGAATAGTAGCATTGACGATTGCTTATTTTTGGCAATTATACACTCTCTGGATCCTAGTTAAGCTCCATGAAGCTATACCAGGAAGGCGGTACAATCGTTACGTGGAGCTGGCACAAGCTGCATTCGGTAAGAATTTACCTAGCAGATTTTCTTTCTTTACTTCATAGTTCATACTAACTTCATTAATTTAAAGTAAATAAGTTATGACCCCTTACAGTATAATTTGTTTCCAGCTTTTTCCCCCCTTTTTTGCTTTTGCTCACTCAAGCTTAATTGGGCTGCAAATGTTTAAATATATTAAATTAACAGTATGTATGAGCCCTATGTACTGTTGTAGTCTTGTTATGTCAAGCTTATTCGTTGTCTCATGTGCTCAGGTGAAAAACTAGGAGTTTGGTTAGCTCTCTTTCCAACTGTATACCTCTCGGCTGGTACTGCAACCGCTTTGATACTCATAGGAGGTGAAACAATGAAGCTATTCTTTCAAATTGTGTGTGGTTCCTTGTGTACCACAAATCCTCTCTCTACAATCGAGTGGTACCTGGTTTTTACCACCCTCTGCATTGTTCTCTCTCAGTTGCCAAATCTCAACTCAATTGCTGGGCTTTCACTTGTCGGAGGTGTAACAGCAGTAACTTACTGTACACTTTCATGGGTTTTGTCGGTTAGTCAAGCAAGGCCTCGTACCATCTCATACCAACCATTGCAACTTCCTTCCGTAACGGGATCAGCCTTTTCAGCTCTGAATGCTCTGGGAATCATAGCTTTTGCTTTCAGAGGACACAATCTTGCATTGGAAATACAGGTAGAACATACACTACTTGAACAAATAGTTGTTTCTCCCCCTCTTTTATGCTTCCTTGCTTGTCTTAGTTTCACTGCATTTTTATATTCATAATATCACTGCAATTTGTTGAGACAGTTGAGGGTTAATTGGCAGAATCTAGGGTTGGTCACTGTTGCTGGGCTTAACCGCTTAAGCAAAATCTAGTTAAACAGTTGAGGTTTAGCTGAGCTTAATATTTGTCTTAATTGCACTACTTAGAATTTTGATACCAGTTTGCAGTGCTGGATCTAAGTTTAAGTGTACCAAGATGCTATCTTTGAACTCGGCTCTATGCAAGTTTTTTGTGCTTTGCATGCTTTTCTTTTAATTTTGATAATATTTTCAGGCAACTATGCCGTCAACATTTAAGCATCCTGCACATGTGCCAATGTGGAGAGGTACAAAATTAGCTTACTTTCTGATTGCAATGTGCTTGTTTCCAATTGCAATTGGAGGTTTTTGGGCTTATGGGAACATGGTAAGTATTGTATTTTTTCAGCTTATCTGTTTTAAGTTCTACACGTGTGACTTAGCTAGTTGCTCTAAGCTAATCGAGAATGTGGTTTACAGTTTTAGTGCTTCATATTTCAATAGTTCCCTTGGCTAATTTAATATCAACCAAAGATATGGATGAACATAATGAAAAGTCATGATACAAGTTAGTTTCAGAATTCAGATAAGGTCTGAGACATCATATACTTTTAGGCGATTCTCACGTTTGCACGAACAGGTTGGCCGGGAAGCAGTCAGGAAACTGTTGGGCAAACTAGTCAAGCTTTTTTCTTAATTGACTCAAACCTTTCTAATTGTCCATTTTGCTGTAGATGCCTGCGGGAGGAATGCTCAATGCTCTGTACATATTCCACAACCACGACATCCCTCAAGGCCTCCTTGCAACCACCTTTCTTCTTGTCGTATTCAACTGCTTGAGCAGCTTCCAGATATACTCGATGCCGGTATTTGACAGCTTCGAGGCCGGGTATACCAGCCGTACTAACCGCCCATGTTCAATCTGGGTCCGATCCGGGTTTCGTGTCTTCTATGGTTTTATCTCATTTTTCATTGGAATTGCATTGCCATTTCTATCGAGCCTTGCCGGGTTGTTGGGTGGCTTGACCCTGCCGGTAACATTTGCATACCCATGCTTCATGTGGATTCTGATAAAGAAGCCAGAGAGGTACAGTTTTGGGTGGTATTTGAATTGGGGACTTGGGCTTTTGGGCCTGGGTTTTAGTTTGGCGTTCTCAGTAGGGGGTGTTTGGAGCATGGTTAATAGTGGGCTCAAGCTGAAGTTCTTCAAGCCCAATTAAATCTGCCTTGTTTGTGTAAGATATCGAATGGCTTTTTAAGTTTTAAGAGTATTTATGAAGACTACATTATTTCACATCTTTCTTTCCCAAGATCTTTTTGCCTTTTCCGATGTGGGGTAAAACGGATTTTTTTTTTGTTGGATTTGAAATAATGACAGCAATAACTGCGTTCATAGAATTCGGCTGTTTATCTCGAAATTTATGGAAACTAAAATAATTTTTGTGTTTTTCAAAAATTAACAAACTTATGTTTACAATTCGAACCCATATATCTAGAAAATATGTTATATTGACAACAAGTTTTTCTAATAATTGAGATAACTAACAAAATGATTATTTAGAAAATCACAAAAAATCGGGTAAATTTCGGAGATAAAGGAATTGATTTGTCTCTTACTAAACTTTTAATTTGTCCCAATTAAGTCACTTTATAATTTTTTCATCCAAAAAATAATAAAATATAACTTTTCCGTTAGTATTTTTGATGGAATGAGTATATTTTGTTAATATTTTTGACGAAAAAGTTACAGAGTGGCTTAATTGAGACAAATAAAAAATTTAGTGGCTACAAAAGAACAAATAAACTTGAATGACCAATTCATGACAAAGGACAAAATCTAGTGACTTTCAGTGAAATTTACCCCAAAAAATAGAATTATAAATGTGGGTTATCAAATTTCATGCAATTTGAAATTAATTAGTTAGTTGTCGATTGATTTGACAAATTGGTTTTAAAATTAGTTTTAAATAGCAAGCTATAGCTATTGCTTTTGCTTAAGACTTCAAACAATACGTATCTCCATTTACTACGAATAGCATATATAATAGATGTCTTTGATTAACTAAGGAGTCATTTCAACTTGTAAAACCATCAAAATTTTCACTTAAATTTCAATTATTATCTTGTACTTGCACCAATAATTATTAAAATAATTTTAGAAAAAATACAATATTTTAAGGCAAAAAAACATGCAATAAAGCACTCACAGCAAACTACATTCATATTACAATATGAATTTGTTTAATGAGTAAGGCTTAGGTGCTATGGATAGTATAAGGCCTTCAATGCTACAGCTTAAAAAACCTACCGTATAAACTTCAAACTTCGATTAAGTAGCTTAGTAAATTAATTATATAATAAACTTGTAGAATACCAATTTTTATTATTTTTAAATTTTTTTTACTATATTTTATTACTTATGAAAGATGGCAAAAATGACTTATAAATAAAAGAAAATTGCCAATGGTTTTGGTTATTTTTGTCATATTTCATAAATCATAAAAAATAGTAAAAAAATTCAAAAATAGTAAAAATTAGTATTCTACAAGTTCATTATATAAACAATTTACTGAGGTACTTAAATCGAAATTCAAAGTTTATACGATAGCTTTTTGAGACTGTAGCACGGAAAGCCTTATGCTATCCATCGCACCTTAGCCTTACTCTTGTTTAATTCCGGACTTATTAGTTAAACCTCCTAAAACAAACAATTTTGCTACAAATAATATCTAAAATATGCACAAGCTATAAAAATAGAAATTTCGACAGGACATACCAATTTTTATGTCAAAAAAAATATGAGGATCAATTTTCATTTCTCTTCAAATTTTGTATTAAGAAAATGAGATGGTACCATACAGAATAGTATAATTTTACAAAAATGCGGGTCAAAATCGATCTCCAAACTCTTACATTTAAATCCGCCAATGTATATTTGAGTCAGTAAAATATATTTCAAATGTCAATTTAACATAATGTCCAAATTATCTATAGAAATATCCAATCAGTATACCATGTTAAAGTCATCAAGAACATGAAAAAAAAATATATCAAAATTAGGGATATCTCCATTTCTTGCTGAATGGAGAGGATATTGCCTAAGAGAAAACCAGCCCAGGTATTATAAAACCAGCGAAGTAGCCAACCCATTGTTTGTGGAACCAGATAAGATTTCCTTCTCTTTCTCTCTATATATATATATATTGATCACCTCCCAGCTCTCCGTCTCCGTCACATTCTTAGACCTACTAATCAAATCGCCATGTCAAGCCTAGTGAACATGTTGAATACCAACATGGAGAAATTGCGCGAAAAGAACCGCTCGGCATTACCAGCAAGCGAAAAACCAGAAACAGAGCATGAGAAATCAGCAGAGTATCCTGTTTTTCTGAGCCAGGTTCAGAGGATTAAGCACCGGCCTCCTCCGACTCTCTTCTCCGAGGCCACCGTCTCTTTGATGCTCGACTGCTTCAGCCCGTAGAGAAATTGAAAACAAAAATATGAAATGGAGCTAGTGTGTAAATTAATTATATAACTGTTTGTCTTTGTACTGTAATAATGTGAGGTAGAATTTTTGTGATAAATAAGAAGATATTTTTAAATGTTCATGATGTTTTTCAGTAGAATGTTAAATTGAGATTTTTCTTTTTCTTTTTTCTTCGTATATGTGTACTGGGTATATATCTATGTTCAGCGTTATGGTTTTACAAGAGAATTCTTAATCCGGATTTTTTAATCTGAGAACTATAATTTTTAAATTAAAACTTTTAGGTAAATGTTTAACAAATTTGGAAATTTTTGGAATAAAAAATTTCTTGGTTTAATCTGTGTTCTTCAAAAGAAATTCATAGCATGCACAAAGCAGAAAGTTCAATCCAAATGTGATAACCATAATTTTATTTTCTTCATTTATATATTATTTTTATAAAACTGGAGTGTTTTGGTTTATTTATTTTCTGATTATTTGCAGTTAGAAATAAAAATTTGTAATTGCATTGGTACATGCTAATATATTAAAATAGTATTCAGCTTTAGATTTCTTTTAAATTAGGGGGATGAGGAGTAAAATTTTGAACCCACTAGAATTAGACAGTAGATTTTAAATTTGCTATTTAAAATGTACCATATCCAACTGCATTAGACGTTTTATATAATCCCATCAGTGTATTAATATTCGGTTATATGCGCTAAATATGCGGATTCTTATTCGAATTTATATATGCGGATTTTTATTAAATATTTAATCCCACAGACTTAAATACAAATAAGGCAGCATGTAGAGAGGTTATAAAAGACTTTTGAGTGGGACGCTTGAAGAGAACACCTACCCGGCCGGTCTGAAACTTATTTAATGGGTTATGAATTCGGGTCCGGAACTCTTTTAATGGGTTTTGAATGTTTTTTAATTTTTTTAAAGCATGGATTCAATATTCGGTCCGAATAGCCATTTTCTATTCGGCCGGACACCAAATAAGAATATACGGCCGAATATTCACCGAATAAAACCGAATTTTAATACACTGAATCCCATATATAGCTATCCAATCAAATTTTGTGCCATTTAAAGGGAAAATGCTCAAGTAAAGAGAAACATAAAGAAAACAAATAGAGACGATAGGGATGGAGCTAGATTTTCAAATTATAAGGGTTAAATATATGTGGAGATAAATCATATAAAATTTTACTGTAAAACATAAAGATTAATTTTACATTATCATGATATTTTACTTTATATTTAAATGTTTTTTAAGGTAATGTCTGATATTTGAAAAACCATCTCTGGATTTGAATTTCAAGATGAAGGGTCTTAATTATTGGAGAAATGCTACGAACACATTAAGTAATACTTATGAAATAATTATTAAACCAAATTAAATTAATTAAAACCCACATTTTATTACTGCAAGTCTGAGATATATAAAATATCATGGTTTAATCGAAAATTACTTTACAAAAATATGTAAATAACACGAACACAAGTTAAACCGGAATGAACTCTGATGTTATTCCGATAGAAAAGCAGTGTCCTAATTTCCGATCCCAATCATTCAAAATTTTCTATTCGCGTATCTCGATAAAAAAAAAATTTCATGCACAAATCTCAATAAATTTGATAGTTGGAATCAGAAAAGCAAAACTCTATTTTTCCATTGAAATAACAGCAGAGTCGTATCAGTTAAACCGAGATCCGAATTCCTTTTGAAAAAAAAAGGGATAATTTCAGCATTTTTTGGGGAGTACATCCGTACATGTATTGGATTTGGAAATTCTGAACTTTTTAAAGTATTAAAAAATTGGAATCGGGTCTTATTGAATGGATCCGAGTTTGATCCGTTGCAAGTGGTAATAATCCGGATCCGTCTGGATGCCCACAAGATGCCAAATGCCAACATTCCAGGGCAGGGGGCAGGGAACCAATTTGGGTCCGATGCCCATCGGACTCAAAGTGAGTTCAATGGGTTCGATGGCCGTCCAATCTTCTGAAAAGTCGTGCCCACAATTTTCGCATCTACTTTAAAATTCGTGCGCATAAATCTTAAAGTGGAACGGACGGTCCCTAAACCATCGGACCCAAGCTGTTCTCAGGGGGGCAGGGGCTCAGTCTCAGTGGATGGATCACAGTTTTGCTGACCAGTGGGCCTTGATGCCCACAAGATGCAAACAATCAATGCACTGACACGCTCAAAAAGCAGATTCCATGGGCTCCATCCATAGTTTTACTTTGGATGATTGGATCCGGATTCAATTCATCCTTATCCAAATCATGTTTGTTCTTATATAAAACTACTGGCGTAGTCTTCTCGTGCGTCTTCTACTAGACATTATATTATGATTATGACGAAATTTTTATTTATACAATAATAAATAAATAAAATCAAAACACCCTCATTATGGGGAGAATTTCACATCTACTCGGGCCGCCAAGCCAATCTGCAGCCTCATTCTTGGGGGGACGCAGATTGGCTTGGCGGCTCCCTAAAAACCCAAAAATACAATATTATATATATTTATGTTTGTGAGGGGTCTCCAAACCAATCTGCGGCCCCCCAAGAATGAGGCTACAGATTGGTTTGGAGGCCCTGGTAGATATGGAATTCCCCATATTTTGGAGTGTTTTTTTTAAATGGTATAAATAAAAATTTTGGATGATTATGATTATGTTTCTTTCATCGGAACTTATTATAATGATACCAAATTAATGTTCAAATTTGCAAGGTTAATTACTATAAAATATCTTAGATTCATGCTCCATAGTAACTATATAATATAGTAGAAAATAATGTCATTTTATGTGTTAAATATATTGATAAAATTTATATTGGTATGATTTATTGAGTTTTTTTTTAAGTTAGTGGCTTTAAATGCCTACTAACGATTTTATTAATAAAAAAATATATTACAACAAGTCAAATAACTCTTATTCATAGATCTACTAATTTATTCTCATTAATCTCTCTAAACTATTTTAATTTTCTAATTCTACTTATTTACACTCTTAAAATATTCTATTATCTTATTTTCCATCTCTCTTCACAACCAGATCCTCTTGACAAATGATATGGTTGTGGGAACTACTCCTAGTCTAGGGTTTCAAAATCACTAAGAATCGCCCATGACTCTTTTGCCAAATGACCTCTTGACAAACGTATTAGATACAGTTCCCATCATTTATTGAGTTATAATCATCTACATATTATATGCCAATTTTCTGTTTTTCAAGTAATATATAACAAATTGCTTATGTTAAAATTATTGAAATAACAAGTTTTTCAAGAGAAAAAAAATATATATGACTACTATTTTACCACCTCTCTTTGTTATACGGAAGACATTAATACATCTTGTTCTTTATTTGTTTTTTTTCCATTATATATTGTGGCTCCATTCAATAGAAAGTTATAACTACGAAAGTTAGAGGAGATAAAACTACAAAATATATAATACATATTTTTTTTAGTTTCAGAAAATTAATATTTAGGAAGCGCGTTTCAATTTTCAAACGAAAACAAAAATTACGATGGAAGTTAATAAACTTAATAATCAATAGAAAAAATTGTGTGCTTCAGCAAGTTTTCTTGGAACTGCACGAGTTGCTATAACGGGTGGCGCCACAAAAGAACAGATACACTTATCCTCTCTATAAACGATGAGGAGTTCCATTATTTATTCCTTGTACAGACAGCAGTTGAAAGTTGGTGAGAATACAATTCCCACGATTAAAGCAAAAGACGAAATAGAGAGAAGAGGGTTAGAACTTAGAAACCATATCCATGTCTAGCCTAATAGATATTTGGACACACGAGTTTGCAAGGATACGAGAAAACACGGAGGAGAGATTTGGCATCACCTCCTCTGACAGTGGGTCCCAGAAGCAGTCTCTCAGCGAAATGTTCTCCGTTAAGAAGAAACAAGATCTATCTACAAAAAACGATGATAGTAATACCAATTGTGTATCGGAGAGTACAATTTGGATGCTTATGAACCGCATTGCACCGAGCTGAATTTATTTTTTTATTGCTGATTTGTTTAGTTAACTCCTTTTATAGTTGCGGAATGGTGCTCTTTAATTTAATGTTTCCCCATTTTGGTGTAAATACATCCTTGTACTGTAATCATTATAAATTTATTGGTAATGTTTGGTACTTAAAAAAAAAAAAAAATCTTGTCTTTGATCTCTTATCGTAATCATTATGATTTTTCAATTTAAGATGTAATAATATTCATTCGCATAGGGGACTTATTTACTAGCCTCTGATAGTTCATGTCAGGTTCTGGGTTTTTAACCAGTACCCGGACATATTTGGGGAAGTCATACATTCCTTCATTTTACTTGATAAAAAAGAAGATAAATATAATATAGCTCAAAGACATGCTCGTAGTTCTTCAATTCAGAGATGAATCAAAATGCGGCTCCTTTAACCTCGTCATACATAGCATCGATTCGCTCCTAAAATGTTTAGAAATTCAGTACAATGAGGATTTGTGTCATAAACCAAAGCAAGTAAACAGTAAATAAATTGGGTTCATATCAGGCTGGTTCAGCATCAGCATCAGCTCTAGGAGGAATTTTACCTTTTGTGGTTATCACCCAAACCATGATGTATCATTCCTGTTCCAGAGGCTAAAATTGCTTAATCTCGTCAGTTTGGGAGCTAACTGGTACAGGTACTGGTACTCAGACCATAGGGTTTTTTTGTCAAAGAAAAAAAACAAACGAAAGGAAACTTTGTACTAACCTTATAATACTTCAGAAGTTGAGGTCGCTTCAGCTTAAAGGTAGGAGTAATGAGATCCCTCTCTATGCTAAATGGTGTCGGATCGAGAATGATTGCTTTCAGCATCTCAAAACCTTTCAACTGCATTTACAAGGTATTGCATTTCAACTATTGTTAAGTTTTCCTTGATAGGAAATGTTTTAGGATTGAATGCTTTCTTTAGATCTCCCCGTGTTCATGTTTGAATTTCCCTGTACCAACAAAAGATCTTGTAGACATTCCCATGTTATAAAATTGATTAAACTACCCTCCCTGTTGAGCACTTCAGCAAGACTAATAAGGGTAGTTTGGGCACTCTTGCACAAAATGAGAAGAAATCATGAGAGATTTCCCCACACTTTTTTTGGGTATGCAATACTTTTCTTTATGCAACAAAGAAAATTTGAGAATCTTGTAGTTGCATACAGGAAAAGTGCCCCTAGACTTCAGATTTTTGTCATATGAATTCATAATTAATACATACCCCAAATTTACGACCGGTGTTATTTATTTCTTCTAGAACATAATTCCTGGCTTTCGGGTAATTGCATAGTTCTTCAAAGCTGCCTGATACATTGTTTAATAGAGCCCAATCTTCAAGTGCTTTTCTTTCTGGCACCACCACACCAACCAGGAATGACTCGAAACTGTTTCCATAGACCCAGACCTAACATAGTGCAGTAAAATGGTTAGATTTTTCATGTGAGATAATACTAGAAGTTTGTGTTGTAAAAAAAAAAAAACTGAATGGAAATATACACCTGTAAAATGCCATTTACTATAAGCAGCAAAAAAATAAACAAAAAGGAGAGAGATTTTTATACTATATGAGAAACAAATTAAGCATATTAGGTACTAGAAACCCTTGCTTTATTGTAGATTAAATAAAAATTTGATATCATTGTTTTACCATTGTGACAAGGGGACACTGCATGTAAGCGCTTTCTAGAACCTCCACTGCTACATACTCTCCCTGGGACAATTTAAATATATTTTTCTTCCTGTCTATTATCTTCATTGTACCATCTGGTTGCCATTCGCCAATATCCCCTGCATTGCAAGATACTGTTACAAACTTTCAAAAAAGTACTATCATTGTCTTCATCCATCTCATCAATTACAGCCATGATAACTGATTTTGGTACTATCCAAGCATGCTGGTTTAACCCAATTTTCCAATTGAATAAATAGAAGTACCGCATTTAAAATTCTCAATGATAATCATTATTTACTGAATTTTATAGCTGGTAATGATAAACTTCTTCCTAGTAAAATACATTGGTTTGTTTGACCTACCTGTGTGAAACCATCCATCTATGATCACTTCATTGTTGAGGTCAGGCCTCTTGTGGTAGCCCGAAAACAATGTTGTACCCCTGATGCAAATCTCTCCACGTGGCTCAGAAGAGAGTGCATCATAACCCATTTCAGGCACCGACTCAAGTCGTGCTTCGATTGTTGTGACTGGTGCACCAACCGTACCCATCATGGAGAGTTTGTTTGCAATTGATGTGAAGCACCCCGCGGTACTTTCTGTCAAACCTACTCAAAGTGCAAAATAATTGATTTTCAGAAATGATTTTGGCACCAATGCAACACTGCAAAATTCCCCAGTGCATCTTTTTTCTGGTATAAACGTATATTATACCTTTCTTGATATAGTCCAATACTGTTGCAAACAATTAGAGGCATGGCACTGCCTTAATACTTTTTTTACTTTATGGGAAGGCTAGGTATTTATCTGATTTTTCTGTTCTATTTAGAACAAATAACAAGAGACTAGAAGTAATTATACCATATCCTTGTACGAATATGCTGCCACTTGTGACCCTCATGAATTCTTCCACATGTCTCGGCAATGGTGCAGCACCAGATATCATGATTCTTACTCTCCCTCCTAAACCTTGTTTGATCTGTGATTGAGGGAGATTTTTTAGTGTGGTAACTTATTTCACATCGGAATTCGATCACCAAATATATAATTTTACATTGAGAAATAGTTACCTTGCTGAAGACCAGATTGTCGAAAAAAGGCGATGCCTCATGTTGCGCCAGCCCCTTCTTCATATTTGTCAGCTTGCTGGAAGTAACTTTTTTTTAATGCTACTAATAGTTCTTTTTTTTTTTTTTGTGAAAAAAGGCTTATATTGCCCCTTTCATTCAAGGAATATTTGAAAGTATACTTACATTAAGACCTAAGCAGAACTAAATTACTGTTATACTCCTTACACCAAATAGCAAGCATGCAACTACTAATAGTTCTTAGCAAGGAGGTGTAATTTCTAATATTCAGATGCCAGTTGCTCAAATATGATTACTAATATGGCTACTTTTGTAATATAGTCTCAATGAAACATAACTTCTGATGTTTCCAACCATCATTTTTCAGAATATGCCTCACAGGAACAGCATGTAACTAACCCAGGTTAGCCTCGCTTTAACTTGAGGTCAGATGTGCAATACTCAACATTACCTCACCAGACAAACAACTAGCAACAAAAGGGTTGTACATTGCGATAGGAAATGGAGTTATGAACATAGATTCTTTGAGAATTGAAATATATAAATCAAACCTGTATTTTATTACTTACTAGTCATAAGCATATTCAAAAAGTTTCCGAGCCAACAATCCTCCAGATGCAATTTTCTGCTGTATACCTTTTATTTGGGGTAAAAATTATTTGTAAGACCTGAGATATTGCAAACCAGATGGTAATAGAAAGAGTGAATAGATTGCCAATGTACCAGAGTAGACACGGTCATACACCCTTGGAACACCGCAAAAAACTGTAGGTTTCATCTCTTGTATATCCTCCATCAAGTACCTGATATCCTAATATTCATAAAAAAATGAGAGGGTCAAATTTCATTGCAAATATTTTCCTCCTTTATTTTAGGAAGAACAGCAATTAATATGCAAGAAAAATTATTACAGCATCTTACTACCCAAACTTCAATCTTTGCTCTATTTCTTATGTTTACTATCAACAATATTTCTTCAACAAATAAGTTTTGGGAAAATTTATTCCCAATATTCAGCACAACAGCACTCCTTGACATATCTTATTTTGTTATTGCAGATGATGGCCAGTTGCTAAAAAAAAAATACTGTAGAAAAAATTGACAATGTTTTCGACCAATGAAATTGTCCCTTGAGGAACTAGAGAACTGTCAAATGAATTACCCCTTGCCAGAATCCAATAGAGGCACCCTTGTAAATGCAATAATTCTCCATGATCTGATCAAATATGTGGGCTAGTGGCAAGAATGAAAAATATGAGTCTTCTTCAGTCACCTATATATAAAATTTGTAATAGTTCTCAAATTAATAGAAAAGCTATTATAGAAATTTTTAATGGGGATGATAGAACAAAACGGTTCAAAAGATAATTGGATAGACATGTTATCTGTTACCAGTACAGTCAAATGAGGTCAGCATCAAGGTAGTCCTTTTTTCACATGTATAATGAAATTTTTTGAAACAGCTGCTCTTTGTTTAACTCAACAAAGTTGTTATAAGACTCATATTGGTATTTCTTTTGATTGGTGATCTTTGTGAGACAAGATTATTTCTAATGAGAGTTATTTTCTTGACTCGCGACTAGTAGTTCAAAACCGATTTATTCATTTGACTAGTTTTTTTTGGAAAAGGAGTTAATTGATCAATTACAAGTTAAATATCCTTCTAAAAGAGCTGTTATGTTATTGCTCAAACGAACCATTTGTCAAGAAGGCGCAATATCTTTTCTTTATAACCAATTTTAGTTACATGCAGGATAAGTACGCAAGAATTCTTTCAATCACAAATAACTGGAGTTTACCACTCTGTCTGTTTCTCGAAAAAGGTGCTCATACGTGAGCACTTCAGCTACAAGAGCTTCATTTGTGAGAATTACACCTTTTGGGTCTCCAGTCGTACCACTGGTATACATAATTGTGCATACATCGTCTTTTTTCTTCATGGGAAGCCCTGAATCGGCATTTCCCTGCATAGTAAAGCAATATCAATGAACTAGAGTTTCTATTCTTATTATTCCAAAATTGATGACATCTGCTATTTCCATATTAACTTTTGGAAATTATGGCTTAATTGAGGCAGGATTGTATTTTTTTTTAAGTCAATTGAAGCTTAAAAGTAGCTTACTAGAGGTTGTAGGCTTAACAGTAACACTGTCAGAGGTAACTTACATTTGTTGGCCATTTAAATATGGAACCAATTGTTTGTTGGTTGAAGAGGTATAATTAAGATTATTATTATTATATGTTCAGAAATTGACACTTTAAAATTGACATATGTATGTGAAATATTAAGAAGTTATGAACTAACCAAGCAAATGAACTCCTGCCAGGAAAAGCAGGTAATTCCCCAATTTTCAGCTTCTCTTTTCTGCTCCTTTGTCATTCCTCCAAAGCTAACAATAGCTGGAATATTTTTTTACATGACACAGCTTTATATAACAATTTAAATTATCAGCTAGAAATATTGTGATAACAACTACCAAGGTCATGCCTAAGGTATTATGCATTATAAGTTCGGAATATTGATCATTATCCAAATTATTCAGTGAATAGAAACATTTTTTATGTATTAAATGTACAAGTTCATATGAAATATGATAGAGAAAGATACTTTTCAGATATGCCCCACATTTGGAAACAATCTTCAACATCTGAAAATCACAAGGTCAAAAGAAAAGATTAAATTTAACTCATAAATTAATTGGAGGAAATATATCAATTAAAAGTTTCTGTAGGAAAATGCTAATAAATTGGTCTTTTTGAAACATAAGCTTACAGATGTTATCTTGCTTTCATGAACAAAAGCAATTGACATTTCGGCATGGTTGATGATAAATTCAACTGCATTTGCACCTGTTAATTCACTAAGGTCAGGTAGGTTCAATAATTTTTTTTTTAAGGTTAGGTTCAAGAAAATTTTACTGGCATAGTATGGGTTTTCACCTGCCAGTATGAAAATCATCCTACTGGTTTGGACAGTGCTCAGTTCAATTCAAAATATTTAGTTTTACTTTCTTTCACTTTGCTTCTCTTTTCTTTTGATGTTAAAATGCAAAAATGGAAATGGGCCGGTCGAATTCCATTATGTTCTATCATGGATGGTATGCATGCGTACCTAGAGTATCGTACAGTGGCACATAGCAAATCCCTTGGCTGTTACATGCCTGAAAAATAATATCACTATTTTTTTTTAGAATTCCAAATTCACAACTTCGATGTCAGAATTTTATAATTATTTTTGACATGTTATAGGGCATGCTAAACAAACTTTTCTAGTAAGATTTATGAAACAGCAGTGGTCTCACTTCTACATATACTCTTTCTTTGTTTACTCAACCACACAAATATGTACTGGTAATTGCCAATAATCTTCTTTTAGCAAAAGAATACAAAGAAAGTAACATTGAAGGTTATTTGAATGCTGCTTGACATAACAGAAAAAGAATTTAGGTTGGTTGAGAGCCTTGGGTTATTAATTAATAGTGAAAGTCAAATATTTAGGTGAGCAAAGGAATTTTTCTTTTTTGGGAAATAAATGCAGCTATAGTATAACATCAAGAAGTACCTCCATGGCCATGACCCATTCAGGACAGTTAGGTCCATATATTCCACATCGATCTCCCTAGCAATATAAAAAAAAAATTTTAAAAATCAAAACCAAAATTATTCTCTTTTGACATGCTAAATCTTTTTTTAATAAACCTTGAAAAAGAAAATGAATGTATCTCTGTGCATTATTTCACCTCAATGAATGTATGAGGCATAATTCAGCTAATGGATTTGATTTGGCTTACCGGGTTTACACCACGCCTCCTGAGAGCAGATCCAGTGTTCATGACCAGATCATAAACTTGCTGGTATGTTTGCCACACATATCCGGCAGCCTAAAGCAAATATTTTATAAAAAAAAAATAAAGCAAAGCAAATAATTTGATGATTAGAGTGCAGAGCTTACTCAATGTCCACTGATGTAAGAACGGCTGTGCACTTACCTTGCCATCCGTAACTTGACGGCGGCCCAGCATTGGATTTTGTGGATACTTTTCGACTGCTCCTCTGGAATAACAAAATTAGCAAAATTTTATTCTTCATTCCACTTCAATATATAGTCCAATCAAAATTTTGGAAAGTTACTTGTGTTAATACAATTGCAAGAATTGGATGTATTTTTGGTTTCAGAAAAGGCATTGCAAAAATGATGGAAACAGATATATAGAGCTTCTTTGGCATGCATTTTCTGGGTATGTAAATGTAACTATGTATACTAATTTTGCTTATATGATGTAGCATTTTGATCAAACAAGTCTAATTGCCATCATGACTTGAATATGACTGTGACAGTGTTTTCACTTTTCAGTCCTCTAAAACAAAGACTATTAGCTAGCAATGTTGAAAGTAAGAAAATTAGCAAAATTGACCTAAACAAGTCCCATGGTGACTCAATCTCACTAGGGAGTTGCAGAAGCCCATCTTTCGCATAAATGCTCCTGTAAACCGGGCCCGCAGAGGGCTTGCCGCCCTTCGCTAGCATAGCCTCCTCCACCTTAACTGTGTAAACCTCCATGTATGGTTTTAAGTTTGAAGAAGAGTAGAGTTGTGGTACATGTAAAAGCTTAGAAAGCCTACTCAAGTTTTAGCCTGTAGTACCATCTACAAACTACAATGGGTGGCAATTTAACACTTGTCTGGAAATAAAGGGTTATTTTTTTTTTTTTTTTGCATCCGCTATGTTATGATATTCCAATTTGCACCTACAAAACACAGCAGAGTACTTCTGTCATTGTCTCATTGAGTCAATTGGATGTACATGTCATTTATTTGAATTTATGATTGATGTGAGTGAATCAATACTAACGAGTACAATTGTTTTTGATAATTTTTTTTAAAACCTTTGCAGAGGCTGCAAAGTCATGAGGAGGAATCGAACTCTTTATCTTTGAGTAACCAATAGTCCTAAATTTTTTTTTTCTAACTAACTGTGCTACCTTCTCCTCAATTTTTTTTTTTTATAAAATCTTGATTGGCACCTTTTATAAGTTAATTATATTTAAAATTAACGTTATTATTTATTTTAAAATTTGAAAGACAACCTTTCCTCTTTTTTAACGAGTCATAACCCGAAATTTTTATTCATAGGAAATACAAAAAAAATAAAATTAAAATGAGAAATGACAGGGTGGAATTTTAAAAATAGGAATGCAAGATCACGGTTTGGAGTCCCGCAGGGACGCCAAATCATACGGTAACCTCTGCTAAAAAAAAAAAAAGAAAAATTATGTATGTGGGACTTCAAATGAGAACAAAAAACCAATTTTTTTTTTCTAAATGTGGGTCGCCAAATTAGACACAAAAATTTCTATAGGAGGAGGAAGCGATAAGGCATAAAAAAGGAGCAGGCGATTGCTCTTCTGGAGATAGCGAGAGTAAAAAAAAAAATCGCATGGGTGGGGTGGGGATTTGGCGTCCCACTTAATATATTTTCTTTTCTTTTTTCCGATTTTTTGTCTAATTTGGAGTCCCACTTTTAGAATTTTTTTTTTCCAATTTTTTGTCTAATTTGACGTCCCACCTTTAGATTAATTTTTTTTTTTTTTGGCAGTGACTGCGGTATGATTTGGCGTCCCGCAGGGACGTCAAACCATGATCCTGCCTTTCTGTTTTTAAAATTCCACCGTGTCATTTCTTATTTAGAATTTTTTTTCTTTTTTGTATTTCCTATGAATACAAATTTCGGAGTCATAACAATACGAGACATGTTAAATTTTTTGAAGGAAAAGAGGCATGTTAAATTGTTAATGATTATATTATCTAGAGATCTCAAGGGCATGATAATATCATGGTATGGAAAAATCATTATTAGTAAATAATAAAAGTAAAGAAATATATGTATTTTCACAATTGACGCCTAAAATTATTTCTCTCAGAGTCATCGAGCATCACAAGAGGGAAAGCATTTTGGGGTTAATGAAACTTTATTTATCTATTTTCACCGTCCCAACAACCTTTTGTGGTGCATTTATGAACATTTTAATGGTGCGCCTTATCACATGCATGGCAGTTGCACTAAAATCAGACCGCCAAGTAATAGCTATGGGTCCCTTCTCCCTTCTCCCTTCTCCCTTCTCCCTTGTCCCTTGGTTTAATCGAAAGCGTCAAATGTTTATAGTTATTTAAGTCATGTGTCGTAGTTATCTCACCGCAATTATAGATTTCTATATGCTGTTTAAATGTGGACCGTCTGATCAGAATTTGAATTGTGGAATGCGATTGGTCCATATTCTAATCAGTCCGGATCTAAACAAAAACATTGGGTTGCCTTAAATGATCCAAATGTGCAATTGGACTATTCACGGATTAGATTGGTACAAATCTTAACCCAACCAAAATAACCCTCCCAAGTCCCAACCTGTCCAATTCAATTTTTTCTTCGGAAAGAAATAAAAAATAGGGAAAATCATGGCTGAAAACTTGCCTGATTTGAACAAAAACTGACCCATAACTTTGAACAGAATCAGCCCAATACAACATCCCAACCCATTTGAGCCAATAGACAATAAATAACAAATGTAACTATGACTTCAAAATTAGAGCTAGTAGCACCTAGCTAGCACGGTCTCTCTTCTATGTAATGCACTTAGAGTGCCTCTATGTAATTTTTCAGAAAAATATAAATTTTATGTACAAAATTTTTTGTACATGATTTACATTACTATGACAAATGGAATCATGGTACATACTACATACATATGGTGTGCTTCCAGCCTTCCACTGGTGGGCGAGTCTCGACCTTGGCAGAAGCTGTCAAGTTTGAATTGTACAACAGGTGTAGAGCTAATTCTAACACATTATGCATGTCGGCTCGCAATGGATGTTCCTTCTATTTAGCACGTTGCGCATCCAAAAAAAAAAAAAAAGGTAAGCAAAAATCTTGACATTCTGCGGCACCTAGCTTGTAGTGCAACAATTTTCTGAAAGGCCATCTGATCATGCCCCTTCCATCAGGGCGGAACCAGGATTTGAGTGTAGGAGACTAAATAATATCATTAATTTTTTTAATAAAAAAATGCATAACACAATATAACACAAGATAAAAAAATCTTTCATTATTTGATTTCACAAAATGATACAATAAATAACTAACACCAACAAAGTGTCATGTCTATCAAAATCAAACTAAAAACATAATATTCATATCTAATTTTGTTTTTTAAATTTTACATTGAGTCTTATAACTTTGTATATTATTATTGGGGGGGCTTATACACGTAAAATAAACCATATAATATTATTTTTATATACTTAGTAATAAAAAAAATTCAAAGCTTGGGGTGGCTTAGCACCCCCTAGGCATGTCTATGATCCGCCACCGCCTTCCATGTGTATCTTCTA
This sequence comes from Carex parvula, assembly GCA_025461045.1. Taxonomy (NCBI): domain Eukaryota; kingdom Viridiplantae; phylum Streptophyta; class Magnoliopsida; order Poales; family Cyperaceae; genus Carex; species Carex parvula. The sequence continues at coordinate 279,880 of JAJGRW010000042.1, forward strand.
TACATAATTTGAAGTGTTGTCTAAGTAAAATAACTCTTCTAGTCTCTCTTCTTCTCTTTTACCTCTTCTCTTTACTCTTTTTTTTTTTCTTATTTCTTTTATTTTCTTTCTTTTTCTCTTTTTTACTTCCTCTTTTTTAAGGCCCTTATTCTTATCATTTTTACCTTATTTCCTTTTTTGCCTACTTTTTCTCTTTCACTTTTTATCATACTCCTTTTTTTTATTATTTTATTACTATATAGACTCTTTTTTATATCTTATGCGGTCATGTAGTTAGTTCATTTTAGAATACTTTATATGAGAATTTTTTGATAATGCTTAATTATACTAATTCTATATTACATTCTTATTTATATTAGTATCTATTTAAACCCTCCTTTCTTTATTAATTTATTACTACAATTTACTATTTTTAATGAAACATTGGTTAGCATATCCTTTTTTATATTTTTCTTACAGCAATTAATTTTGTATGATTGTCTCCTTACATAGATTCATAGTTATCTATTGTATAGTTAGAATTTGAATCAGATGTGAGCAAAATATTATTGGAAGCTGATATCAGTACCCGCACTCCAGTACTCGCATTATACTCGCACCTGCCATATTTCTGATGATCTGTGAGGAATTTTGCGAATCTAAAACCACGAATATCTTTTACGTAATTTTCTCTTTCAAATGAGATCCATGATGACGTATTTTCGGGCTCGTCATCACGCAAGTATTTATACCTATACTTGCAGGTATTTTGTTACATATGACACTGAATTACATCTGAAAGTATTAATATCAAGTATTGTAAGTATTTATACCTATAAGGTCAGTTATTTTTGTTAGAGGAAGGTTGACACGGAGACTATTAGAGAATGTTGATGGGATATGGGGTCCCTACTACTTCATTAGAGGAAGGTTGACATGGGAACGATTAGGGGACTAGAAAAGAGGATGATCATATCAAGTTGCGCATGCAAGTATTTATATCTTATTTTGCAAGTATTAATATTTTATGTTCCAAGTATTTATACCTATGAAGGTTGACGTGGAGACGAGTGTAGAGACTGAAAAAGGAGGACCATATAATTAGTGGGGACCATAGTACAACCTTCCTCTAATTAGTAGGAACCGTAGTACAACTTTCCTCTACTGGAGTGGGGGGATTGAAATAATTATTCAATATTATTAGTACAAAAATAAAATTACAGTTACATATAAAGTTTTTAGCTAGGATCTAATCCCAAGTCCGAGCCACATTCCGCCTCCCGTTCCGATGGCCACTGCTCGATCCACCTCCTGTTCACGTCAGCGTCGCTGATCCTTCTTTTCTTCCTTTTTTTTGCGTCTGTTTTTCTACTTGTCTGTGTTTCATTAATTCTTTCACAAAGCGCTCAAAGCAAAGAGGCAAAGAGAAGACAAAAGGGAAAGGAAAATACTGATTCATGATAATATGTAGCGAAGAGGCGAACTGTTGAAGGTGAGTTAGTGGTTTATGAAAGGAAAAATGGATTGCGTGGGAAACTCGGACTTCACATGATAGAGCAAAACTTTTTCCAGGTTGGACAACAATCCAGTAACATATTGAGTGAATTTTTTTTTTTTTTAAATTCAGGGTATGACAACTGTCCAACTTTGGACTACTCTAGCTCTGCCTATGTTTGTACTAGACTTGTAAGTAGAGTGGAAAAATGGCACGGCGGAGCCAGCTCCGTCACAGAATGGCACGGCACACATGTCAGTTACGTGCCGTGACCATTAGCGTGCCGTGCCTATTTTTTGAAACTTTGGCACGGCATGGCAAGTCACGTAATCACGCGAGTCACGTGTAATTAGGACCATTAAATATTGATTTAATGGTGAATCTTGAATAAACTAACATAAATTATGATTAAATGGTCACGCGAGTCATGTATGGTCACGGCACGTTTAGGCACGGCGTGACTCACGTGGCATGATCATTCGCGTGCCGTGATCACCCTTTGACAATTTGGTCACAGCACGGCACGGCACAAGACCAAAGTCACGGCATGTTAGTCACGGCATGGCACGACACAGCACGTTTTTTCCACTCTACTTGTAAGTCTTATAATTTTATAAATAATAGAAGTAAAAAATTAAATTGCCCTTGATAATCAAAGTACTTCATTTTTTTTCTCTCGAGATCAATTACATGATGTTAGTTTTATAGTTAGGAAGTTGGTGATTAGGGCTTCTCTTATTGAACTTTTTATAAGTGATTTGCTTTTGTTGGCCTTGAAACTTTGTAGTACTAGCTTTTGTTACTCAAGGTTCGTTTTACATTATAATTACACGAAAATAGTTATGAAAGAATGCAATTAAAATGAAATAGTTCTAGAAGAATGACAATTGAAAGGGTGTAGTGAAAATGTGCTAGAAAGAATGATGGATATAAGAGTCCGCTTTGAGATTCGTGCCATAATAAAACAAACAACTCACTCATTTGAATTCATCAATGCATGGGTGATGGGTGAGCTATTAATCATTTAGCAAAAGAAAACACATTTTATTATAAAAGAACAAAACTTGTCTAATAGGCTTTGAAAAATTTCTAACAATTGGCGAAGTTAAAAAGCACATGCAGTTGAAGCCCATGCAGTTGCAGCCCACGAGACCCGAAGTATGGACCAATCCAATCCAAACCCGTATGGGATCCGATGCGTTGATCTCGGGCTATGCGACTAAGTCAGACAACTGGCTTCCTTCCACAAAAGGCAATAGTTAATTAAAGAGGCTGGCCTCTACCGAGATATAAAAAAAATAAAAATAAAAGAGGCTGGCCCACTGGAGGCATCCAATTCAAAATCTTCGCAAACCCTAACATCCAAACCGACTCGTCCCGACTCCTGAGTCCTGACTGATTGGTCAAGATATAAGGAGCCCAGAGCCCAAACCCGACTAAATTCGGCGCCGCTTCTCTCACCACTCTATCTCTCCTATCCTCTCCTCTCTCTTTTCCTCTCGACTAGATCTAGGGTTTCCTTTTTCACGTCGGCCTGCGACCCATCTCCAGCCCAAATCTAGGGTTTCGATCCATCCGTCTCGGCTCGATCCACCTCTTCCTCCTCATCTCTCCGGTACGAACTTCCTCTCTCTCTCTCTCTCTCTTTCTCTATCTCTCTCTCTTTCTCTTCTTCTTCTCCTCTCCTCCTCTCTCCCTCCCCCCACTTTTTTTTTTTTTTTTGATAAAAAGATACTAGGCCCGTTTCATTAATGCGAAACAGTTTTAATTTACTTCTCCCACCCTTTTTGTTTGTGTTCTGTTTCTCCCTCTTACCACAGTATCTGTTCGTGATTGGGTTTAGGGTTTGTATGGGGTGTTTAATTACTAGAATTAGTCTATCTCCTTTGGGGATCTGGAGTTCTACGACCAATTGTCAACTAACATGTGGATTTACGAGTATAGCGACCCAAACAAAAGAAGCAATGGAAGAAAAGCCCATGTATGTGGGTTTCTTCTTCTTTGCCGAGGTAGCCCATGCCCAATTGTGCACCACACCATTTCTTCGAACTCCTTAGAGTGCAATCCACTTGTCATATGAAAATCTGGGTCGTCCTTCTTCTTTTTTCAGCAATTTCGTGTTGTATTTTTATCGGCTCGTAGTTTTTCTCTTTACAATTTTTTTTGTTTTCTAGTAAATTTATTTGTTACAGCAATTGCATGGTTTGATTTCTATATTGAATTCAATATTTGCAGAGGTGTTTCTTAGATAGCTATTGCATGGTTTAATTTTTTAGCATGAATCTATTATCCAAGTTTGTCAGATGTTAATTCTCGTGCAAAATTTCAGAAGTGCTTGGTAGAATTTTTAGCATGAATCTGTTAACTAAGTTTGAAGATAGATGTTAATTATATTATGTTGCCTTGATACTCTGGTCTTGTTGGTCTGGTATCGGCCTTTACCATTATGAGACAAGAGTTTATTTAGTATCATTTAATATGTTTAAAATGGGCTTCTTGAGTTTGAATTATTGAATTATGTGTGCTTGATGATGAGGTTTTACCCATTCAGCATATACCTGAATAGGTGCTCCCACCATCTTGGTATCATTATGGGTTTGGCCATGAGAACAGACATAGCTTGGAACATAACATATATACAATGATAATTTCATTTTATTTCCTCGCTGGACCTTAATATTCATACCTCTAATTTCTCACCATCCTCTACTTTTGACAGACTGAAACAAGAGGTTATCATCATGTCTGAGTTGATTGATCATGAGCAGCACGGGCAGCTTGTTCTGGCTGAAGAAATCGAGCAAGAACATGTGCACGAGCAGGAGCGTGAGCATGAGCAGGAGCAGGAGCAAGAAGAAGAACCTGCTCCGACTGCAACCAGGGGGAGAAAAAAGAAATCCCTGGTATGGCAGCATTTCACAGTAGTCAATGGACCTAGCAGGATGAAGCGAGCATGTTGCAACCTCTGCAAGCAGACATTTGCATACAGCGACGGGTCAAAAGTTGCTGGCACTAGCCACCTCAAGCGCCACATCACCCTTGGGTCCTGCCCCATGCTCAAGGCCACCGACCGCGACCACCAGTACCAACTCACCCCTGACTCCTCTGTCCAGACTACTGAAGAACGGCCAGCCAAGAGGAGGTACCGTGTCTCTGGCTTCAGTGGGGCCACTTTTGACCCCAACCTTAGCCTGAGCAACCTTGCTAAGATGGTCATCCTACATGACTATCCCCTTCATGTGGTCGAGCAGCCGGCTTTTCTTGCCTTCGTGGAGAGTCTCCAGCCAAAGTTTCAGGTTCATGATGCGACCTCCGTGGAAGCTGAGGTTTTGACGCTTTATCACAAGGAGAAGCACAACCTGATGCACGTCTTTGGCTCTATTCCTGGCCGAATTAGCCTGGCCATCAGCCTATGGACCACCAGTCAGACTCTGGGTTATGTGGCACTGCATGGGCAGTTCATAGACAGTGACTGGAAGCTACACCGTAGGATGCTCAACTTTCTGATGGTGACCTCGCCACATTCTGAAAATGCGCTTAGTGAGGCCATTGATGTCAGCCTCTCTGACTGGAACCTCAAGTCAAAGCTCTTCACCATTACACTGGACAACAACTGCTCCTCACATGATATCTACAGTGCAAACCTGCAGGACCACCTGTCGAACAAGGATGCTCTCTTGCTCAAGGGGCAGCTTTTTGTTGTACGTTGCTATGCTCATGTGCTGAATGCGGTTGCTCAGGATGTGATCGCCTCAATCCATGGCATCATTTACAACATTCGTGAAAGCGTGAAGTTCATCAAAGCATCACCGTCACGTGAAGAGAAGTTTGCTGAAATCGCATTACAGCTCGAAATCCCGAGTACAAAAACTCTCTCCCTCGACACCACCACTCAGTGGAACACAACCTACTCCATGCTCTGTGCCGCGCTGGAATACAAACAGGCTTTTAATTTGCTTGAAACGTGTGATGACAACTACAACGAGGCCCCATCCCCTGAGGATTGGAGGAAAGTAGATGTGGCTTGTGTGTTTCTGAAGCTGCTTTATGACTCAGCAAACACTGTCAACAGCACAGAGGAGCCAACATCAAACTTATTCTACCACGAGGCATGGAAGATCCAGCTGGAGCTGAAGGGTTCTGTGCAGAGCACGGATCCTGTGGTGAGCAGCATAGCAAATGAGATGTATGACAGGTTTGAAAAATACTGGAGGGATTGTAGCCTCATTCTGGCCATTGCTGTGGTGATGGACCCACGCTACAAGATGAAGCTTGTTGATTTTAGTTTCAAGAGGATCTATGGCAATGAAGAGAGTCCGAGATATGTGAAAGCTGTGGAGGATGCTCTCTTGGAGCTCTACAATGAGTATGTAGCCCAGCCTCTTCCTCTCACCCCAGCCTATGTTGAACAACAGCAGCAAGAAGTTGCTACTGATGCTGTTGAACCTGTTGAGGCCAGTATAAATACTGAAAATAATACCTACGTTAGCAATGCTAAACATGAGGTTCAGGAACACACAAATGGTGGGGACCAGTCAAAGGAAGCAGAAGCAAATGTAGATGTGAAGATGGCTGAGGCTGAAATAGAGGCGAATAATAATGTCACCATACAGACAGAGGATATAGAAGTGAATAATAATGTTACCATACAGACTGAAGATGAGAACAATGAGAGGATTGATATCCAGCCTGCGACCCCGATCTCCGCTACAGGAGATGGGCTCATGGATTTTGACATCTATCTATCAGAGATGGCGGTGAACCAGCCCAAGAAGCCTGAGTTGGAGCAGTACCTTGAAGAAATGCTCCAGCCCCGCACGAATGATTTCAACATCTTGACTTGGTGGAAGATGAATTCATTCAAGTACCCCACACTCTCTAAGCTTGCACGGGATATTCTATCCATACCGATGGCGATGGCCGGTGGTGGGACTGGCTTGTCAGTCTTCAGTGCTGGAGGTGCAAACAGAGTCCTCGATGAGTACAGGAGCTCCATGCGGCCTGACACACTTGAGGCAATTTTCTGTGCCAAGGACTGGCTGCAGTACATGCCGACTACTGTTGTAGAGCCCACCACACCAGGACCTATGGCTCTTGTCAAGATGGAGATGTGAGCGGTGTTGCTCTAATATGTAATATCTTTCTATCTTTGTCATCAATTAGTACCTTTCTTGTTGAGCTGGATTTGCTTGATATGTTCTAGACTTTTAATGCTTATTTAGAGTGTAGGAAGTTGTTAAGTACTGATTCATTTTCTGGATGTTAACTAGATTTGTTTATTCTCGATCTTTTAGTTCTTACTAAAAAGGTTCTATCGGATGACCCTTTAGGAGTTAATTTTATGTGCAATTCTCACATTGTCATTGATATCTCTCTGACGGAGCGGTGTGTAACTGGTACCAACTTCATATTTCTTGACCGATTGAAGATTGATGTTAGGATTGGATTGTTACTACACGTCATTCGAGTGGACATTTCTTTTTGGTAATAATGTAACTGTACTTTTTATTATTTGGTCTTGTTTCGTGTAATTGTTTCAAAATAGATTTTACTTGTGATTTCTAACTTATGCGGCAGCTCAGTATGTCTGGGGCCTCCTAAAAGCCCCTGCTCTGGCAAGAACTTCTGCTAATAGATAAATAATATTATTGGCGAACTATTGCATCCACAAGTTGTAAGACTGTTATAGTTGCAAGTTACGTAAAGTGGAGTCACTAAAAAAAGAAGATTTAAGAGTTACATAAGAGGCTTTTACACGGATAATGGATATGTCATGTTGCAGTTTTTGTGGTAGGCTCGCAATTGTAATATGCCAATGTAGTTCACCAGGAACATACTTACAAGTGGCATTTATGAAAAATTCGTTACAAAGTTACTTCATCCATGTTACTTTAGAATAATCAACCAAATCATGATTCTGGATGCATTTGGTACTGTATAGATCTGAAGCTGAAACGGCTGGTTTCTTTTGTTGTTTGTAAACAAGTTATAGTTATTCTACCACTAACCAATAACACATCATTAGTAAAACATTACAACATAAAGAATTATAGTCTAGTAAAGAAAACAGGAGGTAAGACAGGTCATGACCCTCTCATGGAGATACACATGCAAAATAACAGCAGGCCAACAGCACTTGAGGAGCTGTCGAGTGGTATGACCAAGGCTTTAGTACTACTGCTTCGTTTTTGCGATTTCAAAGTTCAAATAGTGGTGCTTAAAAAATCCTGAAGTACTGATTGCTTTTCTGGATGTTTACTAGGTTGTTTATTCTCGACTTATTCTCCTTCCATGAAAGATTGTATCAGTTGCTTTTATGGGCAGATACTGTCGTAGTGTTTAGTTGATATAATGTGTTGTATCTTTCGATCATTGCTCATGTTTCGTATTATTGTTTCGTGTTACTGGTGATGCCTATACTGCGGCCCGCTGTGTCTGATTTGTGTATAATTGAGTTACTTTGGGGCCTCTTTTAAACACTGCTCTGGTTATAAATGCGCTTAAAATTTTAAGAATGTACAGTCGCAAGATAAAGAAAATTTTGGAACAAAAGCTTTTTATATCTTCTTTTGTTAACTTTCTTTAGCTTGTAATATGCCTATGAAATTCTTCAGTAAAGGGAAATAAGCAGAATTTGGGAAAATTCTTACATAGTTACTGCATCCACATCACATTGAATAATCAACCGAATCTTGATTCTGGATGCATTTGGTACTGTATCAAGATCTAGAGCTGCAACAGCTGGTTCCTTTTATTTTAAACAAGTTCTAATTATTCTACCACTAATCAATAACACATCAGTACATCATTGATAAAACATACAAAAAGAAAGAATAATACTCTGACTAAAGTGAAAAAGAGGTAAGACAGGTCAAGGTTTTCTCTGTTATAATTTACAATTTCCAACTAAAGAAACAGTCTACAATTCGTCCACTGCAGTGCGAAAAAGAAAATCCTCACCTTCCAACTCGTCCTGAAATAAATTTACTGATGGCTTCTCAGTTGGTTTATTTTGATTGTTCTCATAGTCTAAGGACCTCTTTCCCTGGTTATCAGAAAAAAATGAGGAGAAAAAAATCATAATCAGCATAACTTACTAGGAATTAAAGATTCAACATAGTCTGAGGACCTTTTTCCTCTGACAGGGTATGATAAATCATATGGCAAAGAATAAGAATGATCATAAAATTGTGCCACGCTTGCCTACAGTGAAGCAACTTTTTTTTGTGAAAATTGGGTGGCCACCTATTAGCTTTTCACCCATCCAAACTTCAACATTAGATATTAACCCAAAAAACCTCACAGTTCTTTTGATATTTTTCCATCAAAACATTGATCATTTTGATAGTTCCCTGTAAGGCTAAAACCCGGTAAAATTCAATAAACTTGGAATTTCTCTTTTGTTAAAAGTCCTTAACATAAAACAGGAAGAACTGATATTTATGGTTGGAATATTATCATGCTTGTTTAGATCAGAACAGAAAGAAGCCCTAACAGAGTCAATTAACAAAAATTGTGTAATTACAACTGGATGTCTGGATAATCCCATAAAAAAACCCAAAATAGATAGTTGGACATTTGATAAAGAAATTGCACAAAAGCTAGACAAACCTTCTTGAGAATGTAAAAGAAGTAATGAAAGCCATCTCCGAATTTGTTGTATTCCACTGACCAAGTAAAATTTGGGGCATCGAAAAATTTCCGGCGGAAGTGTGGCTGAGATGATACATGCCACGCATTAATAAAAAAAGATCATAAAAAAGATGAGAAGAAAAAAAATTAAAGCAAGCTTCACCTGGCCAAAGGAGATGGAAATGTACACTCCATCTTGTTTCAAAACCTTGTGAATGCCTTCAAGCATCTTCATAACTTTGCTTACATTTGCAGGATTAGGGTTCCAGGGATCGCCACTATCCACAAACAACACGTCCTTCAAAACAGCAACCACTTTATTCATCAGGTAAGTAAAATTGCCTTTATTTTGTCCATCAGAACAATAACCATAAAATAAGTAAAATAAATGCTACCCTTGGAAGCCCAAAAATGCCAGGCATCAAAACACAAGAGTTTAAACCAAAAAAATTTTAAAACATAAATTATCTCCGAAAAATTGAGAAGTTAAGAAGAAAGAGATCAAAGTGCATACCATGGTTCCTTTCTCGATTACAAGGTCAAAAGTTTCAGGCTCGAATGGCAAGTCAAGCATGTCAGCCACTAAAACCTTGATTCCTACAAAAAATAATCAGCATATAATTAATTTTCTGTTTAGTATATATCAAGTAAAATGCCTCAGATTCCAAAATTACAGCACTCTAATTATGTACCAGGATCAGGTGGCCTTTTAGCCAGCCATAATTTATCCAATCATGGTTTTAAGTTGGGGTATTCTCAATACCGAACCAGTCTGGTACCATGTCAGCGAGGTCCAGTACCAGCATTTAGTTTCTGCAGTCAAAACTCTTTAATTTTTGCTAATGGCAGGCTAACATCGCTACTACACCTCTTGTACAACATTTACAGCTGAACTAACTGGTATCGTACCAATATTTAGCATCTTAAATATCACCAGTCAGGATACATTACCGGAAATGCCCTTGTCAGAGAGGCGCTGCTTCATTCTCTCAACAGCTGCTGATGCAAGATCAATGCAGGTGATGTCAGAAACCCCTTCTTGCCTGAGCTCTTCACTGAGATGCGAGTTCCCGCATCCCAACTCCAGTACCTATAATATATAATATTGTCCATAACCTCATAAAATTATACATTATTGCACTGGACCTAGTTTTGGAAACAAGTACTGGTGCAGGACAGTATGCTAACGTTGATGTAATTATTCATTATACTCAGATTGAATATAACAAAAGAAACTATGAAGTTAATTACTCAGACTGAGAATAACAAAAAAAGTATAAATTTGTTAGTGCTCATGTATTGTGTGTGTAGGTGCGAGGACCGAGAGAGAGAGAGAGAGAGTACGGACAGAGAGAGAAGGAGAGAGAAGAGGAGTAAGGAGGTGCCGAAAGTGAGAGTAATCCTTCAGCCATTCATAGTGCTCCTCCGACGAGAATCTCTCTTCCCTGAAAGGACTCAACAATCACTAATCAAAACAACAGGGACCGTAATGGAAGAACTGGTTTATGAGATGAGTTACCAGTAAGTGGGGTCCAGATAGCCGGAGACCGTACGAGGGGCGACATCCATGGCGGCGGAGCCTTACCTAAGCACACATCGCCATTCAAGACTTTCACAAAATACACCAAAAACAAAACTTCACAAAGAATAGTTTGCTAGCTTACATCGTTGCTTCAGCTTCGGCATTATTTTGTAATTACTTTTTTTACAATTGAAAATTTTAAATGAGGTGGGCTAATATGTTTTATAACCGACATTTTTATTAATATCTAAAGTTTAATAGAAATTAATTAATATATCCAGATCCGCTAAGAAGTTATAAAAATATCAAGATTCTAAATAGCGATTATCACGTAATCGCGGAAAAGCTAAATAAAAAGCTATCGCGAATAGCGTAGCTATAGCGAAAGCTATCATACATAGCGTTTTTTGTTTAAAAAATTATATTATATATTTCTACTAATTATCAATATTATCTAAAGTCTCATATAGCCATAAGTAACGCAAAATTAATTAAGGAATTAGATTATTCATATTGAACAAATACAAAGTTCAAATTGCTATTCAAAATATCCATAAAAATATCATAAACTATCTATCTTTTTCCATTCAAAATAACTTAAGTATCATGGCATAAACTATATATCTTTTTATATAAAAAAAACTAAACATCATGGCATAAACTATCTATCATTTTCTATTTAAAAGCAAAAGCAATCCGGACCTTAAAAAATTAATCCTTAAAAAAAAATTTAGTTTGGACTTTTAAATAAAAGCCTATGTAGTATAGCGTGCGCTATAGCGTGTAGCGCAAATAGCGAACCACTATTACCGCTATAGCGGTCATAGCTGAAATAGCGCACTTTTATCTCATAGCATAGCATTTAAGGTCCGAAAACGCTATAGCGCCGCTATTGCGTTGTTATAGCGCGCTATTTAGAACATTGAAAAATATTCATACCGGTCATTTTCTGGCCGGTACTCAATCTATTACCGATAAGATAATGGCCGGTATTCAAAAAAAAATTTAATACGGTACCGATCATTTAATGGTAGGTACCATTTTTTTTTTAGGATGGGCATAGCATAGTTGGCTAGAAGAAAACGTTGTAGGAAACTCGGATTGAAGTTTACACTCAGTTTGGCTAAGATCAAACAAATGTATTTGGTTGGATGCGTGTGTTACATCGGTTGCATATATCGGTGCATCATCGATATTTTTACAATGAAACATCCATATTTTATTAGCCGGGTAGTGCTAAAAAACATCGGTGCGTCGCTGATATTTTCGTAATGAATCATCGATGTTTTGTTAGACTTAACATTGGCAATTAAGCAAGGTAGTGCTAAAAAAACATCGGTGCGTCGCTGATGTTTTTGCAATGAAACATCAATGCACTTCTGCCGTCATTAGGCCATGCATAAAACATCGGTGCGTCATCGGTGTTTTTGCACGAAAGCATCATTTTTTTTTGTCGTTGTGCGGCTAGTGACAGTGTCGTTGCAGCATAGTCAAATTGTTAAAAGTTAATACCTAAAAAAAACGTAGTTTAGTGTTCGCATGCGGCTAGTGAATTTAATTTGACAATAACCAGCATCCTAAAATTGAGTATCTTTCATTTTGTAATTATTGTAATTTTACGTATTTCCGTATAATTTAACGTAATTTAGTGTAATTTGGCATAATTTAACATAATTTTAAGTAATTTAGCGTCTTTTAGTTTAAATATGCTAATTATATATCAAAAGAAGTAATCTAACAAATGTTTAAAAAAAATCAAATTTTTAATGTTAGATTTCAGCATCTTGCTCTCATAGTCTCTAAAAAAAATAAAAAATTTGGGTACCGGTCATTAAATGGCCCCGTACTGTATTAAAAAAAAATTGGGTACCGGCCACTTTCAGACCGGTAATGGATTAAATTGGATACCGGCCACTTTCAAACCGGTAATGAATTAAATTGAATACCGGCCAAAAAATGACCCGTATAAGTATTTTTATAACTTCTCAGGGGATCCGGGTATATTTATTAACTTCTATTAAACTTTGGATATATAAAAATGTCGGGTTTTATAAGATGAGGGTTATCATGTGCTTGACGTCTTTTCCTATTGTTTTTAAGGTTTAAACATACCATGCTCGCCCCTCAATAAAATTATTTGGAGACTAAATTTTATATTTTTTTTTTTAAATTTACTAATTTTTATTTTTAAAAATTGTTGTTTTTATTGCCCGATTATTTTTTTTAAAAACAACAATTTATGTACCTATATAAAAAGAATTTGACTTTTTTTATCTATAACATACAAAAACCGAATTCAGATCCTCCCTTGTAATGTAATAGGATTTCTTTTACAATTAGTGGATCTGGAACGTTCTTTTTAACTTGGCAGGAATCTCAAAGCCCAATAATACTGTCCCTGTGCTAGTCCGAATCTCAAAGCAGTTAGGAGTAAATTTCAAACCATAAAGTAAAAGGAATCTTTTACGATAACAGCTTGGGTCTGATGTGTTTAGGGACCGTCCGATCCACTTTAAGATTCGTGCACACAAATTTTAAAGCATATGCGAAAGTTGCGAGCGCAAATCTTAAAGCAGATCAGACGGTCATCGAACTCACTTTGAATCCGATGGACATAGACCCAAATTGGCTCATATTATAATACTACTGCTGGCAATGATAGTATGATTGACCTCAAACGGCTGACATTGTCAGCGGCAATATTTTGATTGGAAAATGAAGGGTTTTCATTGTACTGTTGCTTAATATATTATTAATATATTGTTCGAAAAAAATATTTGAATCTGAATTATTGATCTCGGTTCAAACTTTAGATACGTTTCATTTATCATCATTTTTTTAGTATATTAAAATTCTGAAGTACTCAATCTATTTTTCTAGAAGTATTTTTAGAAAATATAAATATATAAAAAATTATAAAAAGGTATCCACAAAAATAAATGGATTACCTTATAATTTGAATTTATTAGATGGACCTCAACAAATGACTTAAAATAAAAGATTGGACCAGGAACAATAGCTCGGATCCAAATATTTTTTTCAGCAACACACCAAGCAATAATATCATAAAAATGCTGGCCACAAAAAATCCGACCTAAAAAATATTTGGATGGGCTATTGATCTCGTTCCAAACTTTAAATCTGAATAATTTGTCGCAGTTCTTCTAGTACATTCAAATTCTAAGATACTCCATCTATTTTTCTACAATTTTTTTAATTTAAATATTTAAATATTTAAAAAGCTCGTGATTTATAAAGCACCGTACGTAGCTCATTTCGTATAATATTATGTATTATAAAATAATAGTTTTGATAAGTAGTAGTGATCCTTAATACATATCTTAAAAAAAAAAACCAAAATTTATCATTTAAAAAAAAATTGTACACCATTCATTAAAAAGATTTTGTTCATTAAAAAGGAAAAATATTATGCATAAAAAATATAAATCAATTTTTTGTTAATTCGACTTGTTTAACCTTTACTTTTTACACCATAATATTGTATACATATATATTCATTTATTTTGTATACATATATTGTATTCATTTTTGAACTTCCGAAGTACTATTTCTGAACTATAAAATTAACATTAAAAGAGAAGCTCCAGATTTCATACAACAACTTCAGTTAGTCAACTAATGAGAAACATATTTTTCCGTATGAATAATTTTAAACTATAACAATTAGTACCAAATAAATATTCAATAATAAAGATATAATTTTGCATATACTTTTAAGTTATAATTTTCAAACAACAACATAAGTATTAATTTTTTAAGTTATAATTTTGAAACATGTATTGATTGAAAATAATAAGAAATAGACCAAATTGGAGCTGTGATGTGAGCTGCTGTAGCGATGAAAACGAGATGAAAGCTTTCATATTTTGCAAGCGCTCCGCATTCATGAAATTGAAAATAAATTGACAGGTAGAAAAGAGACGGAGACACGTAGGACTTTGTAATTCAATTTACAAGACATCAGAGATGTTCTAAGAGATCATGTTTGATTTAAAAAAATAAAAAAAACTCATTGGATCCAATCTTTATCCTGATTATTTGAATATACTATACATTCTACATATATATAAAAAAAAGCATAAGGTATGTAAAGGACAATGATATGCATAACAAAAATTAGTGTTATTTTAAGCCGTTACATATAGGGGTGTTCAACCGGTTGGTTCGGGTCAAACCGAACTTTTTTTGCCGAACAGCGGTTTGAACCGAATTTTGAAAACCCAATCAAACCGACCGAATTAAAATTCCAAACCGATCTAAAACCGAACCAATTAAACAGATTTAAACTTCGGTTTGTTCGGTTGAACCGAATACAAACATTTCAAGTTACAAATAAATATTTCAAAACCGGTTGGTTCGGTTCAAACCGATTTGATAACATTTTTGATAACCACACAAGCCGGTTTTTAATAAACCGATCCATTATAAACCATACAAAATAAACCGATCCGTTATAAACGGATCCATTTTTTATTAAACCGGTTGGTTCGGTTCAAACCAATTTAGAGATCTCAAAACCGAACCGAACCATTTAAACCGAACTTCTTCAAAAACTAAACCGAACCGAACCATTTAAACCTAACAACCGATCTAATTAAACCAAAATTTACCGGTTTAGTTTAAAACCGAATAAACCGATCCATTTGAACACCCCAGTTACATAGTATCAAGTGAAGTGATACACGGAGAAGGTATGGTTGGTGGGGAGAATTTAAAGTATTAAAAGAAAGGTTAATTTTCTTTTATTTTAAAATTCATGCATATTTCTTTATTCTTTTTGTAAGTCAAATTCCGCACTAGATGATACTTTGACAATTTGTCCTAAATGAGCAAAAACATTACCCTTATTTTATATTTTATATTTAGTTTAAGTCAGGCAGAATTTAAATAAATAAATAAATAGGCTTACTTAAATGTAATTTTAATAATCGAATTTGGGATTTTTGAAAGACTTGACTGATTGCATATTGAAATTTCGTTCATTTGAATTTGAATATAGTCAATACTCAATATACTCTTCAGTTAATTAATAGTATCTCAACACAGTTGTTTATTCTCTGCAAAGCATGTTTGTCCCTTTTTTTTTTTTGAAACAAAGCAGTATATTTCAAATCCAAATCAAACTAAAATTAAGTAAAAAAAATAAATAATTAGACGTTTAATTATGAATTTGTAGTCCATGTTACAGATCGAAGAACCTGGTTGAGTTGAGAATTACTATGTTGTTCTAGAAGACATAAAGATCGAATAGAAATAAATAAATGAAAAGTGAAAATATTCCATTGCCGGGATTTGAACCCGGGTCGTCTGGGTGAAAGCCAGATATCCTAACCGGACTAGACGACAATGGAATTGTTAATATCTCTACAACTTTTAACTATTGTATCAGAAATGTATTTGAAACCTCACGGTCAGCTTCAAAAAAAAAAAAAAAGACATTAGACCTCCTATCTTTAAAAGAAATGGGCTGGAAATCTTTCAAACTGCTTAATCGATATCAATAAAATTAAATCTCACAGACAGTATGTTTTAAAACTTTTCAAATAACAAAGCTATTTGATTCGATATATCGTATATCTCATGCAATATGTGTACACACAATTTCTATTTTATGTCGATATACATCTAACAAAATCAATAAATCAAATTTTGAAGGCTTAATCTCCTCTTTTAATGACTGTCGAAATAAAGCCAAAATTTCATAATTTAATATATGCAAGTAATTGAGATGATTTAAAATATATCTAAGAGCATCTACATCTCTCGTATTATTAGAGTTTCTAATCTGATGTGGCAGTTTCTAATCTAGTTTTAAGGATGTGAGAGAGTTTCTTACTTAAAAACTATGCAGTAAAGTTTCTTATTAAGAAACTGTTTATAAACTCCATACTGATTAAATAATTGACTCAAATTATTTCTCTTTTTTAATTTGTTGTTAACGTGACTTAATAGAAACTCTAAAATTAATTTCAGGAATGTGAGAGTTAAAAACTTTAGAGGCCTTAATTTCTAAAAAATAGTTAACAGTTATTTAGAAACTCATTTGAGTTGCAGGAACGTAGATGCTCTGACTGTTTATATTTATTAATTTAAGTACAAAATTCAAAGTGATTTCAAGTTCGTTTGGAACTACGAGATGTGCAGTGCAAATAAGTTGATCCTAAAATCTCGTTCAACATGGCAAAATTCATATTCTGTGGACATCAAATTTAAAC
The DNA here is from genome assembly GCA_025461045.1 of Carex parvula. Classification (NCBI taxonomy): domain Eukaryota; kingdom Viridiplantae; phylum Streptophyta; class Magnoliopsida; order Poales; family Cyperaceae; genus Carex; species Carex parvula. Next base: position 296,744 of record JAJGRW010000042.1, read on the forward strand.
TCTCTTGCAAAGCAGATACATACTTTTTGTTTTTTCGTGTGAAAGATTACAGATTCACAACTCTGGGTTACAAATTGGCCGTGAATATTTAAAATTTAACGATTTGACTCCATTTTATTTAAAAAAAAGAATAAATTTATATCTATGGTAAAGAGATTTTCGTTACAATATTCTTTAATGGAACTGGTAACATATCTCAAAATAAAATAAAAATTACTCGAACAAATTTATACGCTTCAGAATCCTGCATTACATTTGCAATTAACATACCGTAAACTTACTAAAATAGGTACAACAGTATATATGATACTTCTCTTCCCCAAAAAAAAAACCATTAACCAAAAAGAAAACAATACTGTACTTATTTGTTTCATATCACAAAATAATTTTGCAATAACAAATATGGACAGTATCACAGCTAACCTGTTATTCCTCTTGCTTTAGCAAAACCTTCTCGCTGCTGAAACTTCCAGTATCGAACGAACTGTACCAGCTTGTTGACATACCAGACATTCTTGCCAAATGTTGCACAACCTCTGCCATGCTCGGACGATTGGATGGTTCCATTTGTGTGCACCTTTTTATCAATGCAATCAATAATACTGCAGAATCAACTGAAAAATTAACCTCCATTAGTGGGTCAAGAAACCCTTTAACATTCTCTTCCAAAATTTCTTCCGTCACCATTTCATGAAACTCGTCAAAGATGATGCTGTTCTCTTTCCCTGTAAAAATTTCTAAAAGCACAATGCCTAATGCATACACATCAATTTTAGGTGAAACCAATCCATGCTCGAGGTATTCTGGTGCCAGATACCCCTGCATACCAGCTATGTGCTGTGTCATTGTAAACTCCCCTTCTCTCCCTTTAGCAGGTCTCGCATTGGTCAAATTTGAAATTTTCGCTCTGATATTGGAATCCAAGAGAATACCATCAGTACGGATATCCATGTGCACATAGGCAGGATCAGTGAAAGAATGTAGGTAGTTAAGCCCATTTGCAACATCTAGTGAAATTTGTAGCCGCTGTCCCCAATTCAAAACTCTGGAGCCATCTTTGCCCCAGATCCAATCACTCAGAGACCCGTTTTCAGCATACTCATAAACCAAATACCAATAACCTTCGTTGAAAGATACGCCACTGAGCCGAATCAAGTTAAAATGGTTGATTTGTTTAAGCATTTCTATCTCCATTGACATGTCTCGGTCAAATCTTTTGACCACAGCTAAATCCCCTTGGAAAGTACCTCGGTACACTGAGCCTCCAATTTGGTTCTCCAAACTAAAGTTATTAGTAGCCAATTGCAATTCTTGGAATGTATAAACTTTCAGGAAAGACCCTATGCCTGAAATACCCTTCAAAATGTCTAATGGGATATCATTCTTCTTAATTGGTTTGGATTCAATATTACTGGATACAACTTCACCCTTACTTTTCTTCAACCTTCTTTTCTTCAAAAGAACAAAAACTAACACAAACATAACCACCAGAAAAACAAATGCTGCAACTGCAATTGCAGCATACACACCTGTATGATTCGACTTTTTCTTGTTAGATGAAGGAGAAGCTGGTGGTGGGGGTGGCGGTGGTGTGAGCACGGAAATTTGGGTAAAATTAGGCTTGGTCTTAAGGGGTATAAGCAATGTTGTAAAAAAATTTATCGTATTACTAAGAGATAACTCATTTGCATCTGCAATGCTGTCAGCGTCTACACCAAATGTTTGTGCTATCGAGGAAAAACTGTCGCCAGAATTGACAAGGTATGTGAGCAAATATCTTATGCCAGAGTTAAACTGCTGAGTTGTCGGACATGCACATCTTAGTGGGACCGTTAATTTTTCCCCTACTTGTAACTGTGAACTTGCATTGGGTAGATTCTGGTTTATAATTGCTTGACATGTCGAGAGTGCCTGATGGTTAGATTTCAGAAGTTAGAAAATCAGGAGTAATAAAAGAAAAAGGTAAAATAAACTTCTTATAGCTAATCAAGTAAATTTCAAATTCATATATTCTGCTACTAAGTGTTGAATAAGTTATTGATTGATCGCTTTATCTTACTTTTTTGTTGCAGCAAGTGTAAAATTAAACAATTCCCTTATGCTCAATTACAGATTTTGATGGTGCATGGGTCTAATTGGAGCAGCCTACACAAAGGTACGTACCCAAAATCTGTAGTATTATACGGATAAATAACTACTTAAGAAAGTTTCAATTTGCAATTAAATAACAGAATCAAAATTTTCAATTAAGCAAAGAGTTGTGTTTTCTACTGAAATGCGGCCAACGGTATCTCAAAATAAGTGATCCTAAATTCCTAATTCCCTAATAACAAATTTGCAACTTGCACCCTAGCCATTTAATTAGTTCATTATTTTAAGAAGATTATCCTATTATACTTGTCTAAAGAAAAGTTTGGACATCAATTAGTTGCTGGTAGCCTGGTAAGGAAAAACACAACAAGAGTTGCTGCTCGTGCAAATATAGAAAGTTTGGGGGAGTTGTTTGCAATTATCCCTCAAAAAGTTTTGTTCTGACCAAACATGAACTTTTATTTTTTTTCTCTGTAACTAAAATCTAAGCATCAGGGAAACCAATTACACAAAATAATTACCTGGAACGTGTTGTTTGCTATGATAAAAGCGGTGTCACCAGATTGAACGGAGTAACTTGCATTAAATTGATAATAGATCTTGGAACAAGAACAATCCACAGGTATAACCAGCATAGAGCTGGAATTGAGATTGGATTGAGAGAGAAGAGACTCGTCTACATTAAGGAGCGAAGATATGGAGGCTGCGGTGTTGTATGGTGAGGTGGGGTGGAAAGTGAGATACGAGTTGCAGGAAGTGGAGTTGCCGTTGCAGAAGTAGCCCAAGAGGGAGGAGGAGTTGTAAGAATTAGAGCAGTCGGTGGTGTAGAGGCCTTCGTACGGCTGCTGGGAGTAAACCAAAGGGAAAAAGGTGAGAATTAGGAGGAAGAAGGAGCGGGTTGGACATTGGAGTGGCATTTCTGAAATATAGTATCAGTTTAAGCTCTGTTTGCAATGACTTGTAGTTGTTGTTGATGGTAATGGACTAATGGTAGATTGGGAGGAGTATTTGTATTTAATGGGGGCGACAAAGTTGACTGGCGATTGCGAGTTCAACTTTGATTATATCTTTGTTTCTCTGTGCACTGTGCTTAGTACGAAAAGTCAGCGGTCACTGAACTGTCTCTGTTATGTACCGGCCTTCGAGGATTTTTTTTTTTTAAAACATAATTAAAGAAAATATTTTTGTCTAACCAACATGATTATTTTTAAAAAAATATATATAAGAACCGAATTGTCAATTCGATCCGCTTGGTTTTTTTTTGGACCGAATTGATAATTCAGTCCTAGTTGATTTCATTGGTTTTTTTTTTTTGGACCGAATTGACAATTCAGTCCTAAGCTAATTTCACAGTTTTCGCAGAATAAATATGTTGTTATTTGTGTAATGCCTACGGACCGAAGTGACAGAGTTTTTTTTTAAGCCAGGACCGAATTGGCAATTCGGTCCCAATAATTTACAGTTACTCAGTCAGATAAATATAAAATAGGAGAAGGCCATTTGACTAAATATCAATTGGCAATTCAACAGAGTTGGTCATGAAACGCCAATTCGGTCAAAAAAATATTAAATTATTTTAAATCAAACTCAATATCAATTGCCAATTCAGTCAGAGAAATATTAACTTATTTTGAATCAATATCAATTGGCAATTTCTATTTCGGCCATTTTGACTCAATTTCTATTCGGCCATATGACTCAATAGAAATGACCTTCAATCATTTTACTCAATATCAATTCGGTCAGATATATAAAATAGGGGACCGAGTTGGCAACTCAGTCCGGTCTCATTTTCGGATTTTCCGCGGGGTTCATCATGAAACGCTGTGAAATCAGCAGGAACTAAATTGTCAATTCGGTCCAAAAAAAAGATTAAGTTGACCGAATTGCCAATTCCGTTCTTATGATTTTTGTAAAAAAAAAGTAATCGTGTTGGTTTGGTAAAAATATTTTTTTAATTATATTTTTTAAACAAAATCCGGCCTTCTATCTTTTGATTTTTAGAGTTGAACTTTGCGTCCAGTATTGATGTAATCGTTTTAATATATAGAGTCTGGCTAATGTCATAACGTTATAGAATCTGGCTAATATGCTACGCGTAGCATAGAGGGCCTCCGTGCTACGACTCAATTTTTGAGTTTTCAAAATCCTAACGGTAGATCCGAATCGTTCAACATGATCTCCATGTGAATATGTACTTGCAAACCAAATTTTACATTTTTTAGAATTTTTTTTACTATTTATTAAGCCACTTTGAAAATTACTGATCCAATGGTCCAGAAGATTTTACTGTTGTGTACAAATTACTGTTTTTTCAAAGTGGCTTAATAAATAGTAAAAAAATTATAAAAAAATGTAAAATTTGGTTTGCAAGTACATATTCATATAGAGATCACGTTGAACGGTTCAGATCGACCGTTAGGATTTTGAAAACTCAAAAATTGAGCCGTAGCACGGAGGCCTCTATGCTATACATAGCACCGTAGACACTTCCTAATGTTATAATTTCAGTTTAAGTTATAATGAATCAGTTTTGGCGATTTTAAAGTCTAAACAGTCAATCCAAACCACTTAACATGATCTCCATATTAAAATGTGCTTGGAACCAAATTTTATATTTTTTGAATTTTTTTACTATTTGTTTAGATAGGTACCAAATCACTGTTTTGAGATTATTCTACACCATCCAAAACACGATTTTGTACCTATCTAACAAAATAGTAAAAAATTCCAAAAAATATAAAATTTGGTCTCCAAGCACATGTTAATATCAAGATCACTTTGAGCGATTTGGATCGACTGTTCGAACTTTGAAATTGCCAAAACTGACTCGTTATAACTTATACTGAATTATAACGTTATAACATTAACCAGACTCATATATATAGAGAGAGAGAGTGGCTAATATCAAAACGTTTGTTCCTAGCCCCCGGTGCAACCAAGTTGTTTTTTGGGTTTTCAAAGTTCAAACGGTCGATCCAAACCGTTCAACATGTTCTCTATATTGAAATATGCTTGGAGACTAAATTTTATATTTTTTGGAATTTTTTTACTATTTATTAAGCCACTTTGAAAATTGCTGATCACATGATCCAGAATTTAGTTGCACTGTTTTTACTGTTCACCCGGATCACCAAATTTCAAAGTGGCTTAATAAATAGCAAAAAAATTCCAAAAAATATAAAATTTGGTCTCCAAGTATATTTTAATATAGATTAAACATCTAACGGTTCACATCGAACGTTTGAACTTTAAAAATCCGAAAACAACTTGGTTGCACCGGAGGCTAGGGACAAACGTTTTGATATTAGCCACTCTCTCTCTATATATATATATATATATATATATATATATATATATATATATGTGCTTGGCTATTATGCTTATATAAGCATATGCCCACATATGCTTAAATAAGCATTTTTGCGTTTCCAATGTTCAAATGGTCGATCCGACCGTTCATCTTGTTCTCCATATTAATATGTGCTTGGAGACCAAATTTTACATTTTTCTGAATTTTTTTAATATTTATTAAGCCACTTTGAAAATTGCTGATCATATGGTCCAGGATTTTGGAAACACTGTTTTTACTGTTCACCCAGATCAGCAATTTTCAAAGTGGCTTAATAAATAGTAAAAAAATTCAGAAAAATGTAAAATTTAGTCTCCAAGCACATATTAATATGGAGAACAAGATGAACGGTCGGATCGACCATTTGAACATTGGAAATGCAAAAATGAGTTATAAGCATATGTGGGCATATGCTTATATAAGCATAGTAGCCAGCCCCATATATATATATATATATATATATATATATATATATTATAAGTATTTAGGTAGTTATTTTTGATAAACCGATAATTATATTTAACACATATTTATTTAGTTAGCTACTTGTTACAAAAGTATTAGTTTTATAAATATTTAACTAGTCGTTTTTTACATTTAGTAATTTTTTATGTGATCAAATTTCTCAAACATTGCTGGTGATCGTAAAAGGGTCGTCATAATTAGCTATCATCACATTTTCGTAAGATCATCATAACATATTTTAAAAAATATAAAAAAAATATGTAAGTGTTAAAAAATTTCAAAAAATGTAAAATTTAGTCTCCAAGCACATTTCAATATTTAGAATATGTTGAGCAGTTCGGATCGGTTGTTTGGATTTTCAAAATAAAAATATGGCGTGAAGTAAAATGTTATTTTACTTCACAACTCACCATAGTCTATCTCTCTCTCTATATATATAGAGTGAGGCTGCGGTACTATGCATAGCACGGATTGGTCCATGCTATGGCTCAATATTTGAGTTTTCAAAATCCTAACGGTCGATACAAACCGTGCAACATGATTATAAAATGAATATGTACTTGCAAACCAAATTTTACATTTTTTATAACTTTTTTACTATTTTTTTAGATAGGTAGAAAATCACTTGATCTGAAAATTCTGGACCATCCAAAAACAGTGATTTTCTACAAATCTAAAAAAATAGTAAAAAAAGTTCGAAAAAATGTAAAATTTGGTGTGCAAGTACATATTCATTTTATAATCACGTTGAACGGTTCGGATCGACCGCACGGATTTTGAAAACTCAAAAATTGAGCCGTAGCACGAACCCAATCCGTGCTATGCATAGTACCGTAGCCTCACTCTATATATTTTATAAGTATTTAGGTAGTTATTTTTGATAAACCGAGTATTAGTTTTATAATTTAACTAGTCGTTTTTTACATTTAGTAATTTTTTATGTGATCAAATTTCTCAAACATTGCTGGTGATCGTAAAAGGGTCGTCTGATTAGCTATCATCACATTTTTCGTACGATCATTATAACATATTTTAAAAATATAAAAATGTATGTAAGTGTTAAAAAAATTACATAAATATTAAAAGAAGTTGTTACACGAAAATATTTTTGTTCAAAGTAGTTAATTTATTATTGAAAATACACAATTAGATACTAATTTTGGATAAATATGTAAAAACCTAAGGATAAATAAATTGCCCTTTGAAAATTAGCACTTAGAAAAGAGAACACCTTTATTGCTGACTCAGCATCATTTTATTTGCCACAAATCGAATAATTTTGTTATTTTATTTTAATAAAGCAAAAAAAAAAATGATTATATTTGTTTTATACGAGGAATTTGGACCGTTAAGTGACATACTTGATTATAGTTGTTTCAAAGTTTTATGGTTTTATCATTTTTGTTTCAAATTTTTAATTTTTTTTAGTTTGTATTGTATAAGATCAAGTTCACATCCGAGCCATAATTGCTAAAGCATCCAATATCATTACTTATTTAGACTACGTGTTTCAAATTAAAATGTAATGTAAATAATTAAAATTAGACTACTGATTTAGATGTTCACATCAGTAGCTGCTTTAGCGAAGAGAGTAAATCAAGCGGGCCCTCTACTAGTTTGAGTAAAAGCGTTGGACGACTTAAAAGCCCATATCAAGAGGCCCAATATGATCAACACTCATCTGATCATCTCTCTCCTCCAAGAACGGAGTAGCTCCGATGCCCATCGGACCTACTTTTATGTTCAACGAGTACGATGACCGTCCGATCTAACTTAAGATTTGTGAGCACGAACCATTGAACAAAACGCACGAATTTAAAGTGTTACGCGCGAATATTAAAGAAAATAGACGGTGATTAAACCCATCTAACCAGAGTAGGTCCGATGCCCATCGGACCTACTCTCAAGTGCTCTCCTCCAAGTTGTGAACTTGTGATCAAACAAGCAACAACCCGACAAAATTCTTCCTCATCTGATCTCCACATCAACTACTAAATGCGATCTGAAAATTCAAGGAAAATATAAGACAAGTAAAGGTCGGACAAAGATCTGAAGCAAAATGTCATGGCTAGCGAGATCTATTGCGAAAACTCTTCTTCCATCCGACGATGAAGAGGAGGAACAAGAGATACCCTCCTCAACCACCTCAGACACTGCCGGAGACCCCCAGTCTCCGCCGAAAGGTGTTAAGGAAGACATCTCCGAGCTCACGCAAACCCTTACCCGCCAATTTCGCGGGTTCGCCTCTTTTCTCGCTCCGCCTCCGCAATTCCAATCAGAATTCAAAACTTCACCTGGAGATGACGATGACGTGGAAGCATCTGATTCGTCGATAAAAATGCCAGGTGATGTCACTAATCGTCTTTAGAGTTTAGACTACGTCTTGTTTGCATGATTTAGGTGTAACTTGTAGATCACTGGAAATGAAGTTAAAAGGCTGGAGACATTGGATAGATAGCTATTAAAGAGGAAAACTGAGGCTCTATTGGTTAGTCTTGAAGAGAATTAGGTAGAGAAAGAGCTGTTTGACCATTCCAACCAAATTGTTAGTTGAGATCAGGATTTTACTGACAGACAATGCAACACATGCCAGGGTAAATTTCTGATTTATAAATTGCTAAATTCTATGATTTACTAAAACTATTTGAGAAATGGCTATGATAACTGCCACTCTCACATTTGTTGGATTTCTAAACCACACTGAAGATTATAATCTCATACTATGTCAAAAATCTGTAAGTTGTGGTTTTTATACATGTCATTTTTATCAAAACTTGTCTTTCTATTTTTTTTTTCCTTCAAATAGTTTGGATATTATCTGTAACTAATGATTTAGAAGCTTCACAGGTATTCGGAGTGACTTTGCTGAGATTGGGGGGAGAGTTCGGAGTGGAATATCTAAGATATCAGAACACGTGGCTGTTTCAGAGATAGCTAAGATAGCCTCCAGTTTTCTACCTCTTGGATCTGATGAGGATGAAGATGCCAAGGACACTGGTGTGGTTGGTGTGACTGAGGAGGTGTTGATGTTTGTGGAGAATATTTCAATGCATCCAGGGACCTGGCTCGACTTCCCTTTGCTAGAGGAAGAGTGTGATGGTTTGTGTTCTTGTCCTCTTGCAGTCCACATTACGTTTTCTAAAAGAGAAATTTTCAAATAATATCTGCATAAAATGACTGGAAGGGGTACAACGGGTTGTTTGGAAAGAAAAACTGGGGTGGCTATTGGCATGTTCATGTGATTTGAAGAATATATATGGGAGCTTTCTTCTTTTACTGGCAAATAGGGGATATTTGTTTTTTTTTCATGGGCACGCGTGATATTTCATATATAAACCAGTCAATTGTCACTTTGCTATTTATACTTCCATTCAAACAGGAAAATGCAGGTGTTTAGATACAGTTATGTCAACATTTGAGTAAAACGTTTGCAATTAACAGAAGCTTTTGCATCTAACATAACAGAACATTTTTATGTATACCACATTAATGCTTTATGATTTTGTGGCAGTTGGTATATAGGAAATATTGTGTAGGGGTTGTTTTGGGGGGTAGTATTATAGGCTTTAGGTCATAGGGCTAGTGATTTGGGGTCAAGGACGTAGAGCTTAGGACTTTGGCCCCTACGATCTATAGTGTAGGCATCATATAGTTAGTATTATTATTAGTATTATTACTATCAGTATTACTACTACTACTACTATTATTATTTTTATTATTATTTTTATTATTATTTTTATTATTATTTTATTACTATCTACCTTGACTTTGTGACTATGATTGAGTTTCATTTCTAGCCTATCCCAACTTGTTTGGGACTAAAGGCTTGGTTGTTGTTGTTGGTATATATGAGAAATAATGTCTCCTTTGCTTTATATGCATGCTACCTTTCTGTGGTACCAAATTCTAAAAATCAAATATTGCATAAAAAGAAGTAACAACTCCCATTGAGAGCAATTACAGCTTGTCATTCTGTCTTTTGAAACAGTTAAATCCTGAGTGCTTATTGTTTAAATATCATGCATTAATTTATCAACTGCATTGATATCAATCTACAACTTGATGCGATTATGATTTTGCAAGCTGTAAATTCTCAATGGATCAATTTTAAGTTGCATACTACTATTCCGACTCCATTTGTAGCAATCTACAGCTATTTGCAAATGAGTATAGCTGAGTGCACCGACAAAATCTTTGGGAAGCTTGAACTGAAATTAATTATACTCGTTACATGTGACAGATTTTGAGATGTCAGATGTGCAACAAGAGCATGCTCTTGCAGTTGAACAGCTTGTGCCAAGATTAGCAGCGTTGAGGATTGAGCTCTGCCCAAACCATATGAGTGAAAGATGCTTTTGGAAAATTTATTTCATGCTTGTCTACCCTAGGCTTGATGAGAAAGATGCGGAGATGCTCTTTTCACCCCAGGTTTTTTTTGCTCTCTATTTCAGAATTTCTGTGATACATCTATGGTGGCAAATGGTACGTATTGATGAAGAAAACATGTCGTGTAAATGTAGGCTGCTTCTTTTTAATATGCAAAGCAGCAATTTTAATTTTTACCCCCCGTGAATTTTTAGTATTTTCTATGTGACGTCAAATGAGAAATATCTTCCATGGTTCCATTCCCATGTAAACATGGGAAAATGTCATGTACGCAAAAGATAAAAGATGTACCCTGTATCATTTCATTTTCATTTGCTTTCTAATTTGTAAAATGTCCAAACTGTTCCATACTGTTTATCTCTACATGAATGAAGAGTATATTGGTTGTTTCTGAAAAGATTAGATGGAGGTAGAAGTAGTGATATTTCTTATTGTGCAAGGTATACATGATAAATCTTTTTTTAAGTACACATATAAACGTTATTGACTATGAACTAATATCTGGACAACTTGGTTTTGTCATTTTGGTATTTATAACCTCATTCAATTATTACATTTATAATTCATTGGGATGTACTTCAATATAGGAAGTTACAGACTTGGCATGCATCTATTCCTCCGAAATCCTTTTTGTTACATGTCTTTTGTGCTAGTGAAGCTAAATATTTGAAGTGGAATACAGAATAATTTACTTTTTAGTATATCAGACTAACAGATATTTTAAGAGTGCTGGATTTGGTACTCTCTGTGGAGTTTTTATATAAGCCTGCTTGAGCTCCAACCAAGTTAACCATTATGGAGTTGGAAGAAAGACATATTAAGATGTTTCCATACTCAGTATTACTTCTGACCAAAATTTTAGATATAACACATGGGTGTTGAGTGAAATTGTGGTATGTATGCCATGTCTTGATATTTAGCCCCTATCTTAAAAGATGCCATTGACAACACAGATCAAATTATTCTCTTTTAAGAAGACTTCACATCTTTTAATTTAAGTAGTAACACTTTATTCTTGCAGATCATGGATGCCAGAATGCAGTTGTCAAGTAAAAGCCAAAGTCAGAAGAACAAGGAAGTGCAGTATGATAGTAGCATTGTAGAGGTACCTATCTTAGAGTTGCCTACTTTTAATGTACCCCAAAAAACCCCAGAATTTATCACAGCACCACTTGAACAAGGGGCTGAAGAACCACCATCGAAAGACATATACGACATTCCATCAGCAGCATCATCATCATCATTGTCATCATCTAAGAGGCAAGAAGAAGAAACCCTTACCACCATCCCCATATCAGATTTAGTTGAGACTGAAAAGCACCCGGTGGAAGTGACTGAAGTGAAAATAGTGGACAAATCGGTGATTAAAGAAGAGGAACTGCCCACAAAAGTTCCAGTAGCTGTTCAAAAAGTCGAACATTCTGAAGATTCAGATGGAGATGATGAGTGGTTGCAAGAGGATACAAATGATAATATAACAGGAGTTTCACAAAATACAGCTAGTGAACCTTTAGTAGATGACGAGGATGTCTCTTTTAGTGACCTTGAGGATGAAGATGACAAGAAATGATGTTGAATAAAAGATTTATCGAGCCTTTCTACGTGTTGCATAATGTATACTCCGTGTATATGTTTTCAATCTTAATGGTCCGTGTAAATATATTTGCTGTCATTTGCTGTTATTTTACTTAAACTATGATGCATAACTACTGTAATTTCTGTTGAAGTTGGGCAGTGTGCTGTGTTCGTCTTTGTGCTGCATCAACATTTTATATGATGTACATTATATTAGGGCTGATGAAAAAAACTGTGGTTCGTGGTTCGGAAAAGTATGTAACCAGCTCACTCGATTTATATTCGAGCTGTTACCGGGTTCGGTTTGATTTGGTCGAATTCATATTTGACTAAGTCAGTTCGTATGGATTCTATTCTCTTCAAACCTTAATTTTGACAGCTCAGATTATACCCTCCCTAAGCTCCCCCCTCCTGTTATAATAAATACAATTGGCAGCTTCTGCCAAGATATAAAAAAAAAAAGCTCCCTCTCTCCCAATCAAATTTTAGAATGAACTCGTACTACCGAGCAAGAACCGATGAAGCTCTATTCTACAAAAATATTCAGCTTTCATTGCAAGAAAGTTGCAGAGGAGTGAATGGCTAGGCATCGTCAAAGGAAGGGGAAGGGGATGAGGTCACGGGGAGCAGGGAGAGAAGTCGTAGGAGAGGCAGCGACCGGCAATTGATCTATGCACAACTTATAACACCACATTGACAATAACATTTGATACCTACACGGCTCACAGTATGAATGAGTTGTTAACGAGCTGACTCGATTCAGCTCGATTGGCAACGAGTCAATCAGGAGCCAGAACTTTCAGTTTGAGGCTAAAGTCAAGCTTGCCTCGTTATATTCAGGAGTCGAGTTCAAGTCTTGCTCTCACCTTGTTTACAGCTTGTTAGTATAGGTTACTAACAGGCTAACTATATAAATTTATTCATCTTCAAATATTTTTTCATGAATTCTTCACATATCTCTGAATGCACACTTATTTATTGTGTTGATATATACTTATTGTTGACAGTTGATGTGCCGTTTTATTAGTTGTCAACAACTGTTTTGATTTTTCAGAGGACTGGTTTTCGAATCTCTTATATTAATATATACTTAATTATTACGTTAATAAATATATTTATCCATTCGGTTTTTTTCATTAACTAAAAATTAATATCGCAAGCAACTGTACTTCGCTCTCTGTTTTGCTCTTATTATCTTTTCACTTTCACAAAAAAGGGACGATGTCACGGTAATTTCGGCCTCCAATTACAAATTTACAATGCTATTTTTGACTTGGAAATTGGAATTCCACTTTGTAACCAAGTCTTCTTTCGTATTTTCTTTTTCCCAGATTAGTCTTCTGTGGTGATGATTTCTTCACATTTTCTTTGCACATTGCAATTATGAAAGAAAATCCACTAACATCTTCCTTGAAAATTCCTTTCGTCATCAGCTAATAGAATGATTTATGAGTGAGGTTACGGTACTACGCATACGCATAGCGCATATTGATCCGTATGGGTCAATATCTTCATTTTCAAAATTCAAACAATCAATGTGAACCGTTCAACATGATCAACTATTTGAACTTAAAAAAACAAAAATATTGATCCTTAATATGAACCGATTACTGATTTTAAATTTCTAAATAAAACCTAACTTATACCTCAAGCAATAACCTACTATGATGAATTTTAAGTGATTTTGAATTTAAATCTCAGTGAACACAATATGTATGATAAAAGAAAAAGAACGTTAATTGAAGTTCAACACAAAAAGAAAAAGACTTCATCATATATAATTTTTTTTTGATAATCTAGGTTTGCTCAATAAAAATTAAATAATACAACATTCTTTCAATTTTTTTCCATCTCCAATTCTCCGTACCAATTAGACATATGTTTAGTACGAAAACCGTATTCTATTACCATCTAAAAATTGGTCTGTATGCCAACCTCTACTCTTCACTTGAGAAATAAAGATAGGGAAAATCCGTACCATCTTTTCACGCGCCTCGTGTAAAATTTCATGATCATCCGAACTCGAAGCAACGGACTTATCCATTTCAGCAGCAAAAGCTGCCACAAGCCACCCCCTCAGCGCATCCTCTCCAGTTGCATTCACCTCCAGTACCATGTAACACTTATTCTTGCCTTTTCGGTTTATGAGAAACTTTTCATTGGAAAAGACTTGTTTCAATCTGTTAATGCTCCTAGGGTTCAAGCTCTCATGAAGGGGTTTACCAACTTTTACATTCCCAGCTTCTTCTATTAACCTGTCAGGGAAGATTAGGTTCTCGCGGTATCGCAAGTCGGCCGGGCTTGAGACTCTACCACTCTGACAAACATATATAAAATAAGCAAGTTGTATATATGAAGTGATTGCTTAACTGTCATTTAATTTCTAGGAGGATCATATATGATAGTCCAAAGATCAAATTAATCCATTGTATGATTAGCACTCATTTGTGCAATTACGCTTCCTTTACCTCCATTGTATGATTAGCTTATCAATATATGATTTAGTGTCAACTAGCTCTAAATAAGGTCCGATTCCACAAAATGTAGCCTGAATTAACCCCCAGTTGTTCCGTCAGACACCAAACAATTAACCATACCTATATATATTTTAAGAGGAGGGTTCCAATGCCTCCATTTTTCATGCCTCCACCATGCCTCCATTTTTAAAACTTCAATAACTCAAAATTTAAAACTTAAAAGTCAAAATAAAACCGTTGGATATGATCTATATCATTTTATCTATGTGCTCATAAAAAATTATCACATTTTGATTTTGTTTTTATGTGAATCAATAAGTTGAAAAATCAACGTCTAGAAATTATCCACATTAGTACGTTTTTTACAAGCTCTTGATGTCAATCAAAACAAAATTGAAATGTCATAATTTTTTACACGTGTATAGATATAATAATGTAGATCATATCCAACGGTTTTATTTTGACTTTTAAGTTTTAAATTTTGAGTTATTAAAGTTTTAAAAATGGAGGCATGGTGGAGGCATGAAAAATGGAGGCATTGGAACCCTCCTCATATTTTAATACCTAGAGCCACTTGACTCGTACAATAGCCACATCAAGTTTATATGCTTGGGTTGTAATGTTGACAATGGATCAGATCGTTCTTTCATACATCTTTTGTACCTAGTATGTACCTTGATGAAATCTGCTACAATCATGGCCGTTCGTTGCGGGTTGAGAGTGTTGACAGGTGTCGCTTTCATCTCTTCTGTTACTCCATATATATGCAGGGCCGCAAGCAAAGGCCCCACAATCATCTAAAACATAATAAATAAATAAATTAAAACAACTTAGAATATGGACAAGTGGAACTTCTCTAACGGCTGTTTGCATAAAAACCCTACAGAAGAAATTTCTAGGGCTTGTGACCGTGCAAACCTGACAAATAATAAAATATCTATTTGCCCAACCTTAACATTTACTTGGAGAGATTCAAAGTGATCTCCCTTCCTCGTCATGCTATGCATGCGAAGGAGGAATTTTGTCTTTTTTATAAAGAAACACAGAGCAGGGGTTATATGTGATATATCTGATTTTGATGGGTTGAGCATAAATTTAATGTTTTAGGGCTCCAAATCAAATTATTACTAAAGGATGACATACCTGTAATATGCAAAAACTAAATGGTATAATTGTAGGTTACCTGGCACCAACGGTATACTATAATCCTGTAATATGCATGGATAACATACGTACCTTGCCTTGCATGGTGGAGCAAACAGTAGATGCAAGCTGAATGCCGGCACCAATACCAAGCACATTGAAAAGGGTAGATATAGCCTCTCCTTTTGCAAATAAATCACTCAGGTTTCCCTCTTTTGCAAAAGATGAATATATTGGTAGCCTTGTTGCTCTAGCAGCCACCACTGCCATCCCCTGAGAATATTTTTATGAAATATTTTTTTTACGAATAGGAAAAATCAAATTTTACTCATCCCAAAACACAACAAACAAATTTGGCACATTTGTCCCAGAGATGCATATAAGAGACATCCCTCCAGATACGAAATCCTGTAATATCTTCTTCAAGGGGCATGTTTGATACAACAGACAGATAGGTGCCAAATTGAAAAGGTACTAAAAGATAATCATGATATATTACACAGCTTATCCCCACTAAAAGCTGAGCACAATCAAAAAGAAAAAATGGAATTAAAAACTAAACTTGTTACCTTGGCAAAATTTCCCAATCCAGCCATCTGAAGAAAAAAGCTGAGGGCACAATGGAGAAATGACCTCCAACCCAGTACCAAGGTCGTATAACACATCAGCTAGAAAACCAATTTATGTAACATAATTATAACCAAAACCTTCAAAGAGAAGTGAAGCACAAGTACCATTGCATTATGATTTATTATCAACAGTTTTAAATAGGTGAGATCCACAAGAAACAAACAACTAGTCTAATACCAGTGGAGTTCATCAATACTACAGATACATCGTACCAGTATAGACAAGGATCAGTTCTGGTCGATAACATACCAAATATTCGCCAAGTCTTAGGCTCTGAGTCCATTCGTGCACCCATGCTACTGCATATGAGTTTTCCGGCATGTTGCATTCCATCTTTTAGAATCTAAGTATATCAGAGACAAAATAGTATGAATCCAAGAGATAGATTTAATAATTAATTGGTGCTTTATCTTATTTTTTTACGCTTACCCAGCTGACAGCTGTTGCTTGTGCAGGTGTCGGTCTCAAACCTGCAGCAAATAACAGAGACTGAGCCAGAGCTCACATTGATTTGTTAGTAGGAAACTAAAGAGTGAAAGTAGAAAACTTAGAAAAAGAGTGAAAGTAGATAAATATAAAGATTAATTGACCTGAGTAGAAAGAACAGATAAGGTAGCACTAGAGAAATGTTGTAGAGCCCGAAATTGCGTGTAAGTCAAGTACCCCTCGTTCACACTAAAATTTATTTTTCATGATATGTTAACAGATATGTGGACCTGGGGTAACATCCAACTTTTTTTTTTCTTTTTTTATCAAACAATTTAATGAATATGAAAGAAAATATTGATACATATACCTGTATGGGTAACCCGAAGGAAAGAATTTGTTCAAAAATGACTCTACCAATCTCTGATGCAGGGGTCTTGTATCTTTCAATGTTTTAACCTACAATTCGAGTTGCAACACCATGCAATTAGAAAATTGTCGCGGTATATTGAACTCACTTACCGGTGTCAACGGGTACGATACTGGTCAGGTGAAAGCATTGTCATACCCGTACCTGTTAAAGTTACTAAAAAAAAAAAAAACTTTACCCTTACCCTTACCCTTACCAGATAAGCTAACGAAAAAAAACCTTACTACGTCTTATCAAATACAATACGGGTCAGGTAAACGGATAAAAGGGTACCATTGATACCCCCACTGTATATTGAACTCACTCAATAGGTCAAGCAAGTCAACCAGCCAAACTAAGCACCAAACTAACTACATTTTGAATACGAAGTAATTAGGTGCGAGATTACACTGAGGTGACCATCAGAACCGAAGCTACAGTGTTGCGAGACAGAATCGGAGATTTCCAACCAGAAACCAGGCTCCTCTTTCTCCTTCACTGGCGCTGGTTGAATTTTTCTCTAAAGTGACCAAATACACAAAGAGAAAACAACTGTTTAATATGAGAAAGAGGATCGTTTATCTACATAAACTACCGAAAATTAATCAAGTTAAAGTCGAGTATCTTTACCAGTAGAGAATCCATGGAACTCTCAGAGGAAGAACAAAAGATCGAACGCGCAGCGGGAAGGAAGAAACAAAGGTTTTGCTTATCTTGAGCTTGGAGTTTTATGGATCAAAGCTTGACAGCCCAAAATTATAATGAAATGTTATTGGGCTAGACATTAGATAAATAAAAGTAGGCCTATTTTAGTCAATATCAAAGGAACTTTTATTGGGCCGGATCAAATTGGACCGTACTTGGTGAGCCCACAAAGGTTAACGGGCAAAATCATAAAATCGACAATAGGGAGTCCAAAAGCATCTCCATTTGCATTCAAACATTTGCAAAAAATAAAATAAAAAATAAGATACTCTCTTATACCAGATTAGTATTTTAGTAATTATCATGGAAACTATGTCAATATTATTTTCATCCCTAAAATTTATCTCCTATTTCAATTTATGAGACTATTAAATTGTTTAATATTATTTATTTGTACCTTTCTGCTATCGACAATTGAAAATTAAATATAGATGCTGATGATGTGACAATTTAAGCTCAAGAAACAAGTTTACTGAATTAGCAATTGTTTTACCGACATTTTTATTAATATCCAAAGTTTAATATAAATTATTATTTATGCCCAGATTCCCGGACTTTTGCTAAAAATGCCCAAGCCGGCCACAAAATGGCCGGCTTGGGTACCCCAAGTAAACCTGCAATTTTGTGGCCGGCTTACTCCATTTTTTTTTTTTTTTTTTTTTGAGAGACACTATGAAGATCAAAATATTGAAATCTAACACTGAAAATTTAAAATTGTTAAAATTATTTGTTATATTACTTCTTTTGATGTATAATTAGCATATTTATACTAAAATACGCTAGATTACTTGAAATTATGTTGAATTATACTATATTACAATAAATTATGTTGAATTATACTAAATTACGTTAATTACAATAACTTCGCTAATTATGCTGAAATACGGTAAATTACGCTAAACTACACAAAACTACGCTATAGTAGACTGATTTTACTCATCTTTCATGAATCATAAAAAATAGTAAAAAAATTCAAAAAATAGTAAAAATTGGTATTCTACAAGTTCAATATGTAACTAATTTACTGAGCTACTTGGATTGAATAATAAAAATGAAAATCTTAATCGGAAACTTCAACTCAAGTTTTGAGGCTCTTTCCTTTGTTTTTTGGCGATTCTGAATTTTGGAATCCGGCATCGCGGGCACGGACACATGCGTATTTTCGCAAGCTTTTCGAAAAGTGGTCATTTGCTGAAATCGGACACTCGAGCGCCGTTTTATGACCGTTTGAAGTTTCGTCGTCGTTTTTCGCCTTTTCAGTGAAGATATCGTCTCTATTCATTTGTAATTTAGCGTAATTTAACATAATTTAGTGTTATTCAACATAATTTCAATTAATCTAGCGTATTTTAGTATAAATATGCTAATTATATATCAAAAGAAGTAATCTAACAAATAATTTAAACAAAAATTTCAAATTTTTAGTGTTAGATTTCAATATTTTGATCTTCACAGTGTCTCTCTAAAAAAAAAAAATGGAGTAAGCCGGCCACAAAATGGCCGGTTTACTGGGGTACCCAAGCCGGCTATTTTGTGGCCGGCTTGGGCATTTTTAGTAAAAGTCCGGGAATCTGGGCATAAATAATAATTTCTATTAGACTTTGGATATTAATAAAAATGTCGGATTGTTTTACATTGTTACAATTATCACATCAATATTTACAACTAATTTGTAATTGAGATTAAAATATCCCAGTAAGCCAAGTGTAGGGTAAATTAATACATGCATATATGTGAAAGAACCGAAGAGCATTTCTAATGACAAAGTTTATGAGATCTAAAGATAAAATGTGTACTTCAAAATTTACAACGAGGCCCTTGTAAATTTACAACGAGGCCCTTCTAGTGACAAAGTTTATGAGATCTAATTTGATCCCACCTCATATTGCATCGTTTAGTCTCTCACTAACTCTCGCAATGCCAATGAGAAATTGGAAAGAAAAAAAAATATAATAATGTTATTTTTAAAGTTGATTAGCGATTAGCAGTCAATAATATATACCAAAAATAAATCAAAATGTTTTAAAACAACGGTAA
Organism: Carex parvula; assembly: GCA_025461045.1. NCBI lineage: Eukaryota > Viridiplantae > Streptophyta > Magnoliopsida > Poales > Cyperaceae > Carex > Carex parvula. The sequence goes on from JAJGRW010000042.1 coordinate 316,440, forward strand.
ATGTAAAAATAAATAGAAAAGATTAAATTTTTATTTAGCAACATCTCAAATAAACATTTTCTATCATCATACATAACATAACAGTTTAGAATTCAGATCCTCCCCGGTACCGTAATAAGGAATCTTTTAGAATTACTGGATCTGGACCGTTTTTTTTAACTTGGTACGGATCACAAAGCCAACAAATACTGCCCCCTGCGCTAGTCCGTATCTCAAAGCGGCTGAGAGTGATGACAGAATATACTAGTTGAAAAAAAAAAAAAAAATGACACCAAGTGCATTGAAAACTTTAAGATTTGTGTAGGCTGATCAGTGTCATCTATCTGTTTTTAGTTGTGGTTCCCTTGAGTGTAGATGTAGTCGGTGTGTGCCACTAGTGTTCTTCTCATCATGCATTCTTCTTCAGATTTGTCACACACTTCTTGATCCAATCCATCAAAATCAACCTCTTCGTTTCTCTATATGGTACAATTGAAATAAGTTAATTTGAGAAAAGTTACATCTTTTTTTTATCAATTGAAATGGAAAAATAAATTGTTCAAAGAACTAACAAGTTAGCTAATTAAGCGTGTGTGTGTGTGTGTGTATATGCATACCTCTACATGGTGATTTAGGCTGAAATCAGTTGGGAAATGCCTCCCTCCTTGAGATAAACGCAGAGAGAGAAGAAGAAGAAGGGTTACTAGAAAGATAGATGCAAACTTTGGTTTCATGGCCGCGTTGATTTGTTTTGTGTTCGTCTTTATTAATTCATTTGGTGGCAGATACAAAAGGGCAGTTGGGTGTCTCTGTTTTTTGGGTTTATAAAGAGCTGTCCTGTCACTCATGTGGTTGTTGACTTTCTCAGACATCAGAATCTTTTTTGTAGATAACCCCTCAAAAAATGTTGATTTTGTTCAATAATCTTTTTTTTTTTTTGGTAAAATTTGGTACATATTCAATTTACCTATGTGGTTTTTCCATTTTGGAAATGTACTAAATTAGTTTTATTGTTAATTAAATTATCATACAAAACATGGTATAAATTCAGCTAATTCATCCACTGACCACTGTCCAATATCCTTTATTTGTCATAAAAAAATATCATAATCCATGTAATAAATACCTTAAATTTTGGAGGGCAGGTTGGTAAGAAAAATAATGTTGAGCACCGTACGAGTCTACTAGAGTCTACTAGATGGATAAAGTGGAGATAATTAAATGAGCGTACAGTATGGGAATGGGATGTCTGTTGTTTCTCGAATTCAGATCTTCCACGGTACCGTAATGGGGAATCTTTCACAATTACTTGATCTGGACCGTACTTTTTAACTTGGCACGAATCTCAAAGCCCAATAATACTTCTCCTTGTTAATCTCAAACCGTAAAGTAAAGGGAATCTTTTACGGTAATGGAGAGGATACTTGTCCTAGTTTCTCGGGGACAATAATAATTTTGGGCAGGTGAAGCGGTCTAAAGTTCAAACTGTGCAGTGTACAGTGCACACACACTGAATTCCAATATCCAATCAATGAACCCAGGGTGAAGTTCCCAGATTCTCTGTTGTGGCTACGAGCTTTCCTGCTGTGAGGCGAGTCACTGACTTGACTGGTGCACTTTGTAATTCTCTTTTTGGGATTCTCCTGATAGTATTTATGATGATTATATTATAAGTTCTAATATTATCAAATATTACTTCTGATAGTATTCATGATGATTAGAATCTAGCTAACCCACTTATATAAGCATATAATGACATGAATCTGGACCATTCTTTTAACAGACAGATATCCTCCCAGGTACCTGACTCAAGCAAATTACAACGGCCGGCTCAAATTAATTCTATCTGGGCTAAACTCAATCCGGTGCCTATTGAGACTGTAGGGGTCTATTTTGAGATCCGTGCCATGTTAAATGGACTGTCCGATCATAATTTGCTTGAGTCGGGTAACCTGAGGTGATGTGAATTCTCTTTTAACTTGGCACAAATCTCAAAATAAACCCTTTATAGTTTCCATAATGGCATATGCTTTTAAGTTGTATATCTCCCTCGTGAAAACTTCATTTGTATGTAAATAAATTAAATTTATTTAGTATCAAGTCAAACGGTTAAAAGATGAAATTTTGTGTGTCTCTTAGTGCATGATTTTTCTGAAAAATCTTTATTATAAAAAATTATAAAATTAAATAGTAAAAAAATTCTAAAAATGTACAATTTGGTCTCCAAACTTATTTTAATATGAAAATCATGTTGAATGGTTTAAATATCTTTAATAAACTGCATTGATCTCCTCTCCTCTCTTTTCTCCTTCAAAATTTAATATTGTGAAGCAAGTAAATAGGAGTCGGTCATCCCTCCCCTCCTTTCCTTAGTACTAAATTCAATTAAGTATATTTTATAATAAAAAACTTTTTTTTTAAAATATTTTCCAATAGATAAACTTTCAAAACTATCTTTTTTAATCAATTGTTTGCACGCTAAACACAAAACAAAGTTCAAATTTGGACTAAAATCGATGGACCAACTACCTTCAGATTTATTATTCGAACTTTAAAAATAAAAATAAAAATATTAATCTCAGTAAGAATCAATCTGTGCTATGCATAGTGCATAGTGCATAGCCTCACTCCTGAATGAATGCACGATATAAATAAATGTGCTTGTCACCATTGTAGGCTAGTATTGCTTGTCATATTCTTATCTTTGGATTATCTATATTAAGTGTCTAACATGAATATTTCAGATTCAATGACTTTGATCGTAAGTAAATTTATTATTGATTATATTTATATCTTGCTTTAACTTTAGTTTTCTGAAATGGAGTCTGCTTTTTTTTTTAGAAAAAAAAGCATGATTCTGCTTTTTAGATTTCAACAATTCAAAATTTTTCATTTACATATCTCAATAAAAAAAAAATTTCATGCACAAATCTCAATGAATTTAAACGGTTGAAATTGAAAAAATAGAACCCTGCATTTATCTAAAAAAAAAAAAAACAGTGGAGTCGGACTCTAATTCTGTATATTTGGTTTACTTTTATATTGTCAGTACTAAAATAAAAAAAAAATATTATGAGAACTATTGTGGAATATAATTTTGTAGTTTCATGTGCAATGGACAATGGCAGGTGAGCTTTCTGATTGTACTCTTGTTTAGGGGGATGTAGGTCAAAATCCTAGTTGTACTTTGCTCTATAGACTCTACAACGCTCTTAGGATTTAGCACATCTAACCTAGTATATTCAATTCATATATTTTATGGTGACGTCTCTCTCTCTCAATCTGTCACTGAATCAAAGTTGTCCATGGACTTTTTAAGGGCAATTCGACAAAAAAGAATTAAGTCTCTTTGATATTTAATTCACTGTTTTTAACTTCTTTAGTCGCTTAATTCTGTCGAACATCAATTCCTTAGTGCGGATTAAGATCACCTCCTTTAATCTTCTTTTGTCTGGATCTTAATTCTCTGTCCGGATCTTAAGACACCTCTATTCCTTCATGTAGCTTTCTTAGCTTTCACTCATGAATTAAGACAACCGAACATCGGTTCCTTAGCGCTCCTGAAGCTTTTAATCCTTTACTCTTGATCTCTTGTTGCCGAACGACCTTTTAAGATTTTAGGCTTACAAAAACATTGAATAAAAATATATACACCTGAAGAGCTTCGGGGGAAACAGGGAATTCGGATCCTCTCCGGTACCATAAAGGGTAATCTTTTAAAATTAGTGGAGTCGACCGTTCTTTTAACTTTGCACGAATCTCAAAGCACAAATAATACCGGTCTGATGCGCCGTCCTGAATAGGTACCGTTTTTGAGTTAATCTGAAACTGTAAAGTACTGGGTCCCACCTTATCAGCTGTCAGTGTATGCGTTCGGAAAGAGGTGGGCGCTCCCAGCATCTACGTCACCTGAACATTTTCAGCTCTTGGATCTGCGTCACGGTCTGTCTGGTTGATCACACGGTCCAGATTCAGGTGAGGTCTATAGAGTATTTCCTGGACCAAGTTTACAGGTGACAGGCGTTCATATATTGGCTGGAAATACAAGGATGATTTCGGGCATTTCTTAAATATGGTACATCCTTTATCATACATTAATTGATATTTCTATTGATATTTCGTCATTTAAGTATATGTATTGAAGGCATTTACTTATCTAACATGTAATTTTAAAAACTTTGAAGTTTGCAGAATCCAATAAATGCTGGATAGCATCCGCCTATGTCTGATTTCTAGGACCTGTTCGGCACGTTACTGTGTCTGTGGGAAAAAAAAATTTATTCTGATTGCATTTTTTTTTCCCCACACGCACAGTAAAATTTTTCAATTCCTGTGCCCACGCCCATTCCTCTATCCGCCGAACAGGCCCTAAAACCCTCAGTTCTCAAGGGCGGGAAGGTATCCCAGCCTCGGTGATAAGCAAATTCTACAATTAACAGGGGCGGAGGTATTAATAAAGTACGGGGTCCATTGATCTCAATTTTCTTTTAATGTTTGTATTTATATCTAAGTTTCTATATAGTTTACGATAAAATATTATGGATACTTTAAAATTAATTTCATTTGCAACATAAAAGTTTTATATGATTGACCATTCTTCATTTTGATCCTCATAATTTGAAGGTCTCCCTCTACCTCCACCTACTAAATGCTTAATTCAACAAAGGTAATGTTTTTTTTCGATTTAATTATAATTGGTATATATATATTTTTATCGGAAAGAATCGACCGATTAATCGAAAAAATCTGCAATTTAAAACCTCCACAAAAATCTATTCGTGGCAGTCTCACCACCACCACCAACTAAACGGTCGATAGCAGTGCGAGTGCATCACAAGTAGAGAAATAACCCATATGCCCTTGAAAATTGACCGATTAGAAGATCAAACACTTCTCTTACTCATAATGCATATTTTAATATCCTTGATAAAGATAAATGAGTATTTTATAAATTTGAAATGAATTTTAAATGAAACTGCAATAAATTGAGTAAATTTGTGAATTTTTTAATTAGAAGGGTAAATGTAACATTACAAATTTTAAAGGGGAAATATGTCATTTCAAAAAAATTTAGGGGTATACATGAAATTCCCCTAATATATTAATATATGTACGATACGATAATGTCCTAAGATGAAATTTAAGTGCATTAAATTATTCTAAAAATAAAAGTTTAACAGATCGAACCTGATTTACTTAGATACACATGACAAAAGCATCAAACTTGAACAGTTATGTAAAAATATCAATTGGTTCTCAAACTCACAAAAGCTCTTCAAATAACAGTTCAGAAGTCATATTGACTCTGAGAAATAACTTGAACAGTTATTGTAAATATCAGACAACATTGGTGTCAATTTAACCATCTATTCTCAATGTGATTTAATTATTACATCGAGAAAATAACTTGTGTATTCATAAAATTATATGGAATGCAGATCATGTTTAATAGTCCGGGCCTAGTCAATTTCGTAGGGAGAGCACCTGATACGGCCCAACTTTATATACCGGGTTTAGACCCAATTATCTCTCTTCTGCATCATCAGGGATCCGATTTGAAAGTTGAAACGGAGAGAATCCGAATTTAATAAGGATCCGGAAATCGAGGCCCCAAATTCAAAATCCCGCCTCCTTCTCCGCTTCTCGTCTAGTCTACTCTCAGTTGGCTTTTCATTCAGCAGGAGGCAGCAGGAGAGAGAGAGAGAGAGAGAGAGAGAGAGAGAGGGGTCATGGAGAAGATCTCAGTAGGAGTACGATTCCGACCGTTAGCATCCAGTTGCGACTCCGATTCGGGACGTAAATGGCAGATCAGCGACAAGGTGATCTCTCTCTGCCATTTGAACACTCCTGTCTCGGGTTTGACGTTCTCCTTCGGTATCTTTCTCTCTCCACCTAGAAATCACAATTATCATTAAAATTTCTTTCTCTCTCGGGGTTGACGTTCACTGGTCTCGGGTTTGTCATTAATTTTTTTTCTTAATGTTGACATTTTGTTCTAGCAATCAATTGAGCAAGCTGTAGTATGCGGAGTCTTCATTCCCATTTTGGATTTAACTCTATGCCAGTAGATTTTGAATGTTAATATTGACAGCATGTGGTCCAAATGCTAGGTTCCTGGTTGCTAAAGAGAGAACCAATTGATAACTGACTCTCTAAGATTTCTGTTTGTCTGTTTTACCTGATATATATGTATACATATTTCTTTTAATGCAGATCATGTGTTTGATCAGAGTTCAAGTAATGTAATGGTTTATAATGTCCTCATCAAATCCATTATTACTGCTGCCATTGATGGCTTCAATGGTAATTTCGGATGGCTTATTTTATTATTTTATCTCACTTACCCATTACCCTAGCAGACACAGACACAGATCGTACTTTATGCACAGATCAATTGAACAAAATATATTTACTTCATATCTTCATCCAAACCATTTCTTTTATATTCTTCTAGATATGTGTGCTCCAAAACATTTTATCTTTCATACATACCAGAAGAGAATTTCACTGGCATGATATTGCATGCAGTATTGTTGTTGTCTAAGTTTCCCTTGAAGCCTCAAGTAGAGAAAATATAGCCTTGATGTTAAGCAGTCAAACAACAAAAATGAATCAAGAAAGGATAAAAATTTGGACTGGACCTGGAACCTAGAAACAAAAAATTCATCCATACACTGTTTAAGTATAACAATATTTTGTAAAGTTAAGCCCATCTAAACCTTCTCTTTTACAGCTATCCCTCTAAGTTCATTCAAATTCATTTCAGGGACTGCATTTGCCTATGGTCAGACAAGCAGTGGTAAGACTTACACAATGAATGGTTCTGACAAGGATCCAGGAATAATCCCTCTAGCCATTAAAGATATTTTTGATACCATCCAGAAGGTATTCGGTGAAATAATAATAAAAATTGATTTCTCTTTCTGTACATCTTGAATTCAAATTTGTTATTATTCTTTTGGACGATTATCTGTAGCAATGATACTCTCACTGTCACAGTCTCACAGAAGTACAGAACTAGTTAAAAAAACAGCTTTAAATATTGTTCTTCACATAAGTTTCTTTAACTTTGAATTTTGTAACATAAACACAGCCAAATTCTATCTTCTCTTGTCATATATTACTCGCAACTGAGAATAAAACAGTAAAATGCATACACTGAAGATAATAATTAGTATATGTGATGCTTACATAATGCGTATTCATGATTTATTTATGATTTTTCCAAATAAAATGAATTTTTATACGTTCTTCAAAATTCCAAAATTTAAAAACCTTCTGAATTATTTATTTATGGTATAGCTCTCTAAGTGTATTATATTGATTTCCACATGCAAATAGATTCCGGAGCGTGAATTCCTAATTAGAGTTTCTTACATGGAAATCTATAATGAAGAAATCAATGATCTTTTGGTGTTGGAGAGTCAGAAATTGCCAATTCATGAGAGCTTGGAGGTATGATCTTTTGTGGTATTTTGGTATGTAGCTTAACTTGGATAGTTTATGAGAAACCTAAAACTTTCATGACCATTTCCTGATGTTCTATGCAATAAAATGACATGCATGAAGGTAACCAGCAATCGTATTCATGAAGTTTTATTTAAGACGAGAGTCTAGTACATGATGAAATCAGTTGTAAGCAATCTAATATATGTGCATGCAAACATGCCTTATGAGTACAGTTTTGCTAAGGAGATGCTCAAAAGAGTGCCAGCATGGATGTTCTGTTTGGAAATCTGGTTTAAAAATCATAGTGAATAATAGCAAATATCATATATAGTACATAACTTGTTTATGAGATACTTTTGTCTAATGGTATTTGAATTATAGCGTGGCGTGTATGTGGCTGGGATTAGTGAAGAAATTGTTAGCAATGCTGAACAAGTGCTTCAGCTTCTTGTACTTGGAGAAGGTACTGTTCTTATAAACAAGAAGAGTATTAGATTTTGCCCCTTGAAAATTTCAAAATATTCATGAATACCCTTGCAAAAGAAGAAACATTAATAAGCTCCTATATAACAATTGTAGGCTCCTAATGTAAGTACTTCTATTCTAAGTTACCAAAACTACCTTTCTTGTTCTTCACATTATACTGTAAAAAGGGCAATGAGAAAGGTGCCCTTAGGGCATCCTTGAAGAAAATAGGAAAGTATTTAGTATGCATGATTTCATCGTAAATTTAACAGTACATGTGATATTCTCTTTCATAGAATTTAAGAAGATTTTAAAGGGAAAACTTCTAAAAGCTACATGCAAAATGTTATTTCATTTATACTTATGTGTTCTTTGGTTTCGCTAAGCCTCCTGCATCTTGTTATTCAGCAAATAGGCACTTTGGAGAAACAAACATGAACGCAAGAAGTAGCCGATCACACACTATATTCAGAATGGTACAAAATGCAGACCCTAATTTCTTTGCGCCTTTTCTATATCTTACGAATAAATGGATAGCACATTACTTTCTTTTATAGGTCATTGAAAGCCGTGCGAAGGAAGAAAATTCTTCTAAGGAAGACACTATTACAGATGCCATACGTGTGTCAGTTTTGGTATGTTTTAGATCCATCTGATGATTACCAACAAGAGGTTCGCTTGACTGAAACATGGTTTTTAAGCCCCAGCAAAATCATTTGCATAGGATTAAATCAGTTGTAAATACACAACAGACCAAGAAAATAGCTAAATGCGACTAATAAGAGGTTTTATGATTTTTAACCAGAAACAAATATTTTGATTGTAGAACCTGGTAGATCTTGCTGGTTCAGAGAGGATTGCCAAGACAGGTGCAGAAGGGGTTCGTCTTAAGGAGGGAAAACACATCAACAAAAGTTTAATGGTTCTCGGCAATGTTATTAACAAACTAAGTGAAGGTGGAAAATTAAGGTAGCATAAATCCATTCAAATTGTGTAGGATCAATATCATAAATATCATCAGTTCCTTTAAATTGTATAGGTTCAATTTCGTGTGTTCACCTGCCAAATTGTGACATTATATGTCTTTGCAAAAGGAGAAATCACCATGCATTCCCTAAAAACATAACAATATTTCAAGTACCTATGTATTAACCTTTATTGCACTGTTAAAAAAAAAGAATCTCTTCAAAATTATCTTCTTTCCTGAATATTGAAAACGACAAAGATTAAAGCATTTATATATTATTTTACTCAATTAGTTGTTAAAGGAGTATAAGGAGAATGTTCAGTGTTATTCAGGGTCAGGTACTCAGGTGTGAGGAGCTTCTCATTTGCAGGGATTCTTATTTTTCAGGGAGGCCTCGAGGGACACATGAATTTTTTACACCTTTTAGTATCTGTATCAGTATTCTTAGGCCACAAACTTTTGTCTTTGACCATTGCAAACCACTCTTCATTGAGCAATCTATATCGGTTCCATTTCTTGCTACAGCAACAAATTGTTTATCTTGCTTTATTTTTTTTTTATTATAATTACCTAAGATGGGATTACCAAAAGACGGTGGTTTTACTTGTTTATATGCTTCCTTAATGGATAAGTTTTTTTATGCAGGGGTCACATTCCTTACCGTGATAGTAAGTTGACGCGCATACTTCAACCTGCTCTTGGTGGAAATGCAAAGACCTCTATAATTTGTAATGTTGCGCCGGAGGATGTATGTGCATTCTCTTTTCATGTCACTGAGCTAGGTTAATAATTGCTGTTATGGGCTTAATACAACAACAAACAGTTGATGCTCAGCAAAAGTACTATGTTCTGTTCATATGGGTGTTGGTATTGAGCCTGTAAATTGGCATGAAAACAGTATGTATTGGGCTTACCAGGTGTCTTTTACTGTTTATGAGTATATAGGTAGGTCTAAACAATAAAATATAAAATCAAGTTGAAATGTCCCATTTCATCTACTAGAAACTTCATTTTTTTCCCTTCCATGGTGAGCAGTTTTTTTACCTAGTCATTAATGACCTGGTCAATAAAATAGGTGCATATAGAAGAATCTAGGGGGACTCTCCAGTTTGCCAGTAGAGCCAAACGAATCACAAACTGTGTTCAAGTTAACGAGGTACGTTTGTTTCTAAGCTGAATAAGTTTTGCAAATTAGAGAGAAACAAAAATATATACAGACATTGAAAGTTGTGTTTTGTTGGTATGTAAAACAGATCCTAACAGATGCTGCTCTCCTGAAGAAGCAAAAGCTAGAGATTGAGGAACTTAGGAAGAAGCTTGAAGTTGTTTTTTCTCTTTCTTATCATGTTACATTTAGGCATCAATTTTTTGTGGCATTCTGCATTAGATACATTATTAACTTCAGGTACCTTTGAATGATAGGGTTCCCACTCCGAGGTTCTCGAACAAGTGCTCTTAAAACAAAGAAATGACATGCATAAGGTTCATCCTCAATATAAATTCATGTTAACAAACTTTTGATGCATTGTTCATGGGTTGAAATATTTAATGCTTGTTGATCAGTGGTGCAACACCTCAAACTCAGTTAGAGCTTTTCTTTTAATAAATAGTACTTATTCGTAAAATATGTGTTGTTATTGTTTAGTACGAACTGGAGAGAGATAGGTTAGCAATGGAACTGGAGGAGGAAAGAAAAGCCCGCCATGATCTAGAGCAACGTATATTTGAGCAAGAAAAGAAAATAGAAAATCTCATGAACCACTCTATGTCACTCCATATCTCTAGCGCCTCCACTCAGGTAATGGTACTTAAATGGTCGTTTGTGGTTAGGGGTGTTCATCGGTTCGGTTCGGTTGAAACCGAACCGAACTAGGCAAACCAAAGTTATAATTCGGTTTCAAAAATAAAACCGAACCGAACCGATTTAGCATTGCAACCGAACCGAACCGAACCAAGTTTTATTTCGGTTTGTTCGGTTCAAACCGAAATATATTAATTTTTTTATTTAAAGCAATTGATTTATAATAAACCGAAGTATATTAAGAAATAAACCGAGGTATTAAGAAATAAATCGGGATATTAAGAAATAAACCGAAGTATTAAAGCAATTGATTAAAAAATAAACCGGGGTATTAAGAAATAAACCGGAGTGGTCCGGACCAAATTCATAATATATAAAATTTCGGTCGGTTCGGTTATTTCGGTTTTCAAATTTTTCAAACCGAACCGAACCGAAATTATAATTCGGTTTTAAAAAGCAAACCGAACCGAACCATTAAACCGAAAAAACCGAACCGTTTAGTCCAAACTAATTCGGTTCGGTTCAAAACCGACTAAACCGGACCCAATGAACACCCCTATTTGTGGTATATGTAGGTATATTGCTTGTGGAATGGTAGCCCTTCTCTTATACTTTTTTTGAGTTGATTTGTGGATATATGTAGGTTATATTCCAAACTCCACATTTAGACAAAATTTTGCCAGATCTAAGAGTGATCTGACCTATATAGACTGACATGTCAATTGAAAGGAATTGTTCCTCTGGTATTGATTCAGGGCACTACTCCCTGGTACCGGTGACCTGAATTTTGTTTCTTTGTTGAAAACTAAATGCTGATATGTCAAGATCCATTGCCAGTGGTATTGTGCAGCATATGATTCTTTTACTGGTCAAGCCATACGACCTGCTAATTGGCTTGCTTCACAGCATATCTGATTTCACAAATTTATTAATTTTACATGTTAATTTGGCTACTGTGTAGAAAAAGGTTGGTGAAAGAAGTGCAACACCTGACGCGGCACACTTATTGGAGTTTGATTCCTTGAAAACTCCGAATTTCAAACAGCCATCAATTGATTTTGTTGTTAGGAGGCCCAACTATAAGGAGCTGGAGTCCAGCCCAATCCCTGACAATTTTGCTGGTGTGGCAGACGAAGATCTCTGGGCTCGCCTCAACAATGGGCGCATTACTGATCTTGATGCACTTCAGATGACTCCTAGCTTGCCAAGTCAGCTATTTCCATCCAGTGAGATCTCTCTTGTAAGTGTAATTTGTTGCATCATACATAAAAGGGTGTAGAGGCTTTTTTGTGGTTTCCAATAATGTAGAGTTCTTTTGTGGCAACTTTTTCCTTTTTATTGACATGCTGCAACTGTTTACTTTTCCTATTATATTCCTAAAATACACAATCAAAGTGGATACCTGAGGCATACTGGTACCAAACCGTACAGGCATGCATGATTTTGCTGATGTGGCTTCTCTTACATGATCCAGGTCCAGTACTGGTTCATCAGTAATGCATACTTGAGACATATTGGCTAGTATTGTACTACGCTGTCTGTATTGTATATTTGACCACTGCCTGTTATAGTAATATTCACTGGATGATACTGCAAGGATGCAATATCTTTCATGTTTATTCAACTAATTTAATTATTTCAACCATTATTTTATTGAAAATAGGATGTTCGGTCGAATGAAGAGCTCGAAAAAGAGGCGTGAAAGGCTTGAAGAAGAGTTAGATGATGTACGAAAGAAAAACGTGGTCTTAACAGGACAATACTCTAAGCTGGAAGAAGAGAGCGATGTCTTGAAGGAAGAGAAAATTGGCTTGGCAGATGATGTTGCACGTTTGGAGAACGAAAGGAATCAGCTGAAGAGTGAAAAACAAGGCCTAATTAAGGAGTTGAGAGAAGAGAAAAGAAAGCTGAACGATCTCAGAGATGAGGTGCGTCATTTAATTGCTGCATTTTCACAAAGGGAAGTGATGCTCACCTCCCTTTGTACTAAATCCAGAGCCATTGTTGAGAACATCAAAACAGCTCCTATTGCACCTCCTGAGTAGTTGAAACGATAATCTGACGGGTTGTGATTGCAACTCTAAGTTGCATTTGACTTGATAGTTCTAAAACTAGGGTATGTTCCTTGTACAACCATATTCTCTAATGTAGTGGAGGATTTGACATGCACTAATATTTCATTATTTTTTGGTCAATTTAAAGAGAATATAGGAATACTAGCCTCTATTCTGTAGTACTATAGCCTATAGGATTGGTAAAGCTTGGTCCTTTTCAGATTATAACTTAAACACCAAAAGATTCGATTTAGCATGTGACTGGTTTGTTGGCATAAGCTTCAAATTAGATCTAAGCATTAAAAAGGAAAGTGGGTAAAATGTATATGTATAATATGTTACAGTTAAGGGGTAAAGGGAAGATAAGAATAAACATTCTTGTTCAATGAGTTGGGCCAGTTGGCTTTTCCACAAGTGGGGACCATAAAATATATATATATCGTGTGAAAATTAAATTAATGGTAATCCGAATCTCAGGAAAAAGACATAAGAACTCGAGGAAGTTTCATAAAGCAAATTGCGGTACTTTATTTTCATTTGCCTTTATACACGACAAAAGTTGGAGAATTTAGTAATATATCTTTCTATATGACGAAAAGCGACACCAAGAAGGAAAAAATAAGATACGGTGGTGGTTGTCTTTATATTCTATGTAGCAAATATGAAGTTTGATCTACACAATATATAGCATCCTGTTGATCTTTATAAAATTAAAAAAATACAAAAGACCAACAAAAACAAAATCGGGGTCTATCAATATCATCCTTTTGTATTTAGTTATTTACAAAATGGAAGGACACAAAAAATATTTCAATAAATAAAATAAGAGTGAGTCTATGGTACTATGCATAGCACGGATAAGTTCATACTACGGAGTCATATTTTCATTTTAAAAATTCTAATGGTCGATCGAACTGTTCAACGTGATCTCCACATGAATATGTACTTGTAGACTAAATTTTATATTTTTTCGAATTTGTTTACTATATTTTAAGATAGGTAGAAAATCACTTGATCTGAAAATTCTGGACCATTAAAAAACAGTGATTTTCTACCTATCTAAAAGATAGTAAAAAAAAATTCTAAAAATTAAAAAATTTAGCGCACAAGTATATTTTCATATGGAAATTATGTTGAACAGTTCGGATCGGCCGTTAGGATTTTGAAAACGAAAATATTGATCCGTAGTACGGACCAATCCTTACTATGCATAGTACCATAGACTCACTCATAAAATAAGATAGGATCCAGACATTATTTTTTATTAAAAAGGGAAATCAAACAGCCTAACACAAGAGCACATGATCTCTCTAGTTTTAAAAACAAAATTATGAACAATTTAATTACTTCTTGTGGTCTCTTCAGGTCAACAACCCCATGTGTGACCCTAAAAAGAAAAAAGAAAAAAAAGAGTTCCAACTCACGGAGTCACGGTCTTCTCGAGTGATTACGCAATGGCACGGTTAAGAGTCTATCTCACCATTTAATCTCTTTAATGTCTATTAAGTGAAATTATATAATCAACTGCTTATATATTAAAAACATAATTTATTGCTACAACTTTATATAGATTTTGTAACATCTTTATTGTTAAAAATTATATTATTTTTAATTAGCTGATAAATAAATATTTTTAACATTAAAAAATGAACAGTTAGATAGACGAGGTTTCCAATTTTTTTTTTTCTTAATTTTAATCTAAAAAATCAATTTATAGTACTGTGACGTGAACTCCAATATCTGATGAGAAATATGCCCACGCGAATGTTTGTGTTATTCTTCTCACTTTAATAATGCATTGATGATATAGATTAAGACATTAGCGTTTATTTTTCTAAATTTTTACTGTCGGCATGAGCTGTGAACAAAAATATTTCTGTCCACATCATTGTCCATGTAAGCAAATTATTATGATGACTTCACGATAGGAGTGAAAACGGAGCGGATAGTACTAAAATCAAATTCATATCTTTTTTAATTTTCCGGATACGGATACGGATTAGATAACAACCGGATATATATACGGATACAGATTGGATCGGATATTTATTAAAATAATATTAAAAATACCAAAGTTTATAATATTTATCTAATTTTAATGGTGAATAACAATATTTTTGCATAATATATATTAAAATATACGATATATATTTACTATTCAGATACGGATAATTGAAACGTAAAATCATATCAGTATTTATATCCAGACGGATATTCGAATATCGGATATCCACATCTAATTTTTCAAACACGGATCAAATATGGATCGAATATTATCCATACCGTTTTCACCCCTACTTCACGATGATAAGGTTTAATTGTCCGTGTGACGGCTTTACCAAATATTTTTTTATTGTAGAAATTATTTACAAATAATATAGAAAAATTGAATGAAGTGTAAAGAAATTTTGATTTCATAGAAAAAACCAAATCATTGATGCAGTTCCCTAAGGAATCAAATAATTGATTGATTCGGTTTACTTAACTACTCAGATTTTCTGTGACAGTGGTTCATATATCTGTATGAAATTATAAGAAAGTGTGATGTGGTATGACAATTAAAGAAACTGAATCATTAATTCGATTCTTTTATAATTGCCTAAAAAATTATCAAATTAATGATTCTTCCAAAAGATCGAAATCTCCTATAATTCATCTATTTTGCCATATTAGTTTAAATAATTTCCATAAATGAATAGATTTTGACTTGCCAGTTACGCTAAATTTGATTAAAATGGAAAAATGAAGGGATCTGAAACTTAGATATTAATTATTAATACAGAAAATATATCTGATGGAAAATTGTATGTTTTAAAATCTTAAGATGTGACGAAAATAAATAATGAAAACAACAAACTATGAACTAATTTTATAAATCTAACTTTTAAGGAAAAAAAAATCATACAATAATATATGAGATATAAATAGATTTTAAACAAAAAATAACATATTTTGTAAACATAACTCTTAAGGAAAGAAAATCCTATGATAAGATATGAGAGAGAATCAATTTCTAAATGAAATACTTGATGAAGGGTAAAATTGTCTATATAATAAAATATTTAAATATTGTTGTGTCAATAAAAAAATATGTAGTGTTAATATCATCACCCCCTTTTCCTGTAGTATATATAAATGAAAGCGCATCTCCTTCTCCATCTCTTCGTCTTCTATACCTCCCTTCTTCTTCTAATTCCAGCATGGCACATCCCTCTTCTACATCTTCACCGAAAGCGCGGCGGCACCTCTATGAGCTTCTAGAAGAAGAGCAAGAGCCCTTCTTTCTAGACATGTACCTTTTGGAAAAAGGATACTCTACGAGATTCTTAGATGAAGAAGCTCCAATCATGTGTTGGCCTGGAAATGAAAAGAGAATGCTTCGCAAGTTTACAAGTAGCCAGTTCAAAAGAAAGAGGAGAGAAGGTTTCTTGAAAAGAATACTACTTTCAAAATTTGCGCAAATAAAATACCCGAAACGGGCATTGGACCGGGATGATAATATTAAAAGTGATCAGGAATTTGAGCATTCAGAGAGATTTTGTGAGCACAAGATGGATATTAAGCAGCTCAGTCCAGTTTCAGTATTTGATTTGGGTTCTTACAGAAGCTCCCCTGCTAGCCAGAGTAAGTTCAAATTTCAATTTTTTACTTCATCCATGTATGAATTGTTTGATTTATTTTTCTTCCTTCTATGCAATATAAATTGGTTTTGAAATTTCAAAAGAATGAAGTTTTTTTTTTTTTTATTGCATTCATGAGTAGGTGAAGAAAAGCATATGTTCTAGCTAGATTCCATTGATTTCATAAGAATTGACAGTATTTGTTTATGTTCTTTCAATTATAGGCGAAGAAGAGAAACACAAACCCCAAAAAACATTCATTTTAGACCCCAAAATCTTGGATATTTTCAATAAGTTACTTGAGACAGCATACACCCCTGATTTTGAGAAGACTCTAAAACCTCTTGATCAAGACCAGTTCAAAAGGAAACCTCCTCCTCCTCCATCTTCTGTTAGTGAATATAATCAAGAGAGAATTTGGGACTTTGAAGGCCAAACTTTGAGGTCAGAGGAGAAAAAGGAAAAGCAATCTGATTTATTGGAAAACCATATAATTGAGTTGGAGAAATTAAGAAACATAATTATATCTAAAGATATTACAGAGACACCCAGGTGGAGAGAATTCAGCTCTGAAATTAAAGGAATTGCAATGGAGATTGGAGATGCAATACTTGATGATATTATCTTAGATTTATGTAGTTGTGCATTGTAGAAATACTAATTCATGTATAGTTAGGACAAAGTGTAATTAAATATATATTTTTAATGAGAAGGGATCAAGTTACAACAAAGTTACAACAACTATTTTTTTCATTTTCAAAGTCCAAATCGTCGATCCAACGAAATTACAACAAAGTTACAACAACTATTTTTTTTCATTTACAACAAATTTGACATTTTTTTTGAATTTTTTTACTATTTATTAAGATGGGTACAAAATTTAATGGTCTGAATATGACTATTTTTTATAAAATACTTAATAAATAGTAAAAAAATTCAAAAAAAATGTAAAATTTGATCTGCAAGCACATTTTATTGTGGAGATCATGTTGAACGTTTGACGACGATTTGGACTTTGAAAATGGAAAAAATGGTTATTGTAATTTTGTTGTAACTCAAATTTGTTGTAACTTGATCCCTCCTCATTTAATATATGTCGGCCTATGGACATGCTTATATAATTAATTGTTTGATTAAAATTGTAGGTGAGTTTGGTTGATTAAAGTTAAATAAGAGTTCACACTTTCTATAAGTTTTGTGTTATGATTGTGATGTTCCAACTTTAGTTCCTAATCAGCTTCTTTTAGGTGCTAAAAGCACCAACTGCTTAATTATAATCATGCTCCTGTTTCTCGGTTGATTAAACTACTTTTGGAATATATTTATGTGATGATATTGATATGATCCATCAATTATTATGTTTCACAAGCTAATTAAATGCGGTATTAGTCAATTTTAAGTCGTTGGTTCCATGAAATATATATATATATATATATATGCATGATCACAGAGCATTTGTCATAGATGTTAAAACTTCATTTTCTTTTCTCTTCCTTTTAAGATCATCCCAATTACATGCCATTTTATATTGGTTGTTGATACTTTCTAATGAGTGAGTCTATGGTACTATGCATAGCACGATTTGGTCCGTATTACGGATTAATATTTTTGTTTTCAAAATCTTTAACAGTCGATCCGACCGTTCAACATGATTTTCATATGAATATGTACTTGCAGACCGAATTTTATATTTTTCAAGATAGGTAGAAAATCACTGTTTTTGGATGGTCTAGAATTTTTAGATCAAGTGATTCTCTACCTATCTTAAAAATTAGTAAAAAAATATAAAATTCAGTCTGCAAATACATATTCATAACAAGATCATGTTGAACGGTTTGAATCAACCGTTAGAATTTTGAAAACAAAAATATTGATCCGTATTACGGACCAACCGGTGATATGCATAGTAGCATAGACTCACTCCTTTCTAATTATTGAGAAGGATTTGATCTTCTATGGCACTTATGCTAACGGTGGTTTCAACTGAAAAAAAATATTTAAAAATCCCTCATGTAAAAAGTTGACTCATGCAGTCATGCTTGACAAATGGCAACTTTTGGAAAAAAAAATATTTGTAGGAAAACAATTTGCTCTCTTTTGGAAAAAAATATTCATAAAGAACATAAGCAAAAATATATTCTAAAAAAATAAATTTTCATGATTACGAAAAATAATAAGCTGTCATCTTAGTAACTTGACATTTTAATTAAATAATTAATACAAAATGTTACGATTGTATTCTCTTATTGTTAATAAAGATACAAAATAATTGACAATCAAACTTTCAGTAACAAAACTATAACTAAAATAATTGCGGATATTACAAACATTTTGTTGTTGTTGTAAAGACAATAAGGAGTCTGGCTAGTATGATATCAGTGTCATTTCAGCCTATATAACACCAACTCCAAAACCTATCGAATCGACTTCAAACCGTGAATCCAAACCGTTCAAACCGATCTATTTCATTTTTTACATGCAACATTTATAATTTTCGAATTTATTTAGTATCAAGTCAAGCAGTCAAATGTGTGAGTTTTTAAGTTAATTTTAATACATTCATTTTTCAACATTTTTTACTGCTTGATTTGATACTAAACTAACTAGAAAATATAAAAATTTTGCATGTAAATGAATCATTCATAAAGTAAATCGGTTTGAACGGTTTGGATTAGTCATTTGAAGTCTATCCAATCAATTTTGTAGTTGGTGTCATATAACACCGATGTCATACTAGCCAGACTTGACAATAAGGCACGCATATACACTGGTAGAGGACAAGGGGCAAAACTCCCCTGTATATTGAAAATTTTCAGTTTTATCCTTTAAAATTTTTATTTTGCAAGAACTTTACTACTAGTCTCCTCATAAATCATAATTTCAGAACGCTTATTTATATAGGCTTTTAAAATTTTGTTCTGCCTGATAGTGTGCCATATGATTGCAGCATGATGATATGCCACATAAAAACAGACTTGTGTTGAGGTGAATCTGAAATTCTGAATCTGATGAGTAGGAGTGCAGAAATGAGAAATTCCAAATCTCGTGAAACAGTCGTAAGTGCGCCAACTCTTATCTAGCACCTCGTCAGGCCCCCAAGACCCCAAGTCCGAATAATAAACAATAGAACTGGAGTTCTCCATTCCACACAAAACTTGAGATGATCTCTTCCAAAATGATTCTTCTATTCCCTGCCAATTCTGAGAATTACCAGTAGCCGTTATTTGTTCTATGCACAGCTCATCAATTTGTTTTAACTTCTAGTACAGCAAGGAATGTAATTGAGAAGCCTATTTAAAGGCGTGTAATCATCTCCTGTTAATCAATACAAAATACAAAAGATTCAAATACATCTTCTCTTTTATTCCTCTCTTTACTACAAATGAATTATATACAGTAGGTTTTATACCGAAACATAATTAATTCATGTCTTGTTGGCTTAATCTGACTTTCGAAGTTCACCACATTGATTGCTTTGACACGCTCAAAGAAAATTATACCCTACACCCTTATCACTTCCTTCCTCATTTTTTCCCTTCTTTTCTCTTTACGAAACGTCAAGACTGAATTGAAGCAAACAAGCAGCTCAAAGAATTGCTTAAAAAGGACAGGAGAAGAGCACGGCCTCCTCCATAGGCCTCTCGTATGGGCAAAATAATATGGGCCAAAAGCCCAAAGCCCAAAGCGCAATAGCTAAGCGAGGCTGCCAATGCCATTGACGAACACGAATGGCAAATTATGATAATATTTATCTTAGGATTAGGTGATAGATCGATCATATGTTCTTCAGACTATATATATATAGCTATACTGATCAGAAGCATAGTCAAACAGGGTCAAAATTAGTTAAAAAAAATATACGCAGTGCAAGGCAGCAAGAAGCTGTCAGTGGCACAGTGGCAGTAGGACAGCACTCCTGCTTTCTCTATCAGCCAGTGATGCATGCAGAGACATGGATCAAGAAAGGAAAATCCTACTGTATATCCATGATAGCGAAAGTAGTTGTCTTTTTAAAGCTGTTCCTAATTAAATATAGAAATACATTAATTGCGAATATGAAAATTATATATGCAATACTGTAACTCAAGAGGTCATTAATTGTTCCTTTGAAAATTTGAGTCCCAAACAGTAATTAAAATGACAAGTATTAATTGGTTAATTAGAAGCATCCAAAATCTAATATGATCCAACGGTGGAGAAGCGCACTGAAATCTTACTGCAGGGAAGCAGATAATTTGAGTCCGTAAAGCTAGTCACAAAAGTTTGCCGGATGAGAAAACGAATTGACTCAAATTTCGGTGGCGTTCGGGCTTGAAATGTTCTAAATTCACAGAAAAAAGGTACCCATCAATAAACTAACATAAACAGTTAGAGCCACTACTCATTGCTCTCTAAAATCACACAAAGTACTCTCTTTCTTTCAAAATCATACCAGCGGATGGCAGGTGCGCTCTCTCTCTCTCTCTTGCTTGTTTTAAAACCTTGGCAGGCAGCGGCTGCCGAGCAGGCAGCGGCTGCCGAGTATCAATTCATTTTTATTTTTAGAAATCATATAAATATAATATAGGATATTAGATAGATTGCGGACTATACTCTTAATTTACACAAATTGAATAAGTCCTACATTTGTCTCATCCCAAAAGAAAAATGAGCATCCCACATTAGAAAATTTAGATCCATTAGTCTAGTTAATTGTAGTTTTAAAATGTTATCTAAAGTGCTAACTAATATACTAGAAGGAGTGATGTCTAAACTCATAGATGATAGTCAAGCTGCATTTTTTAAAAATAGATATATATATTAGATAATGTAGTTCTTAGTCAAGAGATTATACACTCATGCCAACTAGCAAAACAGCAAGGGGGTAGTCATCAAAGTGGACTTTGAAAAAAATTATGATAAAATTAATTGGGACTACCTTTTGGAGATTTTGCATAGTAGAGGTTTTGGGGGAAAATGAATTACATGGATTGAAGCATGGTTGTACAGCTCTCAATCATGTATCATAGTAAATGGAGAACTCACATAATACTTTTATTGCAAAACAGGAGTGAGGCAGGGAGATTCATTGTCTCTATTCCTATATATTTTAACAACAGACACACTAGGAAAAAAATTTCATAAAGAGAATCAGGCTAATGTACTCTGAGGGCTGGGACCTCCATGCATCAATGGTAAAGTCATTACCAATTGTCATTATGCAGATGACACCATATTGTTTCTACAAGCTCAAGAAGAGATTGTAGAAGCAGCATGGTGGGCCATGATGGCATTTGAAGCTTTGTCTGGTATAAAGATGGAACTTTGAGAAAACATAAATGTATCATCTTAATCTTCAGCCTAATAATACTTTAGCCTAAATTTTCAAATGTAAACGGGGGACATTCCCTATACAGTACTTAGGTCTACCATTGGCTGATCAGAAATTGAAAACAAGTGACTGGAATTTTTTAATAGATAAAGTACAAAGCAAATTACAACATTGAAAAGGTCAATTGTTGTCAAGTGATGGTAGGGTAACATTGTTGAACTCAATATTGTCTTCTATACCACTCTATACTCTATTTATTTTCAAAATACCAAAACATGTGTTAAAAAAATTGGATTGCTTAAGAAGAAAATTTTTGTGGCAAGGGTTAAACACTTCAAAGAAAAAATATTATTTGATTAATTGATCTATAGCATGCTTAGCTAAACAATATGGTGAATTAGGGATTTTAGATTTACATTTAATGAATATTTCATTGTTACTAAATGGTGGTGGAAATTGAAGAACAACTCCTACTCTAGCAGATGGAAAACCCTCATATTATTTAAATATTATAGTGACAATAGGTTCAATCATTAGTCAAATATCTTTTACACATTTACAAGATAAAATTGCATGGAGATGAGAGGTCACAGGGAAGTACTCAGTTCAATCTCTATACAAGATACTAAACTACAGGGGAGTTATTGACTCATCATATGCTGTGGTGGGAATTGTCAGTACCCTCCAAAATAAGAATTTTCATGTGGCTATTAAGCTCCAACAAAATCCTAACAAAAGCCAAATTGATTAAGAAAGGCTGGCAAAGAGATCCTAAATGCCAATTTTGTGACAACTGTGAAACTAGAGACCACTTATTCCTTAATTGCCCATTTACTTAACAAGTCTGGTTTTGGTTAGGTTGAAGTCAAGATTATATGTTTGACTAGCATACCTACCAAGATATTACCCAATTTGCCCTTATCTTACAACACACTGATAGAATTGCTTTCTTGTTGCTTTACAGTGCACTATGTTGGACACTTTGGAAATACATTAATGATATATGTTTTAAACAAGCATCACCTAAATCTGCTAGAAATATCATTTTCCTTATCATTTCTCTTGTGACTTGCTAAACAGACAATACATCAAAGAAGATTAAGGAGACAACAACACTTTGACTGCTAGGCAATCTAGATGAAATCCCTCTTCAAACACTGGCACCAGATGAAGAAGAGTGTAGTTATGAGTTTTGGTGTAGTCTACCGTGTAGTTATGAGTTTTGGTGTGCAGTTAAAGGGACTGAACCATTGATGCGGTTCTTTTAATTAGGTAATTATAAAGAAATTTTACCGCAATAATTTTTTTTACCGCAATATATTTAATATCGTATATTATTTTTGTATAATTTCTAAAAATAAAAAATTCTGGGCAAGTATACTCTCTCTCCAACTGTAGTAGGGTCCTGTAGAGGCAATGATCCCAGCAGTGTCAAGTATGCATGCATGAGATAGAGAGAGAGAGAGAGAGAGGGAGAGTAGGATATCTGACTGCTTAATTACTACTAGAGGGAAAGATATGTTGCGTACATTCACGACCGAGTCATGATTTACACCGAGCATGCATTTTAATATTTAACAATCCATTTCCTGCCTTCAATCAATGTGCTTATAAGTCATAATGCCTTCTCGATTATTGTAGTTTGGCAATTGGCAGAGTCAAATAACATTAGTAGATATATAGTGCTTTATCAACTTATTTTTCGTTTTATACAGGTGACAAATATCCTCTCCATTACTGTAAAAGATTCCCTTTACTTTACGGTTTGACATTAACTCCCAACTGCCGGTTGGGATTCGGGCTGACGGAGGGGACAATATTATTGGGCTTTGAGATTCGTGCCAAGAAACAGTGATTTTGTACCTGTATTAAGAAATAGTAAAAAAATTTCAAAAAATATAAAATTTGGTCCCTAAGCACATCTTAATGTGGATATTATTTTGAGCAATTCAGATCGTCTGTTTGGACCTTGAAATCAGAGATAAAGATGCGAGGTATGATTAGAGCTAGAAAGCATTGGGGCATTTGAGTCCTCAATTTTAATTGTAGGAATGTAAAATAATTACTAAATTAGCAATATGTTGAAAAGTATTACATGAGACTTTACAAGTACGAATTTCAGAAATTCAATAGTTGCAAATGTAAAATTATCAATATTCAACTTTTTCATCATTTTAGTAAAATTATAATTAAAGAGATTAAAATTAAAAATATAAATGCATTTTAGAATTGATGTGAAAAAGTAACTGATTTTTTTGATGTGAATCATGTGATAAATAAATTTAAATTTTGTAATTGGAGAGAGGCTCTAACTCAAGATCAAACACATTACAAACCAAATTAGATAAATTGTTAACCGCACAATTAAATCCAAACTTTTACATGTAACCAAGGCCAGATAGATATCAAAACCCTTGGCCTCAGAGGAAATCCTTCAAATACAAACAGCCAACAAACTACATAAGCTAACTTAAAACACATAATGAGAGGTTTCAAAGAAAAATATTAATAAACAAACTGAGTAAAATTCTTAGTACTGCCCCATAACCTCTCCTCTCCCCTCATTTCCCCAACCCCCACTGCACAAGGACCCCACACAACAGCAGGACCCAGTTACATAGGTGGCATAGCAGGGGGGTGGGGGGCACCAAATATTAATTTTTCTGATTTTAACATCAGGAACCGGTTCTAGCAACCATCAAACCTCAATGCACTCTCCCCAATCCACACAGGTCATGTTAGTTATTATAGCACACCTCAATAACAATTTTTCACAGTAGAATCCCTTAAAGCAATGTAATTGACTGATCACTACATATAACCCCATTGTCTGGCCTTGGGCTACTCACATTGCTGCTCGAGACAGATCCAAAGTTATTCTTTTGAAGTACGCCTGTTGGAGATGAATTCAAATTAGGGATTAAATCCCAGCTGTCAGTCGATAAATTTAGAGACCTACTGCAGTTGTTGCTTTGATCTTTTGATGCATAATTAGTATTGGAATTGTTTAAAACCTCCCCTAATGGACCACCAACAGAAGATTCCCATGACACTGGTATGGTGCCATTGAAGGTATGAGATAAGGCAAGTGGTCCTAGGCTTAGATTCTCATGACTAGACCAAGATGAAGAGAAGTCGGGGGTAGCCACAGGTATGGCTATAGATAGTTGTGTTGCATCGGATTGGGCCTCTTCAATCTGGGTCCACCCGTTAGTAGCTTCAAACATGTTTTCGGGTTTATTTCCGTTGGAAAATGAAGTTTCAAGCGCTTTCTGGTTTGTACAAGTTAGGAGAGAGAGACTTGGGGACCCGTGATCAGTCGTGCTTGGCTCATTCAGCAAAGCCCTGCAAGATCCAAAAAAAGAAGGTTAGCGTTCAGTTCGGCAAAATTGTGCCAAAAAGGAGGAAAAAGAAAACCAGACGACCATGTTGATTATTCTTCTGGCATTCTGGTTAACTATATTGTATACACATGATCACATTTTTCCCAAAAATCAACCTCTTTCAATTGAGCTCTCCAATTGCCTTGATCAAGGTAGGCTATGCTAAGCAGATTTTAAAATGAAAGTATAGTAGAAAACATAAAAAGAACGAAAGGAAAACAGTTACAATCATACCTATTCAGGTCTCCAGCAGAAGTATGGGCAGCAGCACTCGAGCCCCCAGCATTGCTGTCAGGGGCCGGTGCAGGTCTCATTGGGGCCTGGCCGGCATTGGCAGTCCGGCCTTCCACATGCTTTCTTGAACGGTGGCGGCCTCGGTTGATGTGGCGCTCGCAGTACTTCTGGTCAGGGACTGCGTCCCTTGAGCACCGCCACTTCTTCCCGTCAGTCCGACGGCACCTCCCCGGCTCAGGGTCACTACTCCCTGCGTAGCCTAGGTGCAGAGGCCCCCATCCCACTGCAACAACAATATTAATATTGTAAGGTATAAATAAATAACCCCCAAAAATGTGAACTAAGTTTTATCATTCTTTGTATGCAGTGCATAGCTTACTAGGGCTTGATGCAAAAGAAGAGAAGGGGGAGAAAGCAGCAGGGGCGAGGCTCCTCCTAATTGAGATGAGAAGGGCAGTTGGTACAGGGGCATTTGCGAGAATGTACTTGTAGATCAAAGCTTGGTGCTCCAACTCCATCCACTGGGATGGTGTAAAGGGACCCCTTATCCTTGACATTATTCCATTATTCATGCTTGCTTCTAAAATCAAACAAACACAAGTATTAATAAAAATTAGTTTAAGACCAGTATCAATTAATAGATACCGCTGGTAGAAATCGATAAACAGCCAGATTTGGTCTAATTCACGCCATATCGGGCTTGGGTCTTGTCCATCATTAGATCATTCAGATCATCCTTTTTGGATTCAGCTCATATCAGTTCCGGTGTTTGGTAGCGGGTCATTTGGTTTCAGGTGAATTCATACATGGGTCAGATTAACCGGGTATAATATTCTGTTTGGAATTTTGGATCGGGCTCTATCTACCAGCTATCAAGGAAACTAAATCAATGGTAGCCAGGGGTTTGGTGTTAATGCGTACCAGTTAAAAAATGCATCTTTTTATTGCATCTTTTAAAGGGAATAGTTAGGAGAGAAAGGTGGGAAGCACAACAATCAGTGACACTGTTTCTTATTCTTTGCTGTTTTCACACCGAAAGATGCTTCTTTTTACATTTCTATTTTATCTTTTACCATAAAAAGGGATAATAATCTCTATAGAAGCCACAACTACGGGGACAAAAGAAAAAGAAGGGGCCTTTTCTCGCTTTTTCTCTTGACAAGACTCATCAAACAACATTTGTAAAATTTTAATATTTTAATATAAATGAAAGAATATCACCGTGAAAAGGACCTCTCTACCAATCAACTACGGTGTTTTTTTTTTCTTCTATGAAAAAAAAAATAACCATCATTGTAATTAGTAAAGAAAGGTGGAAAACAGCTTGCATACTTTTCCATTGACATGACAATCAAACTATGTTAAAAATGCAACGAAAGAGACAACTCATTTCAATCACTACTGGAATCAAAGAGACAAGAGCTTGGTATTAAAGTAATAAGATAAAAAATATTTATAGAGAGGGGAACGAGGGAACAACAGAAAGAGAAGCTACAGTGCTCCCTTCTAATCGAAAGAATAGAGGATGATCTAGATTGTCACAACTACAGGAATCAAATAGAGAATCTCCTAACACTCACCCCACAATAAATTTGAAAAGGGTAACAAGAAAAATTGCCATTGAAGGGTGTGTGACTGAGGCACTAAAGGCGCCCACTGGGATTTTTTAGAGGGTCTGTTCTTCACAGGTACTTGTAACAAGTAGTAGATTGTATGGTTAATATAAATGTTAGGGCTTTTTTTTATACAGCCTTTTTCTCAAAAAAAAAAAAAAAAAAATGCCATTATTACCTTCATGTCTGGACTAGAAAAAGAAAATAAAGTAAATTAAATCACCCAAACAGTTAAAGGAATAAGAGAAATATATTAGAAACAGAATAAGTAAATCCCAAAAGCCCATCCTTCCAGCCACTAAAGAAATAAAAGAAATCCCAACAAAATAAGCCTTGTTTTCTAATTAAACACAATTAAAAGTATATGTTTCAAATTTAAATGTAGATAAAAATATTAGTAACGAAGGGCCTCATCTTTGCACAATACAAAAAAAAAAAAGAAATAACAGTATCGCCACTACCTCCATTTCTAAAATACGAAGGCTCAAGAGAAGATTGAGATGAATGGTGGTGGTAAGGCAATGCGCCATCACTTGAGAGAAGTGAGGCACTCTCTTTCGCTGAAGAGGAGAAGCTCAACATCTGGGTGCCACCAGGAAACAGAGATCCTGAACCAGGTCTATACGACGAATACTTTGAGTGCTCATGGCGCATTTTCATCTCAGTCCTTGCCATTTTTGGAAATCCCAAATCAGTAGCCTCCAGATCACCACTGGACCTTGTATGCTTGAGGCAACTGGACGCAAATAGACCTTTGTTATGCTCTGAAAAGGCGTCATTGCTAGTGCTTAGTGAAGAGGAGGAAGATGACGAAGATGCCAAAAAACTATCCATGGTTAGTACACCGCCAAAATCCATGGTCGATCTTCTGTTTCAACCTCCCAGCAGGAAAGGCCAAGTTCTAGCTATATATGTATCATGTGGGAGAGACGGAGAGAGACATTTTAATGGTGGAAAGGTTTTGGGCTTGGTTTTCTTTTTGGAGAAGGGATGCTTGTGACTGTGAGTGTGTGTGTGGGAGAGAGACACGGAGAGAGAGAGAGAAAACTAGATACAAAAAAAAGAACCTAGGGGTAGGACTAGGGAGTCCGGATCCCCTAAAGTAACCCAATTTTTGAGTTTTGACGTGTACGGTGCCTATTCGGTGGTAGCGCAGGGGGCCAGTATTATTTGTGGGGTCCAGGTTCTTTAAGATTCGTGTTAGAGCACCTTGGACGGTTTGGATCAAAACTCAAAAATTGGGTTACTGCACTGGATCTGAATTCAGGACTAGGAGGGTGGCTTTTGCAGTTTTGGGGTGTTGGAAAATATCTTCAAATGATTTCTTTCTTTTGCATCCAATAATAACAAATTAAGATTGCTTAACGGTTTTAGTAATTAAAATAGTTTGCTTTAATTATGTCGTGGGAATGGAATTCTATTATGCTATCTTTTAACAAACTAAAGAGAGAGCTTGTATTGTGATGGGATAAATGAAACAAACCAATAGGCAATAGGCAATAGCTCTCCTCACTTTTTAATTGCAAGAGAAACGCATATGCTATTATGCTATTATGCCATTGCCAGATCTTCAACCTTTAATTGAAAAAACTATTAACGAAAAAGACAATTATAAGATTGTCCCTCGTGCGTGCGCGCGCGCGCGCACACACACATATATATAGAGTGAAATGAAATGGTCGTCTTTGTAGTCGAGATCAAGATATGAAATTGGCAAAAATTATTGGGCGAGTCAAATTGATCACATCCTAGTTCAATTAAATAATATGCAGCCATGAGCCATGCCAAGTGGACGATATGTTTTGGTATACCTCACGTGCAATGCACGTGGGGTGGTCCTGGTCCAACTTGGATTCTAAGCAAGCATGCTGCAGTTAAAAAACTTTCTTTTTACTGTAACAAAGTTATATGTTACATAAATGATTTTTAAACAAGTACCATATTAATTTTTGGGGGAGGGGGAATTTCATGTATATCCCTTGTAAACATCAAAATTCATAATATTATATTTGCCCTTATAAATTTCAAAAATTAACAAATTTATCCAACTCATTGTTTTTTCTATTCAAACTCATCTTAAATTTATTAAGTCCACATTTTATCCTTTATTTGAAAAATAAAAATATATGGTGCCTGTGTAAGAAATGTTTAGTCTTCTGATTGAATAATTTGTTAAGGCAAATGATTTATTTTCCTACTTGTGACATACATACAAGCGTATACCTAACATCATTGCGTATGCATCAGAAGTGGAGAAATAAACAATTTGCCCTCACAAACGAGCCAATCAGGTCTTCTACACATTGTTAAACGGATTTTTTACTTTTTAATAAAGAATCAATTGAACTTCATAAATTTTAAATAAGTTTTAATAAAAAAAATAATAAATAAATTGAGTATATCTGTGACTTTTTTAAAATTTAGAAGAGTAAATATGATATTAAGAATTTTAAAAGAGAAAAAATACTTAATTTTAAATTTTTAAGGGATATTATGAAATTTACCCTTAATTTTTTCGCTTTGGTGCGACACCTATAGTCCGAAACCACTATCACATACGATAATTGATGATTTTTTTACATTTGAACAATTAATTAAATCATAAACTTTTGTAATGTTGGTCGGCTCGAGCACCTCGATAGCTTGCCTCTTTGACACGCATGCCTAGCTAAGCTAAGTAGCTAGCTTGTGACACATGACAAGAGTAGCAATTTCAGAAAAAAAATTTATAAATCATAATTTTTTTTTTTTTTTAAGAAACCTGTATGATTATTTTTTTTTTTTACAAAAACTATAAGAACAGAAATTGCTAGCTAAGCTAAGTAGTTAATTTGTGCCAATATGGTACTGGTTTCACAAGTTTTCATATGAGCCGCCACAGAAAATCTGAAAAGGAGACCGGACCAAAATGTTATTTTGGTTCTTATAGTTTTTGTAAAAAATAATAATCATGTTGGTTTCGTAAAAATATTTTTTTTAATTATGATTTAAAAAAAATTCGCAATTTCAAATAGGTTGCAGTTGCGAAATAAAATAGAATCAAATTATTCAATTTTACATATATTATTTATAAGAAAATTTTCAATCGGATTTAACATTTCACACTAAAAATATTATTTTAGTTGCAAAATTAAAAATCGATTCCGCTTGCACTCTGCTTGTTGACTATACAAATAGATATAATTAAGTTTGACAGGGATTTTAGGAGCATATTTTTTTTATTGTTTATCTTTGCTATTTTGATAGATGAAAGATATTGCAATCAGATTCTGATATAATTCATGTAGCTAAATAAGTTGTAAATAAAATTAGAAAGACAAAGAACAATTAAGGAAAAGTATAGCAACCATGCAATAAACATAATGAATTTTCTTTGAGAAAATTGGAGATTGAGTCTCTCATGCATTGTCACCTAATTAATTTTTATGATAAAAATGAAAAACAAGTATCTCGCATTTTAATTAAATATGTATAAAGGATCTCGCGCACGAGAACGGAGTAGGTCTGATGCCCATCGGACCTACTTTTAGGTTCAACGAGCATGATGACCGTCCGATCTAATTTTAAATTTGTGCGCATGAAAATTAAAACAGACATGCACGAAGTTTAAAGCGTTCTGCACGAATCTTAAAGCAAATTGAAGGTGATTAAACCCATCGAACCAAAGTAGATCCGATGCCCATCGGACCTACTCTCAAGTGCTCGCGCACACACACACTAATGAAATGAATACAATTGAAGTATGTATATAATGTGGTTATATAAATTACAACCGATTTATATGTAGAACTAAGGTGTTCTTAAGTTCATCAAGCTCCTTTGTGAGCTTAACTCAAAAACCTATCGGATTGACTTCAAACGATGCATCCAAACTGTTGAAACCGATCTACTTCATGAGTGATGCATTTACATGTCAAATTTTAAATTTTTGAACTAATTTAGTATGAAATCAGGCGGTAAAAAATAATAATTTATAAGTTAATTGTAATGAGTTCATTTTTCATCTATTTTTTGTCCGTTTGACTTTATACTAAACTAGTTCGAAAAATTATAAATTTGACATGTAAATGCATCACTCGTGAAGTAGATTGGTTTCAACGATTTGAATGTGTTGTTTGAAACTAATCTGATAGATTTTCGAGTTAAGCTCACAAAAAGACTTGGGAGTTTAAGAACACCCTAGGTCTACTCGTGTGTGTATGTATCACTATTTGCGAGTGTAAAAAGTGATTATTTCTAAGCGTACACCAATATAAACGGGTTATTTCTGAGTGTATTAATATTACCGACAAGAGTGTTTCCCAATATACCATTGACAAAAAGTAATTTTAATCTCACGGATAGTGACAAATCTTTGTAGTTAACTATGTATTTTACCGTGTGAATTGTAACTACATTATCTGGAAAATTCCGACCAAACAAATGTACAAGCAAAGTGGTTAGCGGTTTGGAATTTTATCTCCGAAGGGAGCCGCGTGGATCCCGGCCATTAATAAGTTAATATGCGTGAAGATCTACTTGAAACTCGTATCTTGATGCAAAGTGTGTGTCACTACCACTCTCCCAGGAGTAGAGACCCAGACCAGGGTGACCAGGGTTTGGTGTATTTAAAGCCTGGTAGCAATAATTTATCAGAAGGAACACCAACATGATTGTGGGCCTCACCTAACCTAATGCCGCATTTAAACTGTTTCCCGACTCACATATTTCATATTTCTCTCCTTTTTCGCAACATTTATCTTTGGATTTAAAGATAAATTACTGTATTAATTAACAGACCCATCATTTGAACTGTGGAGTTGCATGTAAACATAGAATTGAAGATCTTGGAATTGTGTGTGTGTGTGGGGGTGGGGGTGGTGTCCAATTGCACCAAACATTTCAAACTTGACCAAGTGCATGTTATCTGTGGTGTGTGGGGTTAGAGAACAAGCAATAATTAAAAGACAATTGCTGTACAAACAATTCAGGCCTCAGGGAGAAAAAACATAAGAGGAGGTAATTAAACAGATTTTTACTCTACTAGATTTTATAAAAACCAAAGACGAAAATTTCTTTTTGAGTGATTACGAAATTTTGACAAGGTTCTTATCAGATAAATATATTAACAAAGTCCAAACAATGCTGTAATTTAAATTCTATACCTTTTAAAAGTCAACCCAATAATTTATTGTTTGACCTTCTAGTTAGGTTCACATAAAGACTTGTGTTAAATTATTTCATTTCATTTGGACCAACTAATTTTCTTGCAAAAGTTTTCATATTTAATTGGATATTTTATTTACGCTGAGGTTCTCCATTCGAGTTTTAAGCATGATTGTACCGCCAATCGTTATCTATTAGGGCCGTTCGGTAACGGCACTGTTGCCCTGGAAAAAAAAAATTGACTCTTGAGTGAATTTTTTTTTCCCACGGTGAACAGTAAAAAGTAGTTCAAAATTTTTGATTGCTATTCCCATTCCTATTCCTTAGCAGGCCGCCGAGCAGGGCCTTATTCTCGTGTATGGTTTGGAGTATGTGTGTTACTAATTTGTTTTTGTGTTTTATAAAGTTCAAATAGTTGATCTGAAGTGCTAAACTTATTTTTCATAGGAAATGTGTTGAGATCAAATTTTATATTTTTTAAAATTTCTTTACTTTTTTTTATGAATTTTTGAAAATTATTGTTTTTCAGATTTTTATTTATTATTTTATTCAAAACACTGATTTTAAAGAATCCTTAAAATTTAGTAAAAACCAAAAAATGTAAAATTTGATCTCCAACCATTTAATATGGAGAACACGTTGAGCACTTCATATTGACTATTTGAACTTTGAAACCGCAAAAACAAATTGGTAGTACTAAGGCTCAGGAACTACTATATATATATAGAGTGAGGCTATGGTGCTATGCATAGCACGGATAGCTAGTGATGCATTGCAATGTATATGCCATTTTGTACATTGGACTATTTATTAATTGTTGATTTTGACTTTAAAATAACTCAATTCAAACCGTTAAATTTGATATCCATATTAAATTGTATTGGAGATCAAATTTTACATTTTTTGGAAATTGTTTGTTATCTTTTTGGAATATTTGAAAATAACTGTTTTTCTATGGTCCAGAAATTTCTGAAAATTAGTGATTTTAAAAAATTCTAAAAAAATAGTAAAAAATTTCCAAAAAATATAAAAATTTGGTCTACATGCACATTTTGATATGGAGAACATGTTGAGCCCTTTCGATCGACTATTTGAACTTCAAATCCAACAGTTTGCAGTCCAATGTACAAGAGGGCATATATATATTATAGAGAGTTGGGCTGTGCGGTACTTCACGAAGTAAAGCGAGTGTTTTACTTCACGTCTATATCTTCAATTTCAAAGTTCAAAACGTCGATCCGAACCATTCAAGTTGATCAACATATTAAATTGTGCTTGGAGACCAAATTTTACATTTTCTAGAAAATATTTACTATATTTTTGAAATTTTTTAAAATCACTGTGGACCATAAAAAATCAGTGATTTTTAAAAGTTTCAAAAAACTAGTAATAAATTAGAAAGAGAAGTCGTTTTTGGATTACTATATGAACGATTTTGGGGGTGGAATGATTCCACTAGACTAACATTGTATGTACATGCATGTGTGAATAGGCTTTAATCTTGCTAGCACTAAGAAAATAACAAAAGAGAAGTCATTTTTGGTTTGGTAGTGTGATGGAGAGTTTCCCAATGGCTTAATTAACACATTCCTAGGAAGACATCAAAGTGCCACCCATTGTTGGGGGAAAAAAAAATACATTTAGACCAACAACCAACAATCCTACATGTATCCTAATTTAGTTTATTGGGGTGCTTGCTAAATGCTAATGCATGCACCCCTTCCTAGCTAGATGTTCTTTCTTGATTTTATTTCATTTCAAGTCTAGATTGAAGTTCGTTCATCATTTGTTGGAGTTTATTACACGCCAATGCTAATTATGACTTATATTAGTATTGTGACGGAGCTCGATAATTTGTTTTCAAGCCATCAATTTAAATTTTAAATGTACGACATACAAATTTTTCAATGTTCATTAAAATCAATGATTTTAAAACTGACTTAGTATATAGTAAAAAAAATTCAAAAATGTAAAATTGGTCTCCAAGTACATTTTAATATAGAGATCACATCTAATGGTTCGGATCGACCGTTTGGACTTTCAAAATTAAAAAACCAATTGGTTGCACCATGGCTCCGGAACAAACGTTTTGATATTAACCAACCTCTCTCTCTCTCTCTCTCTCTCTCTATATATATATATATATATAGATGGGCTATTGTACTTCGCGAAGTAAAACCCCCGTTTACTTCACACTCATATTTTCATTTTGAAAATCGAAACAACCGATCCGAATCGTTCAACATGTTCTAAATATTGAAATGTGCTTGGAGACCAAATTTTATATTTTTTGGAATTTTTTTACTATTTATTATGCCACTTTGAAAACACTGATCCATTGTGAACAGTAAAAAACAGTAAAAATTTATGGACCACTGGATCAGCGATTTTCAAAGTGGCTTAATAATTAGTAAAAAATTTCCAAAAATGTAAAATTTAGTCTCCAAGAACATTTCAATATTTAGAACATGTTGAACGGTTCGGATCGATTGTTTGAATTTTCAAAATGACAAAATATGGCCCGAAATAAACGGAGATTTTACTTCGCGAAGTACAATAGCCCATCTCTATATATATATAATCTTATCATTTTTACTTTAAATAATTACCTATAGAATAACAGACAAGGAATAGTCTTTATTTGTATCTTTATCCGTACTCATAAGCTAAACGAAAAAAAATATCACCCGCATCGGCATCTGTTTTTAATTATCCGTATCCGTCTTATCAAATACCCCCATAACATAACATAACAACGAGAGAAAATTGTTGGAGAGGGTTATCTCCCTGGCCTTTAATTAGAGGACATGGTAATTGCAAACCTCTAATATTACCTCCGCTAGCTAGCTAGGGTCGTTTCTCGTTAACCGAGAGTCATATGCGTGCGCCAGGTCACATGCACAAGGATGGAAAACAACATTAATCAAATGATTTATCTCTAATTAAACATTGTTTAGCAAACAAAAGTATTGAAAAGTGTTGGCTCTGCCTCTGCATGTTCTCAGAGTTGGGATTTGCGCAATTTTATGAATAGTTTTAGTTATCGAACCGATGTGGAATCGAAACTTACGACCACAAACAGACTAGCTATAATGCTATATGCTTACAGAATATATTCATGAGGGTCACGATTAGGGGTGGCAAAAAAACTCGTAGCTTGTAGCTTGATTGTGACTTGCTCGCTAACAACTCACTTGTTACTGGACCGAGCTGTTAACGAGCCTGCTCGTCACTAGCTCGGTTCAGAATTAACGAGTTCAAACTGGGCCTAGCTCAGTTTAGCTAGGCATCAATTTATGTGCATTTTATACTGTTTAGTTCGGTCCAACTCGGTTCAGCTCGATCCAAAAATTTTGTAAAATTTATTTTCTTCTAAAAAAAATATCTAGCCAGCACGTCAGCTCGCGAGTTAGCTTGGGCTAGCTTGTTACGATTTCAAGTTGAGGTTTTAGCTCGGACGTCCTAGATCCAGCTCGCTGGATTGTAGCTCGGTCCAGAATTAACAAGCTGAGTTAGAACCTAGTTCAGACCGAACCAGCTCGTTGTCACCCCTAGTCACGATCACATAAACATAATCCGATATTTAAAAAAATATATATGATTTGTGTTGTGCGGAGATAAACTGTAGTACAAAGTCTATAAAGTTTTAGCAACTCATAAAACAGAACAATTAATAAATAACAAATTATTTATAGTCAGATATAATATTTTATGGTACAGCTAAAGCTTTAATTAAGTCAAGTGCAAGTGTTCTCACGCTATTAGAATTGGGTCTCCAGTTTGAGTCCTTCCAGTATTATTTTTCCATTATTTCGCTGTCACAGCACTGGATCCCCTGCGCAGTGAATAGATTTTTCTGCGACGTGGCAACAGCGTGTCAGACGCGTGTCAGATACGGATACGGAATGGTTTTGACTTTTGACTTTTGAAGTATCTAGACCAAATTAGCTGGACTATTAAACAAATTTGACGGAAAATCAAGGGATTAATGATCTCAAACTTTTAAGCTACTGAATTAGCAATTACCGGCCCAATAATGACTGAAGTTCGCATATGTTGGAAGTATGCAAAATTGCATTAATTTAAACGGCCCAATGACTACTATGCAACAATTATCCTGAAACCTTTACCGGCCCAATAACGCTTCTTTCATATGCTCAACCTCAAGTCCTCAACTACGCCCGACATTTTTATTAATATCCATTTTTAATTATAAATATTAACTCTGCCCACCTTATTGGGTATTTTTAAAAATGTCTAAATCAGCCAAAAAATGACCGGCCGGGATTAAAATTAGAACCGACTAAAAAATAGCCGGTTGAGAATATTTTTTTTTTCTGTTTCAGATCCTATAAATACTCTTCTTTCTCTCTCATCTCTCTCACAACTCACTCAAAATCACAGAAGAGAAAGAGAGAAAGAGAAGGCAATTTCTGAGGCGAAAAGGGTAATTCCGAAGGCGATTTTCAGTTTTTTTTAAATATATATATTTTAAAAAATTAATTTTTTTTTAGCAATCTATACATTTAAATTAGTAACCTGACAATTGTTTACCATTTACCAAAATATAGTTTGTTGGCCATGTCTACGATGATTTCATTACACTGTGGTGACTAATACATATGGGGTTTACTACTCCAAAGAGGCAATTAATTCATTCATGTTGATGATGAAACCTCAATTTTGGACTTGACGTCTATGATTTACGAATGCACTCGTTATAACCCAAAAAGGTGAAACTTAGAATTGGCAACCCGAGTGAACTCTGGAACACCCCAACCTATACCAAAGTTCCGATATTAAGTGATGCCACATGGTGGAAGCCTGTACGGGCGGTTAAAGGCCACTGAAAATTTTATCATAGAAATCTACGCCAAGAGAGTTTCGATAGAGTCAGGAATTGGAAGTTCTGGCCAAATTCGGTTGCAGTAAATTATTCGTACTAGACTCAGAAACATATAGTCACCAAGCTCATTTATTCGTATCTGACCCAGAAACATACAGTCACTTCACCCCATGCCACCAGCACCCTAACCACAATCTCATACAGAATTCCATCTAGACCCGTGCATGTGACACCTTTGTCATTACCTGCACCACCATCTCACCCCAGACCGGCACCAGTAGACGACAAAACTAGGTTAGATTTTGAAAATATTAATGAAATTCTGGAGGAAGATCTGCAAACTGGGGATGAATTTGAGAGAGGAAACTGGAACTCTGATCACCTAGAGGGTTGTGATGAAGATGGATCGACCTTTTTTATTTTTCAAACCGTAGCCATTGGGTTTTCCACAAAGTCATCGTTTGAAATTTCATATCGAATATGCTGTCTAAGAAATTCCTCCATCAGACATACTTGACAGTTTTGTTTATCACGACATACTTGACAGTTTTTTTCCTCATTTTTATCTCGACCACTAATTGACGCTCCTCTCAATATGCCACGATGGGAGGTTCTACCTCGGTTGCTACTCTTAATCCTTTTGGCCTCAGAAAAATCGCCTCCGAAATCGCCCTTTTCGTCTCAGAAATCGCTTTCTCTTTCTCTTTCTCTTTCTGTTTCTCTTCTATGATTTTGAGTGAGTTGTGAGAGGGATGAGAGAGAAAGAGTTATATTTATAGGGTATGAAATTGAAAAAAAAAATATTTCCATCCGGCTATTTTTTGACTGATTCTAATTTTAATCCCAACCAATTATTTTTTAGTCCGTTTGAATTTTTTTTTTTAAATACCCAGATAAGGTGGGCAGAATTAATATTTTATAATTAAAAATGGATATTAATAAAAATGTCGGTCTAACTACGCTTCTTTCCACATGTTGAGAATTCAATACTTATAATATGCATGCATCTTTCCACATGTTGAGAATTCAATACTTATAATATGCATGCACAGTGCACAAAAGAAACTTGTACTCCCAAACTTTTTTCTTAACGTACATGAAATGCCATAAAAAACTCTTAAGAAACAAAATATTGCAGAAGACAACATGACACAATTTTCAGAAATTATCTAACTTAAGAGAGCAAGCATATAGTTAGATGAAAGACACATGCATCAATAGCCTGCTAAGCATTCCCGCGGTGGAACCGGATACCTTGACTTGTCGGTGCAGTAGTCATAAATCATGTGGTTTGTCCGGACCCACTTATACAACCGGGCTTGTTGAGGGTTGAGTTGGCGGTAAGCGGGTCCCTCCCACCAATTGTTATTAGGGTTCATAATGCACCTTCTCATATCCGGCATGTCACAACCCTCAATGTCGAAATCCTTGTAGTAGGCAAAGAAAGGAGCCTTGTTCCAATCTATCTTCTCTAGACCTCCACGCGTGGCCCAGTCGTCAGCCTCCCATAGAGTGGAGTACACCCCCATTGGTTGCGCCTTGGGAAACGGGATACCTCGCGCTTCGTTGTTTTTGTAAACCCTTATTGGAACATTGTCCACAAAGAAACTGCAATAGAATTATATATTAGTTGCTTCATTTCCCTTAAATGGAAAAGTTAGTATAGACTATAGTGGCTTGGTGTAGTGTAAAAAATACTTACACAACGTGGTAATGGTTCCAGAGGATAGAGTAGGTGTGAAATTCAGCAGCGGGATCGAACCAGAGGTTGACACGCTGCTCCCGGTCACCTTTGCCATGAGCATACACATTCGTCTGAACCGTGTATGGGTGCCCCGAACGGTTCCCTAAGAACTCAAAATCCAGCTCATCTCTAACAGTATCCGTATCAGAGTTCATCTGCATGTTGTAACAATCGACAAGACGAAATGTGGTGAGATTAAGATCAAGTAGTAGTGGATATTATCAGGTCGGCAAATTGACAGACCTGATCAGATCAGGTTTGGTGTAATTTCTGGTTGGCAATGGCATTGTTCCAACATGGGTTCAGTATTTCTCAGGTCTAAATTTGTAGTACTGTTCTCAGTTAAATCGGGTGTAGGTGATGAATTTTTTATTTGGGTTATGGTAGTGTCAAAACTGATCACTCAATTATTGAAATTTAAAATGAATAAACCGTAAAACTTGGTAATGCAAATATGTACATAGAATGCAGCAACAGTTCCTGCTGAGTCACCGGGAATGAGCTTGATCTTCATGCTAACATGGCCAAACAAATACTGCTTCCTGGAAGCAAACCCACATCCTGGATTGATAAATTTCAGAATTTTAGATCACTCTGACTTTAATTGAAGCATTGTGTTTGTAAAAAGAATGTGATTTAGCATCGGAGTTA
Organism: Carex parvula; assembly: GCA_025461045.1. Lineage (NCBI taxonomy): Eukaryota > Viridiplantae > Streptophyta > Magnoliopsida > Poales > Cyperaceae > Carex > Carex parvula. The sequence continues at coordinate 355,702 of JAJGRW010000042.1, forward strand.
GTACATGTACAAGTATTACTTGAGAAATCAATCAAATGAAAAGAACCATTTTGTGCAAATGCCAGTTAGAAACTTCCTTTGGGAATACCAGCTAGTAGTATATATTCTGGTATATATGGTACTAATATGAATGACTCTGAATATTCATCCTGGTCTATTACTCTATTCTCTTCTGTACCATTTGCTTTTATACCCTGATATAATAAATAATACAATTTATGATCTGCATGGCAAAAGATTAAATTATGTAGGTACGAGAACTGAACCTGACGACTGATCGAGAATGAGTTGGATAGCCCTCCCGCCTTCCAATTGCTTGATATGATTGTCAGACCAAGTTATTCGAAAATCCTGAAGAAAGGTGGCCGGTCGTGCCGAGACACTGCACAGATTAAAAGCTCCAGCAAGAAAGAAGAAGAGAAGGTTTACAGAAATGCTGGTGTACTCCATATGAACAAGTCAAGAGAGAGCAGAAGTACTGAAGTGTAATGAACAAGTCAAGAGAGAGCAGAACTGAAGTGTATTTTTTCTTTTATTTTTTCAAACTAGGACAGTGACGGATGTAAGAAGAGAGAATGGCAGACTATAAATGGCTGAATAAGTTGTCTGGAATTAATACACCAGAGAGAGAGAGAGAGGATCCTTGTTTTACTGTTGAAAATACCAGCACTAGTGATATAATTTTTTTTTGAGTGAGGCTACGGTAATATGCATGTCATTCCGAAATTTTTATTTATACCATATTCCAAAAAAAAAAAAACCAAAAAATAATGTTTTGTGGGGAATTCCAAAAATACCATGGCCGCCAAGCTAATTTGCAGTCCTATTCTTGGAGGCTGCAAATCGATTAGCTTGGAGCCCTCTAAAAACTCAAATAACGACTGTAATATTAAATATATTTAGATTTTTGAGAGGCTTCCAAGCCAATCTGCGCCCCCTAAGAATGGAGTCGCAGATTGATTTGGAGGTCCTGGTATTTTCGGAATTTCTCACAATTTGAGATATTTTGGTTTATTTTTTTTTTAAAAGGGTATAATAAATATTCCGGCATATCATTGAATATTGAGTGGCCTATGCTATGAATTTATATCTTTATTTTCGAAGTTCAAATAGTCGGTCTGAAAACATAATCTTCACATGTTTGAAAATGTACTGGACACCTAATTTTAATTTTTTTAAAATTCCTTTTGTATTCTTTTAGATGGGTAAAAAATCAACAGTTTTTGATGGTCCACAATTTTCAAATCCAGTGATATTCTATTTATTAAAAAAAATAGTAATTTTTTTGTTGAAAAGTATCCACTGTATTTTATTTTGCACTGAAGAAACAATAAATCCTAATTAATAAAAGAATAAGTGGATAAATAAATAATAATAATAATAATAAAATATTAAAAGACAGCTCACCTCTTTTATTCATGCATGCATGCAGAAACACAGAGCGTGCAGATGGATATGGATCAGAGGCCCACATGTCAGATTGTATCTGAATTGATGACAGCTATGGGGGTCGTCGGCACTCCTTCATTACATGCCACGTCAAAGATTGGGATAGCAGGATAAGGTTATTTTGCATGTTCTTTTGTAGCAAGGAAACAGAGCTACGAGACATTTCGTAGTACCATGCTCACATAAATGCAACATACATGGTGTGTTTAGCAATTTAATGCTCAAATATATTCATATATACAAGAACAATAATACAATTGAGGCTACACTATTATGCATAGTACAGATTGATCCTTATTATGAATTAAATTTTTTATTTTTAAATTTCAAATAATTGATCTGAATTGCTTAACATAATCTTAATATACAACTGTATTTCAAAACCAATTTTACATTTTAAATATTTATTATTATAATTTAGATAGGTAAAATATCACTTAATTTGAAATTTTGGACCGTTTAAAAATAGTGATTTTTTACACTCACAGTAGTGCTACTTAAGTATGAATTCATAACTAGTGGCGGAGGCAAAGGGCATGAAATGAAAGTCAATTGACCTCCTTTTATTTAAAAAAAATGTACTTATATTTTATTTTCTATATAATTTAGATTAAAATGTTATCTGCAATTCACTTCACATTTATTCAGACTACCTACATGACGAGTGATGTAGTATTTTAATTCAAAATAAATAAAAAGCAAACGTGACGTTATAAATTGGAAAAATATTATAAAATATCAATACCATTAACAAAGCCCAGAAGCTGCACTCAATTATACAAACCAGGCCATATATTGCCCCCCCTATGAAAATTAGGCCTCTTCTGCTTTTAAAGGGCTAAATTTGGGCCGAGGAACAAAACCACAACTTGCGCTCTTTTTCTGGGCCATATTCAAGTGAAATTTTCTATACTATTTCCTTTAGCTCTTCATTCAAAACATAAGAACAAATTTCCAACTTTTTTTGTGTTGCATCATCATCAATCATCATCTATTTTTTGCTTGTGCAATGATAAATCCGGACCACTCTTGGAAATTGGAAATTATATTTTTGTAATGTTTACGAGCATCGTAAAAAAAAAATATTACGTATGATTGTATGAAATATATTATTGGTACAATTTCCAAATACTGAATTCTTTGTTTGCAAACAAACAGTGTAATGAGGAACCTATTACGCTCGTGACAGCACGCGTGAATGCCACAGCAAAACAAGGCTCCAAAATGGAACATTTTCCCCATCAGAATTGACACCAGATCACGATGCTCCCATCGTTCACCTCAAAACCTTTTCATGTGAACCGTGCTCATTACTCCGTGATTTTTATTTTTACCCAAAAAAAATATATTTTAATATAAATAACCAGGTTTTTAAAAGATTTTTATTTCTACCCAAAACGCTAGGAATATTTGCGGTTCGAATTAAAAATTCGGAACGCTAGGAATATCAGCGGTCCGAATTCTTAATTCGGAACGCTAATATTCCTAGCGTTCCGAATTCATAATTCAAAACTACAATCGCCAACCTTTTCATTTATTATTATATTAAATGGTAATTTTTCACCGATAACCCTAAAGTTATTTTTATTACAAAGAATTATATTATAAAAACTTATCAATAATATAAAATTTCATTTATTATTATATTAAATGGTAATTTTTCACCGATAACCCTAAAGTTATTTTTATTACAAAGATTTATATTATTAAAACTTATCAATAATATAAAATTTCATTTATTATTTTATTAAATGGTAATTTTTCACCGATGACCCTAAAGTTATTTTTATTACAAAGAATTATATTATAAAAACTTATCAATAATATAAAATTTCATTTATTATTTTATTAAATGGTAATTTTTCACCGATAACCCTAAAGTTATTTTTCACCAATAACCCTAGAAATTTATTCACCGATAACCCTAAAGTTATTTTTATTACAAATTATTGATAAGTTTTTATAATATAATTCTTTGTAATAAAAATAACTTTAGGGTTATCGGTGAAAAATTACCATTTAATAAAATAATAAATGAAATTTTATATTATTGATAAGTTTTTATAATATAATTCTTTGTAATAAAAATAACTTTAGGGTTATCGGTGAAAAATTACCATTTAATAAAATAATAAATGAAATTTTATATTATTGATAAGTTTTTATAATATAATTCTTTGTAATAAAAATAACTTTAGAGTTATCGGTGAAAAATTACCATTTAATATAATAATAAATGAAATTTTATATTATTGATTAGTTTTTATAATATAATTCTTTGTAATAAAAATAACTTTAGGGTTATCGGTGAAAAATTACCATTTAATATAATAATAAATGAAAAGGTTGGCGACTGTAGTTTTGAATTATGAATTCGGAACGCTAGGAATATTAGCGTTCCGAATTAAGAATTCGGACCGCTAGGAATCCTAGCGTTTCGAACTAAGAATTCGGACCGCTGATATTTCTAGCGTTCCGAATTTTTAATTCGGACCGCAAATATTCCTAGCGTTTTGGGTAGAAATAAAAATCTTTTAAAAACCTGGTTATTTATATTAAAATATATTTTTTTTTGGGTAAAAATAAAAATCACGGCTCATTACTGGTTTTTTTTTGTTTTTCCTTTTTTAAGGAAATCTGATTACTTTTACTGCTTGTAATTCTGGATTCAAATCAGCTGAACTCCGAAATACATGAACAGTATCTCTGGAATTTTTGAAATTCCGAATCTAGCCGTTCAACTTTTTCTGTGTACGCATCTCAAAACAGCTGATTTTTCTGTGCACGTATCTCGAAATAGTTCAACGTCTGGATTCAGAATTTCAAGAATTTCAGTGGTACTGTTCATGATTTTGGATTTTAGCAGATTTGGATCCTGTAATGTAGCAATGCTGTAAATACCTGAAAGCGCTCGTCGGATGAATGGTGTACCACCAAGCGATTAATCAGTGTGTAATTTATTAATTGGAATTATGCAGTCGATTAATCGTTTTTATTAAAATTATGTGTATATATTCATTATTTATTAAAAATAGTTTATTTAACTCATCAAATTTATCAAATAAACTTAATTTAACTTAGTTTTATCAAATAAACTTAATTTAACTTAGTTTTATTATTATAACATGACACTACGCTTATTTCTTCTTAACAATACATACACATTTTACATTTGTAAATAACACATTTATTTAATGCAAAAATAAATTCAAAAATTAAGCTTTTTCAAATAGTAATAATATATTATTTGAAAGAAATGAAACATTCCAATATAAAATCACTAAATTTAGTTTATGATAACAACTTAATTTCATATATGAACATGTCGTACTAATTGAAAAAATTACATCAATAAGCAAGAAAAACATATACTATATATAAATAATAGAAGAATGAATCAGTCGTAGCTTTTTTGGTCCGAAAACGCTATAGCGCGCTATTTAGAACAAACTCAAATTAATAAGCTCAAGCTTGATAGTGATGGTTAAATTTTAGTTTCAATTCGACTTGATGACACTTATTTATAACCCTGAATTCATCTTTGCATGTATCGCCCAAAAGAAAACAAAGAAGACAAAAAACGAAGGAGAATCCATCTCCTTGCACAGTAGCACAGTACCCAGCCAGAGAGAGATATATCATATATTCATATATGTGGAGAGGTGGTTTAGCGTGTATAGATGGGACTGCTCAGAAAAAAAAAATCAGAATCAAGCAGGACTGGATTTGAAAATATGTCTCTCTCTCTTTCGCTTGTTACTCTTTCCCTGTCCCTTTGCGGTAAGAATTAGAATCCCTTTTTATCCACCACAGGCTTTCCTGTCTATTCCCCGTTTCAAAAGAAATACAAAATAAGAACTTGCTCAAAATATTTATAGCAAATATCCAGCGGTAGCTCAAAGCTCTAAGGTGGCGATAGTGACATACCAATGAACTATACATATCCAACTACTATAAACAAAAAAATATATAAATACCCAACAAGAAAATTATTAGGAAGTCAATGGGAAGAGACTGATATTATATTTTGAAGAAACTTCTGATCAAAATAATTGTAACATTTATGTTGTATCTCCTTTGACTGATATTATAATTTCCAAAAACTTAAACTCTAAACCCTAAACTCTAAATTCTAAAAATTACCATACATTAAATGATTTATACTAAAATACGCTAAATTATATGAAATTATGTTAAGATAATTTTAGAGTTTAGGGTTTTAGAAATTGTTCAAAATAGAGTTTAGGATTTAGAGTTTAGCGTAATTTAACGTACTTTAGTGTAATTCAACGTAATTTAACATAATTTCAAGTAATTTAGCGTATTTTAGTATAAATATGCTCATTATACATCAAAAGAAGTAATCTAACAAAAAACCCAGCTAATGTGGATATATTTATTAATAAAAATGTCGGAAACTAGGGTTTAGAAATTAGGGTTTAGGGTTTAGGTTTCTTTTAAATATCACTAATTTTTATAAATATGTTATGTGAAAATTGTAAATCATTTAATGTACGGTAATATTTAAGGTGCAGGGTTTAGGGTTTAGGGTTTTAGAAATTATACAAAATAAGAGTTTAGGATTTAGAGTTTAGCGTAATTTAATGTAATTTAGTGTAATTCAATGTAATTTACATAATTTCAAGTAATTTAGCGTATTTTAGTATAAATATGCTAATTATACATCAAAAGAAGTAATCTAACAAATTTTTTTTTTAAATCTGAATTTTTAGTGTTAGAATTCAGCATCTTGCTATTCATATTGTCTCTTAAAAAAATTTATTGTTCATAGCAAACCGCCCCACAGTGGGGCGGTTTGCTATGAACAGTGGACCGCCCAGTGAAGGGGCGGTCTGGATAGTTTTAATAAAAATTTGGAGGGGAGGGCAGATTTGCTAATTTGTTTTTTTTTTTATTAATAAAAAAACGGGGAAGAAACTGATATTATATTTTGAAGAAACTTCTGATCAAAATAATTGTAACATTTATGTTGTATCTCCTTTGACTGCAGACTTAGTCCGATAGGTATCAGATCTACTTTAGATTTGATGGGCTCCAGGATCGTTCGATCCGTTTTAAGATCTGTGTCATCTGCTTTAATATTTATGTGCACTCACGTTAATTCTGTGCATACGGATCTTAAAGCAGATCGGACGGTCCTAGAGCCCAACAAACTCCAAAAGTATGTCCGACGCCCATTAAACCTACTCTGTTCTCATCTCCTTTTTATAATTTTCATGAACCAACCCTCTTCACCTCTCTCCAATTATGGTAAATTTTGTATTACATTACTATATGTTATTCTGTCATGTTCTTATTAATTTTATAAATTAAAAAATTTGATCGCTTTTAAAACGATCTCAAATTCAAGTTGGTCTTATTTGAGAAAGTGCATTTCCTATTAGAAGTTTCGGTGTAATTATGTAAGTTTATGTTATGTAGACACTAGACATAGGTTTTTTTTTTTTTTTATTTACAGTTAAATTCCAACATTAGCTACATCTCTATTCTTCTGAAACAGGTGAACGGCGTGGGCAGCTGGGGCGCAACGACAAAGGGTGACTCTCAAGCCGGATGCTTCAGAACTCAACAAGCTTCAAATATATTTTACTTAACTACTTGATTATTACACAAATCTATAGCTTCGTAAAGTCTTGTTGGCTTCTCAGGTTCATTAAAAGATTCTGAAAATTCAGTACTTCATGAACCTTGGTTCTTCATTATAAATCTTGAAATTAGAGCTCTGAACCTATATTTGATTCTTCACAATATATCTTGTAATTAAGGTTTTGAACATGCAAACTCACTAAATCGTGTAAAAGGTTAAATACAATTAGTGTATGTTTTACAAATCTAATCAAACAAAATATTAGAAGATTGCATACAGCCAACAACATGTTTCATGTAAGGTCCCATTTTGACGCCCTATTCAGAAATCACCTAAATATGATATTTTTGCTCTGTTTTTGTCCTAAATATGCAACTTTCTCCAAAATCTGTCAAAAAGACCTAAAAACACGTTTGCGGTAAATAAATCGGAAAAATAGTTACTTTGCATTCGTTTTTCGCCATTTTTCTGAAAAAATATAGTAATTTTCGCTATATGTTTTGGTTTCATCAATATCCAATAAACAACATTTAAAACATAATATCAATTAAACATAATAACTAAACTATATATATAAAAAAAAATAATGCAATTCTGTTTAAAAAAAAAAAGGGGCCCACAATGACAAATGGTGGCCCCATTCTTCGGGCCGCAACGACAAAGGGCAACCCTAAAAAACAGAGCCATCATTTGTCATTGCGGCCCGACTAAATATCGAATTTCAGAGAATTAGTGGTTTTTTTGTTTTTTTTAGGGTATTAATAAAAATTTCGGCAATGACCCGTTACAGAGGCAAAGATCATTTCTTAAGCACAACTGTGCGAGACGTGCATGAGATGTGTTCCTCAATGAGATAATATTCCAAAACAAGATACAAAATACAAGAAGGAATTTGTCATTTGGGCTACTCAACTACAGTTCCCTCTCAAAGAAATAAAGCAGAAAACAAAAATCACAATATATTCAATTAGGTCCATTTATTTTTCTTTTTTTGTTTTCAGCAAATCATCAAAATAATTACAATTTTTTATTCAATCAAGGATCTAATTTGGGTTGATTCAGTTGCTATTAACATATTCTGACAACAATAAAAAGTTACTTCACAATTAGTCAAAATCTAAAAAAAAAAGTTCATAGATGTATTTGTATCGTTTCAAATTTTAGGTTGCACCAAGTATGGTAAAATTTATTTCTCATCTAGTTGCCGATTAAAATTAAAAAAAAAATTAAGTTGTTAAATTTTAAATCACACAATAAAAGCCTGACTAATTATTTCATATTGTACCATACTTTTATTCTTTTTATTTTTTCATCCAGAAGAGTTTTGTATTCTTTTTATTGTAATGAGTATTTTACTAGTCATTGTACTTGTGAAATTGTATTGATTACTATACAATAGGAAATTGTATTGATTAACAGTACAAAATCATTAAAATATTAACCATAACTTAGTAACTTGAAAATCATTAAATATACTGAAAATAACAAATTTTTAAAATAATAAATTAAATCTTTTTTAATTACAATCATGTAAAAACAACATTACAAAAAGGTCAAGTCAGCAGATTGAACAAAAATGTTGTCGCCAAATGCAATAGTTAGGACTTAGGACTGATTGAATCATGGTGAGGTTTGTAATTTGATTTAATCAAATGAAATAATATGCATGCTTAAATATATATTTTGACAAACAATACTAAATTTTGAAGATAGTTTACAATATCATAGGTCTGACATGAATAATTGTAAAGATCACCTCTCTACACAGAGGCGTGGTCAGAATTGTTATCAGATGTAGAGCGGGCTGTACACTGTCATGAATTAATCAATTCAGACTGTCATTTATTCAATAATTGATAAAGTTTTCTACAAAAATAGACAACAAACCGATTATATGTATACCTGTACCGGTTTTCAAAATTATCTTCAGGCAAAATTTTACCGGTTCAATGTGACTCTGTCATTGTCTGTACAAGAAGACAAATGATTGATCCTATAATAACATCTGAGGAATATATATATCAGATTTAAGCAGTAATATCTAAATAATAAACCGAAACAAAAAATTTAAAATTGCTTGTTGAAAATATATAATTTGCTGAAAATATAAAATGTCAACGTGCTACCAGGTCCAGCGGGGAAAACATTGTTTCACAAATTTGTGAAAAAGTCCGGGGTGATAGCGTGATGTACAAGAACAAGACGCTTCAATTTTGCAATTTAGCGTAGTTTGGTTTTGGTGCTGACTGCTTACTGCTGAGGGGTCTATGGCTCTATGCCATCAGAGCTACTGAGCTAACTCTGTTCTCTCTAAAAATTTGTGTTCCTTTCCCTTTCTCTTGTAATCTCTGATCCAACTGTTATGTCCTCTCTCTCTCTTTCTTTCTCGCTCAGGGCTGAAAGGAGAAAAGGCCAAGACAGAGCAGGGCTGTTTTTATGGCTATGGGAGCATTCAATGCCTGGACTATTCGTACATCTTTCCAGGTACCTTGCACCTCCATTTCCACCTGTTCACCACTACTAACCAATCATATTCCTACTCCAAACCAAAATTTGTTTCCAATCTCCCGAATTTTCTCCCAAATTGGCTGCACAAAATTAATTTAGTAATCAAAATTACCACTATTAATTTCTGTCCTTCATTTTATTATTACTATTAGTCTATTACTAATATTAATATAGAGGACTTTAGAAGGAAATTTTTTATCTATAGAAATTATTAAATCCAGATATACGAAAACAGAAAGAGTGCGTTGTTTTCAACAAATATAGAAAGATCTGACTCTATGAGTCCGATCCAAATATATGAATCGGACTCAATGGTCCAGATCCATCGATATATTTTATTTAAAAAAAATAGATGTTGATGGAAAAATCTGAAATATTGATGCCACAGAAAATCAAGTTAGAATTGGATCGGCCTCAGTGAGGAAGGTCCAATTCTGAATTGTTTAAATGTGACAGCTACTGATTCTTCTTTTGTAATGAGTCCGACCACTTATGATCTGATGAAATGTGACACTTGCATTTCTTCTTTTCAACCGTTCTAAAAAAATATAATATATCAATGGATCTAGACCATTAAGTCCGATCCATATATTTAGATCGGACTCAATGAGTCAGATATTTCTATATTTGTTAGAAACGAGAGACTCTTTCTGTTTCCATACGTCTAGATTTAATAATTTCTATAGATAAAAAATTTCCACTTTAGAATGAAATACAAAAATTATTCTTCAGTGAACTATCATTTGTTTTGAATTGAAACAACTAATTCTTAATTTTAAATATAATCTTTGACTTTCTAAATTAATGACCGATTCTTTTCAAGATTTAAGATTAATGCTCCGATAATTAATACATCATATTTTACGAGAGAGCATTCAATAATTAAATTTAACCATCCAATCAAGCAGAGACATGTTTTACTCTCTTATTATAAATTATAATTAATAATCTGCTAGAAAGTCTATTATAGAAGGTACTCAAAATAAAAAAGAAATTAATAGCATAGTGACAAATTCAAATGCACACCAAATTACATTATGTGAGCAAAACAGTAGAAATGAAAATAAATGAACTAATAAATAAAAGCTATAAATTAACCCCCTTGGTGAACTTTTAGAAGAATGTTTGGCGAACAATATCAACTCCCCCCAAAACCTCAGCATCTCTCTCTCTCTCTCTCTCTCTAAACCTTGCTGTAAGCCGTATAAATAAAGTCATCATCTCCGTCAGGACTCAGGACCATCACTCAAGTCTCATTTATTCATCACCATTCAAATCAGACGCAACTTCAAATGGTTTGCCTCCTGTACTCCAATACCAATACCAGGAGAAGTCTCACCTTTCATCTCTTCTCAATCTTTCTTCTCATCACATCCTCTCTCTCCATTGCCTATGTTGATGGTATCAATTATTCATCTTAATCTTTCTCCTTTTTTTTTTAAAAAAAAAATCTCTCCTTCTCTCTCCCTGTTTCAACTCTCATGCATAGTCGTGTTTTAATTTCAGGTAGACCTATTACACCAGAGCCCACAAAGGAAGAAAGAATGGTGGGAATGGCGATGATCGGGTCTAGGCCGCCGAGGTGTGAAGGAAGATGCATCTCCTGTGGTCACTGTGAAGCTGTTCAAGTCCCCATTGCACCACAAAATAAGTTGAGAAGAATTTTCCATGGTGATCAGATCCTTTCAAGGGGAGATGAGAGTACAAATTACAAGCCTCTCAACTGGAAATGCAAGTGCGGGGATGTCATCATCAACCCTTGATTCTCTGTTTAATTTCTTTTGTTTTTATTTTTGTCGTTTTGCTGACGATTATAAAGATCCCTCCTTTTGGTTTTATTATTAGGTCAGGGATTGTATGTAGGACTATGCTCACGCACCTAATTTGTTTCTTTGTAACCACATTTCATATGTTAGAGTCTAGTAGTACTATATATATATATATAAACACGGTTTCATCATTTTCTGGTACTTCATACTTATTACTCTCTCTTTTGGATGAAATATAATAGAAATGTATAATTTTAATGAAGAGAGTCATCAGTCATGCATGATGCATGCTTGCTGTTAAGCTGCTCATGAAAGATTGAAAATTGTATTTAATTAAACACAAAATTAAAAATGTGGTTCAAGTGATGTATAGCATCTGCCATGTAGCTTGCATGCAGTAAATGCCACTCATTCATGTCAGATGATACTGTGGTGTATTGGTGTTGGGAGATAAATGTGCCTGACAACTAGCTAGGGCTTCTGGTAATGGTACTGCTGGTACGAGAAATTGTTGACATGGTACTGGTAGTTGCTATGTGAATTATTACAGAAATATCAGAATCTGAAACTCAAATCTTTGTTCATTTCATCACTGCTCTCAGTGGCATTAATTAAAGGATCAAAATTATTCTAAAATTGTCATCAAATTATCTATCTTTCTTCGCAATAATAAAAAAATAAAACATAGAAAAATGATGTCATGTCAAGCGCATTCTTTCATCACAATTATCCGACCAATAATTTATTTTGTTAATTTGCAATTCTAAATTATGGAAGGAGAGAGAAATTATCTCAGGTCTTTCTTAATTATGAAAAAAATATCCATTTCTTTCATTTTAATCCCTTGTTTTTTTTTTTTAACTTGAGGTGGGTGTGTCCATTTCTTAGCACGTTTATTTTTGTTAACATATATACTGAGATGCAAGGCGTTATTTTTCTTAACATTTACGAATTTGACAAATAAAAAAATGCATATCCAAATTAGTGTAAATTTGCAAAATTGCTGTGTACCTTTTGGCCAGAAAAGATACTATTTTTTACCAGGGAGAAATTCGACCGATTTGATTTTATCCTTCCTTTTTCTGGAAATAATCAAATATTGACTTTATCCTTTTATTCATCCGGTATTGCAGGGGAAAAGGAAGAGGAAAAATTGCAGAGAAATATCACACTCAGTTCTCAAAGATACGCCACGTAAGTACCAAAGCCAGCAGCAGCCCACTTACTCTCTATGAAAGGTCATATCAAATCAAACGGGATCTTGACACTACATCTCAACCGTTTTTTTGCTCTTTCGTCTTGCCCATGATTTTATTTTAATCGCACCCTCAAAAGTCTCGAAATATGAAATAAGGACCTCCTTCTCCTTCTCCTCTAGAGCAGCTTGGGTCCGATGGGTTTCGGAACCGTCCGATCTGCTTTAAGATTCGTGCGCACGAATGTTAAAGCATACTCAAAAGTTGCTGGTGCAAATTTTAAAGCAGATCGGACGGTCATCGAATCCATCGAACTCACTTTGAGTCCGATGGACATCGGACTCAAATTGACCTCCTTCTACTTCTCCTTCTCCTTGGAGTGCATTTTTTAATCTTTCAAAAGAAGTGTTGTTTATTACATGAAAATTTCTTCTTGTCCCGTGTTACAAGCAAAATCCAGTTGTAAAGGACGAAGCGGAATCGGCCGTCATGTCTTGTTATGTGGTATCATTAATCGCTGGTAAAACTGGTAACGAGTTACTGAATCATCCGGTTTTTCAAAAACACGGATTTGCCTGATCAGGAAAAATATTCGCTGGACAAGTGCATTCATTTAAAAATAGTGTAACTGACCCTGGATCTTTTGCTGCTGCTGCGTCTGTACAATTTTGTGTTGCCTGGATATGTTATTTTTTCATTATGGTTTTAAATTCGGAAACAATGTCTAAAATTAATCATTCTAATCCCATAGCAATAATATTCTAACCCCATGCTTCATGTCTTAATTGTACTCTAATATTTTTATCTTCGATTTCAAATTCTAAACAAAAGATCTGAACTGCTCAACATGATATCCACGTTAAAATGTGCTTAGAAATCAAATTTTATTTTTTTTGTAACTTTTTTTCTATTTTTTACGAAGGTTTAAATAGCGTTTATTGTGTCATAGCGGAACGGCTGAAAAAAACGGCGCTATATGGCCACAGCATTATAGCTTTTTTGGTCCAAAAACGCTATACCGCCGCTATAGCGCGCTATTAGAACATTGATTTTTTAAGATAGGTACAAAATCATTGTTTTTTAGATGTCCACAATTTCCTAAAAAACAGTGATTTTGTACCTATCTTACAAAATAGTAATTTTTAAAAAAATATATAAAATTTGATCTCTAAGCACATTTTAACATGGATATCATGTTGAGCGGTCCAGATCTTTTGTTTGAATTTTGAAATCAAAATAAATATGTTGGAGTACAATTGGAGCATGAAGCAATAGAGCATTTGAGCCCTCATTTATTTTTTAAATTTCATCAAAATCTATAAGTTAATTAATTAACAGTAAATCTCAATTCTATATTTTTTTATATAACATAGCGGGCCAAAGGAATACATTCAATTTCGGATATATATATATGAGGAGGATTTAAATGCCTCCATTTTTCATGCCTCCACCATATCTCTATTTTTAAAAACTTTAATAACTCAAATTTAAAACTTAAAAGTCAAAATAAAACCGTTAGATATAAATCTACATCATTTTATCTATGCACGTGTAAAAAATTATGACATTTTAATTTTATTTTGGTTGTCATCAAGAACTTGTAAAAAACGTACTAATGTGGATAATTTCTAGACGTTGATTTTTCAATTTATTGATTCACCTAAAAACAAAATCAAAATGTGATAATTTTTTCTAAGCACATAGATAAAATGATGTAGATCATATCCAACGGTTTTATTTTGAGTTTTAAGTTTTAAATTTTGAGTTATTAAAGTTTTTAAAAATGAATGCATTGTGGAGGCACAAAAAATGGAGGCATTTGAACCCTCCTCCTCTCTCTCTCTCTCTCTCTCTCTCCTATTTCTCTCTCTATATATATATATATAGAGGAGGGTTCAAATGCACCATTATTTTTGTGCTCCAATATGCTCCACATCCTTAATCTCCATTTTTAAAGTTCGAACAGTCGATCCCAACCGCTCAACATGATCTTAATAATAAATATGCTTGGATACCAAATTTTATATTTTTTAGAATTTTTTTACTATTTTTTTAGATAGGTACAAAATTACTTTTTTAAGGAGATTCTGGACCATATGATAAAGTGATATTGTTCCTATCTAAAAAAATAGTAAACAAATTCTAAAAAATATAAAATTTGGTCTCCAAATATATTTTATTCTAAAGATCATGTTGAGCGATTCGGATCGACTGTTCGGACTTTGAAAATGAAGATAAAGGATGTGGAACATATTGGAGCACAAAAATAATGGTGCATTTGAACCCTCCTCATATATATATATATATATATATATATATATGAGTTGGGCTACAGTACTTCGCGAAGTAAAACGAGTGTTTTATTTCAAGTCTATATCTTCAATTTGAAACTTCAAAACGTCGATCCGAACCATTCAAGTTAATCTCCATACTAAATTGTGCTTGGAGACCAAATTTTACATTTTTTGAAAATTGTTTACTATTATTTTAGAATTTTTGAAAATGACTGTTTTTCAAAAAATTCTGGACCATCAAAAACAACAATTTTCAAAAATTCTTAAGAAATAGTAAAATTTTTCAAAAAATGTAAAATTTGGTCTCCAAGCACAATTAATACAGAGATCAATTTGAACATTAAGATCGACATTTTAAACTTTGAAATCGCAAAATATGAGTGTGAAGTAAAACACTCGCTTTACTTCACAAAGCACCGTAGCCCAACTCTATATATATATGGACTGTCCGATTCAACTTTGATAGTTAGATAGAGCAAGCTTCATTTAATATGTGAATAGTCGGATTCGTTTCATAATTCGTGCAGGTTGCTTTATTATTCGTGCAGGACAAATGTTTACGAATCAGAAAACAAATCGGATGGTTCCGAACGAACACCATATCTATTTGAACCAACTACCATCCAACGCAACCCGCTTCCTTTAATCGGACCCGTTCCTTGTATAATATCGGAGAAATGTTATTGAATAATTTTTTAGGGTAATTATATCACACAATCAACATTCTAATTTAATACTACATCCAACTTTTATAGTATATATATATATTTTAAAATACTATTTATATTAATAAATTAAATTATATTTTTTTAATTATTTAGATTGAATGTATCAGATTTGTTTTAATTTAGAATTTAATTGGTCATTTATTGTAAAGTCATTGAAAATTAATTTTGACAAATTTCAAATCGATCCAAATTTAATGCAATCATATTTAAATAATCAAGAACACGCCTACAATTTTATATATATTTTTTAATTTCAATAATATTTTCCAAATGTATGCTAGAATTATTTTCATTTCGAAGAAAAACACCATATTGGCGACATTGATTTGAACTAGCTAAATTTCGAAGAAAAATAAAAATATTCAGCCCTTTTTTGTATACATATAAATACTTTGAGAACACTATCTGCTCTGTTTATTGACAAGCTGAATTCACATTTAAAAGCAAACAAGATTGTGCTTTTTAAAACACGGTTCCTGCCTCTGTTCTGTTAAATCTATTTTTATAAAATTTACAATGAATATCTGTATTCTAATTCAAATCTTAATCTATTTTTCTAAAACTGTAAATGAATTTTTGTGATCTACTTCAAATCTTTTGAATAGATCTGGATGTGAATCTTTAAAATATATCTAATATTATAGTGGACGGGCCCTTTAATTTTGAAATGGATCCACTTTATATAATAAGAGCATCTTCATTTCATCAAACGTTTAGCAATTAATTTGGGTCACGTTATTGAATTTAGCAATTATATTAGCAATTAACACATCATATTGCAATTTAAAAGAAATCACCGTTGTAGATGCTAATCTTATGAGATCCTAATCCAAATTCCTTAAATATATTACGTAATATCTTTCTTATATACCAATTTTTCCGAGCACTCCAAGATTATGTATCATAATCACATAGGGCTGCAAACGAACCGAACCAAATCGAACTTACCTCCAGTTTGAATTTGGTTTGAATTAATTTCGAACAAACTCAATTTCAAATTGAATTTTTTACGAACTCAATTTCGAACTTATACGAACTTTGTTACGACTTACGAGTTATGACTTATGGCTGGGCCATACTTCGAAATTACAGCACTTCAATAAAAACTCAGGCATTCTGAATTCTAATTACACAGTACACCAAAGTTGGAAATCAAAGTTCATTATCAAACACCAAAGTTTAGTACAATCAATCAAAGCTCAGTACAATCACATTATCCAAAGTTTTTCAAATAGCCAACAGGAGAAACATCACCAAAGTATTCAAGAAACATTTTTCAGAACTGAGAGCAATTATGGACTGGGCGGCCTTATATTTTCATCAGCGAACATAAGTTATCAGCGGAAATCAATGGTTCACGTTTGAGTTAATTTGCAACTAAGTTTGGTCTGCGAACTTATTTCGAACGAACTAGGTCCAGTTTGAGTTTGGTTTGAATTAATTTCGAATTAAGTTTTGTTTGAATTAATTCGAACGAACTCAATTTCGAATCGAACTTTTTACGAACTTTTTCGAATTAAACTCGAATCGAATTACGAGCTACGAATTTTTTGTGTAGCCCTGTATCACATAGGTTGAAATAAACTAAACTCAAGCAAAAAATAAAATAAACTAAAAGTAAAATTAATTTTATAAATTATATTAATCAAGGTCTTTATTCTTAACTTGTAATTTTAAAATATAAAATGACTATACTCACCAGCATTATAATAAATTTATCTATTTTAGACATTTAAACTGAAATAACAAACATATATAACTCTAATACGACCCTTAGATATCTACCAAGTGAATATAGATCCGTACCTAGATTATCATATCATAATTGAATATGTATTTGTACGTAAATTTTGTAAAATTTTAATCAATTAGTATTTGATCATACTTAAATCCAATTCAAACACAATTACTTGACAGACTTAATTCTCTGTACAATATTACTAAAGTGTTGATGTCCAAAGGCCCAATTTCAAACGGTGACAGTTGTCTAACAAAAAGCCCAATATCAGCCTAATCCAGATTCCATACAGACAGAAATTTCCACCTGGGCTGGGCTTTTTTTAGTTATGTATGTCAAGTTCTTCCCAAACTGGAAAGCTACGGCTTTTTTTAACTCCTTATCCCTTCTCCTTTCTCCATCATCCTATCTCTAAATACGAACCTGCGAGAAGAGAAGCGCCTCACATCCACTCAGACGCAACAATGGCTTCTCTCACGAGCCTTGTAATTAGAACCCCAGTCGTCACCAAGCCGAGAACTTCTCTTTCCTCGAGGTCCACGCCTATCTCAATCGAGTGCTCATCTCGACCGAAGAAGAAGGCCACGTCACACCACGCCAAGACCCGGCCCAAGAAGACCGCGCAATGGGAAATCAAGCGTAAGCCCACTCAGTACGCGCCTCTCCCACCGCTCCCTCCTGAATGGACGATTGTCGAGTCTGGCAGTAGCTTGGCCACGACAGCGGTAGCAGCAGCGGAGGCGACGGACGCTGAGTAATGACGCGAGTGGAGACTGGTTGTGCTTCTATGGCTTTTAATCATGTAATTCTGCTTCTAAAATTTCTTTGAATGTGCACAGTAAGTATTTGTTGAAATGCTTCTTACTTTGTATTCTGTGTTTTGCGTTTCTTTCAAATTAATGTATCGGATGATAAGATTGTCATGTTTAACCGTATCTGCAAATGGAAATTGACATTTATGGTGTTCTATGTTAACCGCTTACCAGTTACAATATACTTTTCAGTTCCGATATTGTTCATGGGAAAATGTTTATCCTGTGGAAGCGGGCCGGCCGTTGGGCATCCGGCCCAATTAAATTGGTCGGATGCATGCTTAAAACCGTCCGATTTGAATCCGAATTCGATGTCCATTAGACACACCCTGCTCCGTTATCCTATCTATGAAATATTTCAGCTATATTCAAACGAGTGTTAACTCAAGTTACTAATCTTGTAATAATAAGTACAAATTCTATAAAGACGCAGCCTCCCCTTCAATAAATCAGATAATATTCCAGTTGGGTTGGAGGCCCTTGTCTAAAGCCCAGCGGAGCCCTTAATTATGGGCCTTAATCGGGCTAGTGAGCAATGTGCTTGTGTTATATGCAATTTTGGTATGTTAATTATTAGTAAGAGTGTTCTTAATCTCATCAAGCTCTTTGTTGAGTTTGGTGAGTTTAATTTCAGTACCTATTATTTAGCTTTAAAACAATTAATTTAATCGATCTATTCACAAATGATACGTTTATATATCAAATTTGTAAATTTTCAAATTAATTTAGTACAAGTCAAGTGATAAAAAAAATAAAATTTTGTAAGTTAAGTTTAATACGTTTATTTCTCATCGTTTGTTTCAAATTAATTTATGCTATTTTTTTAACCGTCTCGGCGGGGATTCTAATGGTAGATGTTTTGCTCTTCTAATTCCTTTGATTGTTAGGCTATACTTTTGGAAAAATAGCATAAATTTGAGTAATATTTGTTTCTCACTGTTGTCTTATTACCATATTAGTTTTATAATTTTGACATGTAAATGGATCATTTAAAATTATTTCAATAAATTTTGAAGTTAAACTCACCGAAAGACTTAACGGCATGTCTACAGTTCGCTCGATTCGGACTGGTGCTAATCTTTTGTAGCTTTCTGCACCACCGCTTTGTGATGGGCCCTGCCTTCCACGTCAGCTGTCGTCTCGGCAGGGATTCTAGTGGTAGCTGTTTTGCTCTTCTAATTCCTTTGATTGTTACCAGGAAAAGTTTCTTCTGGCTATACTTTTGAAAAAATAGCATAAATTTCTGTAATTTTTGGTTCTTACTGTTCTCTTATTATCTTTTTTTTTTTAAACCTTGGCAGCTGTCAACTATAATTTTCATTGAATAAAATAAAATTACATCCATCGTTTCACATCCACTCTAATATCAACACATCGAGTCTAAACAACACATCAACATCTAACAACAATCCATCTAAATCATCTACAACACATCATCTAAATCATCTAATAAACGTCTAACATCACAACATCTTGCAAACTGACTTCAAACGGTCGCTAATCTCCTCTCGCTCCTTCTTGCCCCATGAAGACGAGACTCCTTGCCCGATAACAGCAAGAGAAAGAATGAGCCAGCCATAATTTTTTGTATTTCTTTTTGTGGTGGTGGCGGGTGGGGGAGGCCGGTGCGGATCGTGACCTCCCCCACCACAGTCTAGGGTTTCAGTGTACCGGTTTAGAGATAGGAAAAATGGTGAAGTTAGAGTTTAGAGGCAGTTCTAGGTTTAGGGTTGCAGTCAAAGATTTAGAGGCGGCGAAAGGTGTAGCAGCGGCCGCGAAAAGTAGAGATTGTGGCGGAACGGATCTGACCTCCCTCGCTCTCTTTTTCTCGAGATCACTGTTGACTGGTGGGGGGAGAAGATAATTGAGATTTGGTCAAGAGAACAGTGGACGGAGACTTGCGTGACTCTGAGGCGTGGGTGAGGAAACAGGCTCGAGGGAGAAGGGTAGAGGGGCAAGTGGGTGGGTTGGTGGGCGGGGGTTGATGGAGATGGGGGCTAGGGTTTCTGTCAAAATCGCCTCAGAGCCGCTGTTGAAGTGCTAACAAAAGATTAAAATTCTTCCCCAACATCAACACATCAAGTCTAAACAACACATTAACGACATCTAACAACAATCCATCTAAATCATCT
This sequence comes from Carex parvula, assembly GCA_025461045.1. Lineage (NCBI taxonomy): Eukaryota > Viridiplantae > Streptophyta > Magnoliopsida > Poales > Cyperaceae > Carex > Carex parvula. Next base: position 375,936 of record JAJGRW010000042.1, read on the forward strand.
AACAACACTAAAAAAACTTAACGGACTTAAATGCATTATTTACAATCATTTTAATAAATTTTGAAGTTAAGCTCACTAAAAAACTTAATGGACTTAAAGAACAATCTAGTTTTACTATCATTGGTAAAAAAACAATTCACCAGTTTAGGACAATTAACATTCTCCGTCATTATAAGTTACCGTTCTCGTTTGAAAATTGTCAAAGCTGAAAAATAAAAGTCTTGTTCGGGAACAAGTAGATGCTTACTGGACTGGACTAAAATCTGATTTGATATGGCTCACCTGTTAAACTATCGGATAAATTGGGTTCATAAATTTTACAAATGTTAAAGGTTTATCAATTGAAGGTTTTTTTTTTTGTGAGAAAATTGGAGGGATATCTTACATTTAATTGACAATCATGATAATCAATAAATAATTATCAAAATAATGTAGTCGAAATTTTAAAGATGTCCCTAATTGATATAATCCGTGAATTGTGTATTTTGGAAGCGGGGTTACTTATAACTTATAAGCAATTTGGAAAATTAATTTTTTATTGCCACTTGATTGACCAAATAGTTCTGTACAGTGTACTAAATTGGATAAACGATCTATAAAAGTAGGATAAGTTTTGATTTTAGATTCTTAATATATTATTTCTTTTATAAACTAAAATTCATAATTTAGACCGTTTGATACCCGCCATACCCCTGTTTTGCATATTGTTCACCATCCAACCACTCTCGACCGGTGGCGGTCGACCCTCGAAAATCAAAATATAGCAAGTTAATGCCCCTTGCATTGGAAGGATTTTTCTTTCACTGATTTCTTTTTTGAAAACCCCTGATAGAGGCTATCAAACTGATTACATCAGTCCTATGGAGGAGTTTAGTACAGTCCGAATACAGCCTACTACATTTACATCTATTTACAATGCTGTAACCAGAGCTTTGCTTCATGCATCGCCCTCTTTGCAACCACCGTAGGTTCTCTGAGCTTGCCATCAAAGATCATTCTATTGCGTTCCTTCCACAATAACTAGCATCCAGCTAGGAATAGGGCTCTCCTTCTGGTTAGTTTACCTTTGCAAGCATACTAGGATCTGTTGAAGGTCGATTGTATTGAATGCCCTGTTTGAACCAACCTGCAACCTACCAACGTGGCAATTCTTCTCTAATAAGTTAGAGCGTAGTTGCATTGAAATCACCTGTCTCAAAGCGACAGTATTGGCATGTGCAACATCTTAAGTCACATTGAAGGCCCCGTACCAGCATCATATCATGTGTAAGTAGCTTACCTTTGAGACAAAGAAATGCAAAAACTTTGACTGTCGGAGGTATTTTCAGGTTCCAAGTATAAGCAAATTGCCATTCTGTTTTCCTTTCTTTGATCAGCGTCTCATAGCACGAGTTTGCTGAGTAGTCCCCTGAGCTTGAGCACTCCCAGGTTAACCTGTCAGGTGTGCTGAAGGTGATGTTTACTAGTAGCCCCCGATCCGCTGCTCCCTTAGCGACCATCTCATATAATGCGGTTGTGGCATTGCATTCTGATTCGGGGTTGGAAATGTCCATGGGTCGAACCAGTACGAGATTCACATACCCGATCCGATAACCCATTTAGCACATCTATTGAACAGAGGCCTTATTCTCATCAATTGACGCCAGAAGAAGGATCCCTACTGCATCCATATTCGCACCCCCCTGAGGTTCATTGGTCGGGCAACGTATTGTGATTACCGTTTCGCCCCACAGTGAGCTAGGTTGTCTATATAGTCGCCACTACCATCACAGAATTATCGACTAGTTCCGAATGAGGAGATTCGCTCCAACCATACCTCCATTACTTTTAGGGAGACATACTGCATCCCAGTTGATCAGTGAGATGCCTCGTTTGTTGTCTGCCTTCCCCCAGAGAAAGTCCCTTCGAACTTTATCAATTCGATCAATAACCCACTTAGGTAAAAGAAAGGAGGCCATAAAGTAAATCGGAATTGAGCTTAGTACTGAATTCATTAGCCGGTGACAGCTTGCCCTTGAGATCAGCTTTCCTTGCCACCCTTCCAATTTGGACTCTTATCTTCTCAATCAGTGGGTGATACAATGCTCTTGTTGGGCGATTCAAGGTTAAGGGAAGGCCCAAGTAGTTAATTGGAAAGGCTGATGTTGTGCAACCAAGCAATGCTGAGATAATCGGTATGAATTGCGGTTGTACATTGACCGGTATCCATGTGCTTTTATCAAAGTTTATTGCTAAGCCAGAGACGGAGGTGAATAACCTCATGACTATTTTCAGTGTTACCACTGTATTGACATCAGTACACGATATCAGGGCAGTGTCGTCAGCATACTGATGGGCAATAAACTGTCTTATTTAGTCGATTCGATAAGCAACCCGGTACCGATCGATTTAGAACCTCAATGAACTTCTGAAATACATCAGCTGCTATATCAAGCTAGGGGGACAATGGGTCTCCCTGTCTCAGTCCTTTCCTGTGCTTGAAGAAGTCATTTTGCCCCATGTTAATGAGCACCCTTGAGGCGTGTTGAGTATGTCTTGCATTCATCTTATCTAACGATCTAGGAATCCCCTGGCTTCCAAGACCCTCCAGAGAAATGACCAATTGACTGAGTCAAAGACTTTGGCTAGGTCAGTTTTAACAAACATGGCTGGTTTGTGGTTTTTTGCTAGATGATGCAATATCTCACGGGTGGCATTAAAGTTCTCTGTTATCTGACGGCCCTTGACAAAGGCAGTTTGGGGATTGCATTCATTACATTACACTTATGGGTCAATTCTAGCAACACTCCTCTAAATCTATTTGTCAAAAAAATTAAAATCAACTTGGAGATTGCATTCATTACACTGATGGGTCGATAATCGCCTGCATTCGGGGTTTCTTTCTTTCGAATAATAATATGTTGGTTCTTGGATTTCGGAGTAAGAATTATGTTGGTTATATTGATTGGTGTTATGTCAATTCTATTTCTTTCGCTGATTTCAAAGCCGCAAAAACGACCAACATTTGTCCGAACACCACGCACCTCCCTCCAATCATTACACGCATTGAGCTTTGAAGTCATCATCACCAGAACAAAAGCTTAAATAGACACGGAACATATTAACTGTTACTCCCTTATGCCCACTGATCTGTGGGCCCAAATTATAGAATTTGTATTTTGGGAGCAATTAGGAATTTCTCACCAAATCTTCTCCTAGTTTACGGCATTACCCCACGAATTCATATCACCGACGGTACCGTAATAGGGAATCTTTTACAATTACTTGATCTGGACCGTTCTTTTTAACTTGGCACGAATTTCAAAGCCCAATAGTACTGCCCCCTCAGTCAGCCCGAATCCTAAAACGTCTGAGAGTTAATCTCAACCGTAAATAGCTAATTGTTAAAGGGAATATTTTACGGTACCGTCGAGGATATGGACTCATTACCCCACCGCACAAAAACTCTCGAAATTTCTCATATATATCCGGTGTGATTACCGAAAGAAGCGGTGATCCGATCCGATCCGATCGACCCATCTCCAGTTCTCCTAGTTTAGTTTAGTTTTGTTAGCGGCGAAAAGGAGTGACTAATAGAAGAAATAGAATTTAGAAGGAGAGAAAATGGCATGTCTCCAGTTCGCTCGATCGGGCCTGGTGCCAACCTTTCGCAGCTTTCCGCGCCACCGCTTTGTGATGGGCCCTGCCTTCCACGTCAGTTGCCGTCTCGGCGGGGACTCTAATGGTAGCTGTTTTGCTCTTCTAAATTCTAATTCCTTTGGTTGCTAGCTACTAGCAAAAAGCTTAAATTTTTGTAATTTTTGGTTCACTGTAACGGAAAGATAGCAATATAATTATACAATCTAATTCGTTGGCAGAAATTCCCAACTTATATGTGTCCTGAAAAAATACTGGTAAAAAACAGAGACGAGGAAACCTTCTTTTTAATCTTCTGACGCGAGAGTTTCCAAACTGATTGTAATACTTGTAAAATTTGGTATCTTTATTTAAAAACTTTTGGAAGGGGAGGAGCCACCTGAGTCCCTGTTCATGAAAGAGTTGAAGAGGCGGGGGATGACACCGGGGTCCCTTTTAGAGAAGGATATTGCCGAGTCCGAAAAGGAGACTGACAGTAAAGCGGGACCTGCGGGACCCATCTCCGGCCTGGAATTTGAGAAGGGTATATCAGACCAGAGGAAGCGGTCAATGGCATTGAATAGTGAGGGCCTTGAGGTCCGTGCTTTGATTTTGAATTTTCATTTACAAGTAGAAATTTTTAATTTTAGTATTGATTACTCATAATTTAACGAACTCGTAGTCTAGTACACTACCATTGAACACTGTCTAATGGGTGAACCCAAGAGAGACGAAATAAATGGAAGAACTAAAACCTCTGGTATGGTACAACCATACCATAAGCAGATATGGCCAAATTATCCGAAGATATATAATACTAAGTTACTAACCAACTTATTTCTAAGCAGTTTGGTTTCTCTCAAGTTTAATAATTAACGAGGAAGACTGAAAGCCTATTCTCTAAAAAAAAATTAATAAACAGAGTTGAGTCCCTGAAAGTTTGATTAACTGGGTTGTTGTCAAGGTGACAGTATTAAAAGTCTTCGTGAAAGGTCCTTTAATCATTGAATATTTCTAAATTCAGTGCCTCAACTGAGGAGTCGCTATCTATTTTTTTTTTATTCAAGTTGATAAGCCTTTTTTTAAGACTTAACAGTGCAGGAATAGGTGATTAGTATAAAACACGAATAAAATTGAGACACGGTTGAAGCAAATGAAAGTGATATTTAGATAATTCTATCAGCTTCTCTAACCTGTACAATAGTGCAAGGTTATCATATTAATTGCTCGACTAAACATCTAGCAGTTAAGTGTGTTATGAGCAATTAAGCTAACTAGAAACTTTTTTTTTTGATGGTTGGCGGCGAAGTGCCGCCAACAAATATATTGATATTAAGAAAATGTTTTAATTACAAGGTTATTCCCACCAAGCGATGGCGAATCCCCCTTAATGACACCGAATGAATGAAAAACGCTCAGCTATTAAATAGTGCCACTAATAAGGAGCTAACTAGAAACTTAAAACTCTGTACAATTTTTTTATTTCAAGCGGTTCAATCTTTTTCAAATGATTCCAAATTTAGCTGGTTCATAATTTTAGATACACATACTGCCTGACTGGTACTGCATGGTATATAAAGGACAATTTTCATATGTTCTTAACTCGCAATATTAGCAAAGTATCTGCAAAGATTTTGATGTTGTGATAACTTAATTTAATACTGAAATGTCTGATATGACTGATAATAAGAATGGAACAGCTACATATATACAGTATACTCGATTAAGGTTGGTACAAGCTTTTGTCTTATGTGGCCTGAGTACCTTTTCTAGATATGAAGTTTCTTTTATTTTGGTTTTAAGTTATGATATATAAGAAACTCTAAATTTTCTTTGATACTTGACAGGGTTTGATTCCAAGGGCAAAGTTGCTGTTGTCGATTGGCAGCACCTTCTTTTTGGGATTTTGGCCCCTTATGACAGTTACTATTGGTTTATTCGCAATTCTGTACTTTGTAAGCCCTTTTTATCCTTCTCTTTTTTCTTCGACAAATTGTTTTCAAGAAAGTTTAATGCTTTTGAGAAAAATCAAAGGACCACTTAATTGAAGTGGCTTTATGCTAAAAATAGCAATCTGTATGTTCATTGCGGGCAATTTTATTTCCCCCCCGTGAAGTTATAGAGGTCATACCTAACTCTCGACCTGACCCGGCGAGCCATCGGGTCAACAAACCCAAACTTGATCCGGCAAACGCACTCTGTTGGGCTGGTCTACACTGGATTTTCTCATGTCATGTTCGGTTGTGCGGTTGACCATTTCAAGTCAACATGCCAAGTTTTTAAATCTGGAACCTGGGAAGTGGGAAGTGATCTCAATGCATATTTACATCTGAAGCCTGAAAAGTGGTAGTGATGCATGTTGCATTTCATCTGTTTAACTGAGCTGCTTCAGAATTGACCGTTTATGTTTGGAAAAAGTAAAAGAATTAGCGCTGAGCACATTGATTAGGTCATATATCCATTTTGACCTGGTCGGGTTATTTTCATCACCTCAACCGGTCTTATTTGGTTCAACTATCAACAACCTAATATTTTCTGGGCCTATGCTTATGCTTACTCTTGATATATGTAGTATTTTGGACCGAGCTTCCTTCATGATGCAAGCAAGACACCAATCTCACCGCCTCCTTACATTGATCCGTACACACTGCTTGAAGATGAGCGGCTATCTGAAGCTGCTAAGATGTGAAGAAATTATAGTTTACAGATTACTTAGATGGTAGCTACACCCATGTTGAACTTGTGCTGTATTCTTTCTAAATCTCCTGTTTCACTCCCATAATTGTAAATTCACATGTCAACTTCCATGTTCTGTATTTAATGTTACCATTATCAGTGTGAAGACTTTATATCTCAATCTTACAAAACATTTTAGATGCATCACCAAAAAATAATGATGCTAGATAGGAGATTTACTTGGGGATATATTTGATTTACGGCAATACTATGACTATGAAAGAAGTATCTGGAACTATTGGTGCATTATTTCTGTATCATTTGAGCAACAGGTAAACAAACCTTTTGCTCAATAGATATCTAAATCCAAGCACTCAGCAGGTAAGCATGATCTTCTTTTCATATTTAACACTAATTTAGTAAATGTTCTTAGTTATATTCCACAGAAGAAGGTGAATTTTTTATGCCAATGTTATGCTTTTTTTTTCCCCTTCATATTGATTCTCAGACCCCAGTGCTAGAATCCAAAAAAAGAAAAAGAAAAAGAAAATGGAATATAGTTATTTGAGCTTTGAGAGTGGCAAAGCGGGGGCGAGCGTATGTTTAGGAGAATCCACAAAATTCTCCTCCAAAAGTGTGGACATAGTTTAGTTTTACAAGTAAAATTCTCCTCCTGTGTGAACTACTGGTGATACAGAGAGGTCACGATATTTATTTAGGATAATCATTCTAATCCCCGCACTTGAGTACCCACATCGTACTCGTAGGATATTCCGTCGCGATTAACTTTCATAATTGTACGGGGTGGTCTCCACTAACTACCGATCTAACTAACAACGATATCGGACCTTCTATTTTAAAATTCAAATATTCCTTTCTCTCTGTTTTTCTCTTTTTCGAAGCTTTCGGCGATTTTGAGGCGATTGTGTGGCGATTGGGTATGAAACTGTTTGTGATAATGTTGTGTAATAACTGATATGTTTGTGTGATGAATGTTATGTAGTGTACAACATGTATGTTGCTAGTTGATATGTTTTTGGTAATTGTCAAGTTAGCTGTTATGTGGTAATTTTAGAGTTTTAATTGATATGAATTTGTCTAAGATAGATATGTGAAGTTTTTTGTTTATTATAACTGTGTAGATATTAATACTTTTTAAAGATTGTTATTCATCCTGCGCTATGTTGCATGGATACGGGTACGGGTATCGTATCGGATACGATACGGATACGGCGATACGACAATTTCAAAAATCTAGGATACGATACGTTTATTATATATATTATTTTTTATTATTTTATATATTATATTTAGATAATTATAACTTAAATCAAATTTGTATAAAAAATTAAAGGCATAAACATAAGAAGATATTAAATATTATAATAACTAGAATATAACACAAACAAACTTTGGGGGAGTGGCTAAAGCTTTTGAACCATTCCACAGAGACGCGAGTTCGAGTCACGCGAGCAGCAGAAAAAAAGGGATTTTCGCTGGTTCACAGGCGCGGTTCACGGGCGCGGGCGCGGTTCACAGGCGCGGTTCACCGTATCCACACGTATCCCGCGGTATCCGTGAGTTTCAACGGAGTATCGGCGACCGTATCGGTCAAGTAAGGATACGCCAGCTGGCGTATCGGATACGTATCGGTGCCGTATCGGGCGCGTATCGGTATTCGATACGTGTCCGATACCGATACGCGGCCTAATCCGGCGTATCCGTGCAACCTAGATCCTGCGGGTACAATGCAAGTAACTTTTTTAATATAAATATAAATACTTTATTTCGTAAATATAAATATCACACCCTTATAGTTATAAATACTTTGTTTCGTAAGTATAAATACCATAAGCATATAGATATAAATACTTTATTACCCGCACATAAGCTAAGTCAATACTTTTTTGTCAACATTTGTAGTCAACATTTTTTGTTGACAATTTTAGTGGTCTCCACATGCTGTTTGAGTAGTCCCCTAATGCGGGTACAACGCGATGACTTTTCAAGAAAAGGTGCGGGTACGGTTATTTTAGGAAAAGTCATATATCATATATGTAGTTCATTATATAGATCTAAATACTTGTCCTGTTTAAGTTATATATTTCACAATGTTACTATTAATATTTGTAAAACAAAATTACAGTTTTGAAAACAGTTGCGGTCTCCACAAGCAGTTATGGCAGTTTAGATGCAGATACAGTGCGGGTACTCATATCAACTTCCATTTATATATTATTAGTAAAATAGATAAGGTCTTCCAAAATTTCAATTGGATTTGGAACATGCGAATTTTGCTCCAACAGTACCTTTCCAGGTTAGTTTTGCAAGCAGCAAAGAAAGAAGCGACCGTAATAACTTTTTGTTGTATTACTTTTGGCCGTGCAGATGTTTTAAAAGACTCGAGATGCAGATGTCTAATGTACTCTTGATCAAACCAGATTTTGCCAGTTAATTGGGCAGGAAGGTTCAATGTAGATGCCAAACGTAGCCTACTCAATCAGAAACTCTAAATTTATGCTTTTAATAGTAGTGCAAATATGTTTAAATTATATAATTTCAAATAATATTTGATCTGTTATTCCTACAAAATGTTAGATTATAAAATAATACTGATCTAACAAGTAAAATAAAATAAGAACCCTGACAGAAATACCATGAAACTCCTTTTCCTTCATGAGTTGCGTTGTACCATTTTTATTTTTATATTTCTTAAAGGGAAAGGGATTCTTCTGTTACACTTCAACTGAAGTTTAGAGAAAGGAGAAATAGCACAAAACGTTGCATCGCCCACAGAGATTAAAAATTCTAGCATGTTGTGGAATAAACTAGAACCGAGTTTGTTTGCAGTGATTTTGCATTTAATCCTTTCTAGCTACTACATCAATTTGTTAGACTGCAAGCTTGCTTGAAATCAACATGAGCCAGACTCTGAAAACGTATATTTCTACTATGGAATGTCAGGCTTTTGCTACCTGGTATTGATAGCTCTTAGAACAAAGCATAGCACCAGGGTCTCTCAAAATTCAATCTAATCCGACTACACATCCTCAAAAGTGAAAACTGTAAAAAATCTATTAGGTACAGGTCAACAACAAAAACATCTTTTGATTCCCAATTACATCTCATCATCATCATCATCACTATTGCTATCGCATAAGAGACACAGAAATACAAGAAATCATATTGCAAACTTAAATTGAAACTATATCGGACACCACATACTTCACATCCCAAATAATTAATTAATAAGATATGAAGCACTACATTACCGTAACTCAAAGAGAATGCAAAAAAGTAATATGCTATGCATCTTACCAGAAACTCATTACTGATATCCTCAGTGTCCATTACTGTAACTGAACCGTTTGATTAAGGGAAGGCCATGCTATCTCATCATCAGTGGTATGGCCATGCAGCCAGAAGTCGGTACAGTTTTTACGGCAGCCATGATTGTAGGGATTCCTAAAACGGCCCTCAGGCCCTTGGAGATACTCATACCGCCTGGAGTTTGCCATCTCATTTGTTGTAATGTTTCTAGCTATCTAAAATGGAAAACAAAGATAAACAAGTACATAAGTTTTATTTATATTGTACTGTACACCAGTTCACTTGGTTCAAGTTTGACTTCAAAAACCAAAAGTATCGATGTAATCTTAGGATTTGTTGTATTTGCATAATGCCAACAAGCTGCTTTTTTCAAGCACGACAATCGTAGAGCGATTTTGCAAGATCATCATAGACAACAGAGGAGTTTGGAATTTTTTGGAACATTGGACATGGACATTTTTAGGCGCACTTTGAATGACTGAGCATCAAATTTAGATCAATTGGTTAAATTTTCATATGGTTAATGTAGTTCGTACTTGAGGTAGACATGAAGAAGGTGAGGCTACATTTAGATCAGCACACATTGGACAGGGGTGTAAGTCTCGTACAAAAGTTTGGTATGTGTCAAAGGCATGACATGTTTCCAAATGTATCCTTATTACATACAGCCGAACAAATAAGTCAAACAATATATCTAACAAAGAGAAAGAAAGGTTGGTTGTTATTTGCAAAACCAAATCACTCTTAAAAAATCAAAGTGAATAAAGATTATAACCTGTGATGCCTGAGCCACTGTTAGAATAAGGGCTCCGGTTAGCATAAAAAAATCCAAAGAAATAAAAAATACAGCTCCTGTGTGCCTCGTCACCATGTAATGGATCCATTTCTCGGTTGGATCCAGCACCACTGGCTCTGTCCAAACCCCTGTCATCATATTATAAATAACATATATAACAAAGGTTCCAGAACAACAGTCTGTACAATGAATGCTCACATAAAAATTATCATCAAACCCCAGAAGCAAAAGGTAAATCAGACAAGCCCAAAAAGCAAAAAGGTAAACAACAAAACCATATTGCATGATAGTCAAAATGCACTACTAGTCAAAAAGTTTCTTTGATTGTTAATAGTCTGGAAACAAGTGATGCCAAGAGTACTTACGGTGAATGCCAACAGCAGCACCTATCAGCAATGTTGTTGTTCCCATACAAAGAAACACAAAGAAGTCCCTTTTATTCCTCTGCAGTTCCATAAAAATAATATAATTTTCCAAAAATGCACAACTAGAAGAACCTGAAGAAAGAAACAAGAGAGATCATTGCTGGAAATAATATTACCTTTCCAACACAATTAGAGATCCACGGGCAGTGGTGGTCGAACTGTTCCACACAGTGTTTGCAGGTCGGACAGTGCTTTGACCTTATAGGTCGTATAATCTGATAGAGAAAATAAAATTAATAACACGAAGTAAAAGGTTGAAGAGGAGCTGTCACGTATAAAATGCTGGTAATAAGTTAACAAAAGAAATAAAGCCAACATGGTTTCATGTTCAAACTTCAAAATATTCTTTTTATATGTTCAAGTTTCTCCAGTACTCAACAGAAAATAAATAAGATTCTTTTATGATTTGGATTTTGGCACCAGGTGAACAAATAGACTATTAATTTGGTAATTCACAAACTATTCATCTAATATGCATAAACTGCATCCTTCCCTGACAAATGTGAAGAGAGATAATGTTGAATTCAAATTTTTTCCAACAATACCTTTTCACTCTTTTGACAGTGCTCAGATCATGTGAGTAGAGTGAGAATGAGAGAGAGAGGGAGGGAGGGAGCTAGAGAACTTTGGCCTAGTTGGTCATGACAACCCTTTTATTTTCTCCCTCTTTCTAGGTTATTATGGTAAGCAAGAATAGAGTAGGCTCGTAGCTGGTCACAGCGACCTTTTTCTCTCTCTTTGCATAGGCTGATAATGATGAGTTAGTTACTCGGATAAAGCTTTATTTGGCCTTCTTCCAAAAAAATATTTAAATCAATAACCTTCTCTTCTCATTTTAAATTTAAACAATCAATTATTTTAATAGTTAAACATATTCATTCAAACACTCTTGAACAGCCCACTAAAATAAGAAAATATAGAGATCAAATGAGATAATACTATATGGACTTTTGTATTATTCCAAAATGTTATAACCGACTTCTCTCCAAACTCTTACTAAAGTGTACGAACTATTCCTTAATTTTTTTCATGAATCTGAACCAATTTTCAGACCTTGCTGAATTTTTCCATAATTCTCATTTGTTACTATGGTACTCCACAGCTATATAAAACATCTCCTAGTTACCAAAACTAGCAAGTTTCCAATTTGGCTAGTATATAAGGAAACAATTATTTGGACAGATGATCAACAATAATAAAAAGATGGATATTAAAGAAAGGTCAAAGAAAATACCTTGCAAGTGGGGCATAATTGGGACCAGTTGCCAGTCCAAACAGAGGAATTGTTCAGATCAGTCTCCAATAATGGATCCTATCAATAAGACCACTACTCATAATTACAAATATACAAAATTGCAAATACCAATCAATATGTTTCTTAGATACTTGCAGATAGCACCCAGCAGGATAAAGAGCTATAGTAAGATATTAATCATATTCTTATCCGAAATGTTAGTTGTCAGTTGCAAGTAAACAGAAAATGAGTATCATGCAAACAAGTGTCCTTCGAGGTTTTACGAGAAATAGCATAATATTGGGTGTAAACAGAAAATAACAAGAGAAGAATTACTTTGCATACCTTTCCATCATTGGGACGTCTAATATTTGATTGGATGAAACCTGGATCTTTTCTGAAAGAAAGTAAAAAAAAGTTCCAGTATCAGTTCTGTTAACCAATAAATCCTGGTGCTTTTCGTAAAATACTACTGCAATGGACATCACTTTTCAAGTAGAAAGTCACCTGCTACATATGTAGAACATATAAATTGATGCGAATGCAAGAGAAATACCCACCCAGGACCAAAACCCAGCGACAGCACCTATCTTTGTAAAATTAGGAGCTAAAAAGAATAGTAGTACAGAAGTCAGAATTTCTTTTTCTTCCTTTCTTCTTTTGAATTAAAGACAAAAGTTAGAATTCCACTTGTAATAAACGACAAGAGACAAAAGTCACAATTCCACTTGAAATAAACGACAAGAGACAAAAAGTCACAATTCCACTTTGTATTTACAAATTTTTGTATACTCATACAAACTGTTAACTATCATAATATTACTCTTAAAACAAAGTAAGCAATAAAAAAAAAATCCCAAAAACATGAAAAAAAATTCTCTTGACCCCTCCCTCCCAATCAACTTAGAAAGATTCTCTTGACACATCTCATCTCTCCTTACTATTTATCGCTATTTGTACACAATGGGTAACTTTGATAATAGTGTCGCATGGGTGAAACTTGTTATGATTAGAGCACATCTAATATTCTCATATTTCAGGACATTTATATTTCATAGGGTCAGTAAACTATTAGGTATGCTATTAATAATTTTGATCCTAGAAAGCTAGAGTATCCACGTACCGAATATAATCTTGCTTATGAAAAGGAGAATGAGTAAAACTAGTAACATTAACAGGATAGGAGCATATCCAACAATTCCAAATCTGCCAGCAAAGTACTTGACTTCCCAGCTCTCTTTTAAAGCATTTGTCTGCAATAAGCAGTGCCAACACAATGTTTATAGAACAACAGAAGAAATTGTGAAGTAGCTTATTACCCCAGCTATAGCATAATACTGTATTAGTAATACCCCATCTTGCCTTTTTCCTTGGGACTGTCATTTTCTATAGGAATGTTTGTGTGGTTTTTTTTTGTTTGTTTGGAGGGGGGATCATTCAGTTTGAGGCTCTTCTCGTACTGGTCAGCATCAGTAGTTTTTTACAAGCTGGCTGGTATGCAGTTTTTGCAGTTAGGACTTTACAAATATTTAGCTTTGAAAGAATCAGTTGGTGCAAATAGTCTTTTCTAAATGCTACACCCAAAGTAAGAAAAAGATGAAGGATAGTCAGCTAAAAGCCCATTGCATAATCACATTTGGGGAAAAATGAATTGCAAAACTCTAAATTCTCCAATCTTATGTGATGCAATATTCTAAGCTCCAATCCTTTTAAGCATTAAATATAAATATGATAAAATACTTCAATTGCAGCTAATATAGCGACCTCCACACTTGGTCCTCATTAAAGCATATTACAAATGTTGCAAATGTAGTAAAAGACTACTAGGTGGAACAATATGGCAATTCCTCCTTGTCACAAATGTCGACAAGGTGGAGCTTTATGAGTATAGGGGCATTTTTTTTTTAAATCTCCAAATGATAAAAACTGAGAACATACAAGAATGTTCGCAAGATGGCGATGACCTTTATCAGCTGCAAGCTGAGCAGGAGTCAAACCGCTAGTATCCTTAACAAGCAGCTCTTTTTTGGTACCAGCATGAACAAGAATGGTACACACCTCCAAGTGACCTCTTATTGCAGCCCAATGTAAAGGGGTGCATCCTACAAGGAATAACTAGATCATAAATAATAAAGTATGTATAGATCAAATTCTTATATGGATAAAAATAAAAAAATTGTTTCTAGTTGAATGGATATACTGCCAGAAAGCCGGAAAAAAAGACAGAGAGCATACCATGGCTATCTTGGCGCCCTTGATATGCGTCTCTAAATAGCAATAGCCTAACTGTATCTGTATATCCCTTATAGGCTGCCCTGAAAATGAAAATCCAAACTTATAACTCCATGTAGTTCTCAAGTTTGACACAAAGGTGCTTAAAACTAATACAGAGGGGTGCGAAAATCAACATGGATGCCTGCACCAGGAGATGTCAAAGAATACTTCATTTTGCTATTTTCATCAATGCATTTCACAGACAAAAGAAAGAGTTCGGCATACCAATGTAAGGTGCTCCTTCCATCATTGTCCAGAGCATCAAAATCAACACCATATTTAGAAATAATATGATTCAAGAAAGTTGTTTGGCCATACTGAGCAGCAACATGAACTGCCTGATTCAGAGATAAGAGATTATTACTCTCTATGTTTTCTATATGTGTATACTTAAATGTGAGAGACAACAGAGAAAAATAAATTTTGCAAGTTGTACTCAATATTTCGTGATACTCGCAATTTGGAAATGATATTCAACAAGTTAAACCTTTGCAGATAACAGCCATTTCAACTAGTGGAATGGAAAAAGTATATTGTTCATAATTCTGTCAATTAAAAGCAAAGGGTAGAAGCTTAGCAATTCCATCCCTCCTTTGGACGCTGAGGGAAAAGGGGGAGGGACATATTAGACTTATGTGATTGAGTATTGAGTTCTTTTTCAAAGTTTGGGCTGACCAAATTCATACTTAGAAGTGCTTTTTTCAAACACAAAATACTTGGTTTGTTTGCATTTTGTAAGTGACCACAGGATATCTGTATGGATTCTGTGGCATTACTATTGCAGGGGCAGACTTACCCGGTCTTGCATCCCAGTAACTTGTAACACACGAGAGCAACTTACACAAAAAACCACTAGCAAAAGTATATATTCTAAATTTGTTAAATCAGGCTTGAGACATGAAAATGATGAGAGAACTGGGTGATATACCCGATAACCGTGACTGTCAGCAGCCTCGGGGTGGGCTCCATTCTGCAGCAAAATGTCAGCAACCGGTGTAGCCCCACGCACTGCAGCCCAATGCAATGCAGTCTGTCCTCCAAGGTCAGCTGAATTCACATCCCCTCCATTCTACCACCAAAAATTAGAACAATCAAGTATCGCAAATACATCTTAAAGTGGCCATTTTTTTCTGGAAATGTTGGCAAAAGACACTCCCAGCATTTTTCAATTATTAATCTAAGATTGATATCCAAATATCCTTGGGATACTTGCAAATGATACAAAAATGTGAATGTGACCGAAAAGACCCATTTAGTTAGACTATCTGGTCCCTTAATTTTAAATGGTTACTTTTCCTCATTGGTTAATCTACATTGAGCTAAAGCAAAAAAAACAGATTGCAGGGGTGGCAACTTAAAAGCAAATAGTTTAATTCATATGGAAAGACAGTGTAAGCATGTTTTGCCTTTGTTATCCATGGCCTAATGATCAGTTGCAGTTAAGCTAATAATCTTGTTATAAACTGGAAACATGAAAAGATTTTTGGTTTCATTTGGAAAAATAATTTTGCGAGGGGGTGTTATGCAAAGAACTTTTGTGTTGGTTCTGTATTTAGGAGTAAATCTTAAAATAGGTGGTTGAACCCAGCTAAAGAGGATTGACGTGTCTTAATTAAAAGCATTCCAGACAAGCTCTGTAACTAAATTTGATAGTTCCATGTTTTACTCTTCAATCTGAAATCATGTCAAGTCCAGACCCAACAAACTGATTCCACCAGTATCTATTTTCTATTTCAAGCAATGCATTCCAAATATCAACAAATAGCACACATCATATTGAATTTCAAATTTAATTTAATTTAGTCCTTCAAAGCAAAGAAAAGAAAAACAGCTGAATATTCTGTCTCAGGTAGTGTTTTCTAGATGAGAATGAGAGATTTTCTAATTAGGTTATTCCCACTTCAACTTTTGGATTGGGTACTTACCTACTTGGAACTTAAATGTCTTTTTTTTGCAAACTAACTTAATGTTATAATTTTAAGAAAATAAGAATGTAAGATGATGTAGATTTGTTGCTAAGCTGATCTTTTCCCTTCTTCCCCTGCCATTAATTAATGGAAGTATTGGAGTATGGAATCAGTAGGAAACTAGGAATAATGCTTAAATGTAACTTATAGCTACTGTATTCTTAACAATATCCCACGTAAAAGAATTAGCCTTTGGTCTAATGGCAAAGCTCCTCGTGAGAGGTCATGAGTTCGAAACCCGTATGGGAAATCCTTTGTTGTAATAATAAGAGTATTAAATAGATAGATGGCTTCACCTCCAATCTTACTTAAAAAACAATATCCCAGGTAACTCAAACTTATACTAGATTACTAAGAAATTTAATGCACTTACCTCGATGATATATTGAGCTATTCCCGGGAAATATTGAGCGCTGCCCATTGGAGAGCGTAGTAGCCATTACCATCGGGTTTTGATAAAGAACTCCCGTCTTTCTCCACGAACACGCGAAGCTTCTCAAAATCGCCGTACGCAGCGGCGCCGTACACGTCAGAAATAACATTGCTCTGATCGGACCGAGCGTTAATGTCAGGATTTGCATTGGAGGTGTCGTTTTGCTGGTGCTTCGGATCAGATACGATCTCGATCTCGACATCTCCAGTCGCCATGGCGATATGGGACTGTAGAGACGAGATCCTTATCTGAAGGTGTTAGGTTTTGTTAGGTGCTTTTTTTTTCTCTTCTTATATATCCTTCAATTTCTGTCTGGTTTTTGTCCATTATTAACTCGGCAGCACTGATCTGGGCCTGAGGTCAGCTTGAAACCGGGAAGATAAAGAGAATTGCTGACTAGACTTGGTTCAAAGTGTATACTGAGGACTTTTACCAGTTGGACTTTTACAATGGGTTTTGTCTGGCTACACCTGGTGCATAAATGAATATAACTAGATATCTTTTATGCTTTTGCTGGTACCGAAATTTTTATTGTTACCCCTCAAAAAAATCAAAATTAATTCATTACTATCCCGCTGGGCTTTAATCAATACTACCACCCCCGCTAACTCAGTTCGCGCATCAAATTGGTTGGTGCGCGGACTGGGTTAGCGGGCTCGGTGGGCTGACTGGATTTTAGGGTTTATTTTTATTTTTGCAACGGGTGTCTGAAAATCCTGTTTTATTTTTAACGGTGTTCATTCATCAGACGCAAGGCAGCAGGCAGGCAAATAACGTAAAAACTAATGTGTTAAATTGACTGCGGAAGAACTAAACAACAGAAAAACTAAACAACATAAGAACTAATATCAAAATAATATCGAAATAACATCCAAATAACAAGAACTAATACCGAAATAATATCCAAAAACATAAACTACAACAAGTAACTCTATCCTATCTGCTCGAGGGTGTCCACGGCTTCTTCTCTCTCCTAAGTCTCTTACCCCGCCCCTCCTCCTCCTGACGCTCCCTATCGACCAGCGGTGTGTACGGTCGTGATGGCTGTGGTGGGATCTCCTCATGTATCTCCCCAAAAAGTGTCTCCTCGTGTGGTCCCTCATCTGTACCAGGTTCGAAAATAACCTCACGTGTCTCCTCTGCAGAGTACACGGGTAAGTGGAAGACATCCTGCTGGACAGCTGCTGGACTAGACTATGGGAGTGGCTCCTCCTGTGTGTAAAATGGAGGAGAGTCTACATCCTGCGTGTAAGTACCGTACTGAGAGCCCAAGTGAAACGTAAAATCTGCGGAGGGGTCCTGCTCGTCCTCCTCATCTCCGCGGGTATATCTCCCTGCAAATAGATAATTAGGTTTTACAATGAATGATTATAAAAATAATTACAAAAATATACATACCGCTGCAAGCCCAGCAGCCTCAAATGCGGCCTCAGCAGTCGCTGCAGAGTGTAGGTATGACAAATCCGGCTCTAGCGTGCTCATAGGCTCCGCAGAATCGTCATTGTCCATGTCTCTCAAATCTTCATAGCAGGAAGATCTGAAAGCCTGAGAACCCTCTCGAGCTGATCCTGGTACCCGGCGATGACGACAGGCGGTGCAGCCATACACAACCATTCTTCCCGATAGCCTTCCAACCTCTTGTGACGGCATATCTTGCGCTCCTAAGTACTTGCTTGATGTTCATGAGTACCTGCGAATTAAAATAAAAAAAATTAGTTCGAATTGCAAATGAATTTTCATAATTTTCTTAAACCAAAAAAATTAAAGACTTACAATCTGTGCAGCCGGGCCAGCGCAGGGCATGAAGCCATACTTGTCACTAACCGTGTCGCGTCGTACGTGGAGCGGCTTTGTGTTCATCTCCGTGATCTGACCATGCAAGTACACCGTGAAGGCACAATACTCCTGATACCAAGTGTGATAAGTCTGATCGTATGTATCGAAAGCATACGACTGGAGCTCGTCAGGGATCCGGGACGGGAAAGAGCTGACGCATACCGAACTGACGCATAACCCGTCCAGGGTAATAATGCTCGACAAACTGGTAGAACACAAGTGGTACTTGCAAGTACATAAAAATAAATAATCCTACGTACGTAATAAATAAAAGTGATACAAAACTGGAATACAATAATAATGTAAGGGGTACCTGAGCAAACCAGAACTGACGCTGCTCGAGGCATATATAAGGCAGGTCATAAAGGAAGGAGGGACAGCAACATCGTCCTCAACCTTGACACGCTCGTCGTACGGCCGCCAGCAGACGTGTCTGTCAGGAGTCATCTGCTCGAACTGACTCCGGAAGAAATCAACTCCCATAGGTCTGCCGTACGGGGTCTGGATGTACGTCTTCCTCGAGCAGAATCTCTGCGCGTAAGACGGACATGTAATCCCGTTGGGCTGCCCCCAATCTGGAGCCCAACCTTTCACTCGTGGCTGTGGACGACCGAACGGGAACCTCGTCCACGACCAATGCATTAGGAGACCAGCTGGACCGTAGAAATTGTGCTTGTTTGTCTATTTAGGTACAAGTGACAGTTAAAATTCTGGTTTTTTTTTGTGTAACCATTTAATTATTCAGATTTAATTTCAAAATAATTTATACCTGGCATGCGGTGCACAAACCCCGATATAGACATGCCATTACCGCTGCACCCCAGTTCATCTGTTTCGGTTGGGCCAAGTCCTTCAGCCACTCAAGCAAACATCCAAGGACAGTGCTCCCCGATGAATCTGGGAACAATCAGCAAGCAAACATCTCCATGATGTAAGCCCGGGTCCACCGATCAACCGTCTCAGCATCAGCATCCGCGTCTAGAGCTCTACTGTAAATTTGAACCAATTTAGTGAAAATTTGCGAAAAATAGACATCAAATAATTAATTTTATAAATAAATGTTACCTGAATCGCTCCCGCAAGTGTGGTAAACTGATGTCATTCTTCGAGTAGACGTACCCCTTCTTGGTCGCCCTCCACTTCAGCAACCCGTCTCCCAGCAGGTCGGTGACGAGCTGCTCGAAGTCTCCGTACTCCACACCCGTCACCGCCTC
>JAJGRW010000042.1:399565-434282 GCA_025461045.1 Carex parvula
ATAATGGACTGTCCGATTCAACTTTGATATATAGTTAGATAGAGCAAGCTTCATTTAATATGTGAATAGTCGGATTCGTTTCATAATTCGTGCAGGTTGCTTTATTATTCATGCAGGACAAATGTTTCCGAATCAGAAAACAAATCGGATGGTTCCGAACAACCATGAACATCATATCGATTTGAATTCATATATATTTTAAAATACTATTTATATTAATAAATTAAATTATTATTTTATTATTTAGAATGAATGTATCAGATTTGTTTTAATTTATAATTTAATTGGTCATTTATTGTAAAGTCATTGAAAATTGATTTTTACAAATTTTAAATTATTTAAAAGAAAATCGAATAATTTCAAATAGATCCAAATTAATGCAGTCATATTTAAATAATGAAAAACACGCCTACAATTTTATATTTTTTTTAATTTGAATAATATTTTCCAAATGTATGCTAGAATTATTCTCATCCGACTGAAATCATCTACATTCCTGAAACTCTTAGAGTTTCTAAATAACTGTTAACTGCTTTTAAGAAATGATAGACTCTGGAGTTTCTAAATTTTCACATTTCTGAAACTAATTTTAGAGTTTCTAATAAGCCACATCATCAGTAAATTAAAATTGATAAGCCATATCAGCAATAAATTAAACTAATTTTTGTGAATACAGGCCAATCGTTTTGCCACGTCAGAGTTTATAAACAATTTCTTAATAAGAAATTATTGAGCAAAGTTGCTAAATAAGAAATCCATCTACATCTCTGAAACTGACTTAGCAACTGCCATATCAAATTAGAAACTATAATAGTTTCAGGGATGCAGATGCTCTGAACTAGCTAAATTTTACGAAGGAAAAAAAGAAGACACAAAGCTAGAATTCAGAAACGGAATTTTTTTTAAAACTTCATTTGATCTTAATGGTCAAGACAATGCTTCCACACAAAAATTCAACTGAAAAATTTCTTATGGTTGTTTGAAATTGAAGTATTTTACACTCATTTTTACTTAAAACAAAAATATTCAGCCCTTTTTTCTATACATATAAATACTTTGAGAACACTATCTGCTCTGATTATTGACAAGCTGAATTCACATTTAAAAGCAAACAAGATTGTGCTTTTTAAAACACGGTTTCTGCCTCTGTTCTGTTAGATCTATTTTTATAAAATTTACAATGAATATCTGTATTCTAATTCAAATCTTAATCTATTTTTCTAAAACTGTAAATGAATTTTTGTGATCTACTTCAAATCTTTTGAATAGATCTGGATGTGAATCTTCAAGGTCTTTATTCTTAACTTGTAATTTTATAATATAAAATGACTATACTCACCAGCATTATAATAAATTTATCTATTTTAGACATTTAAACTGAAATAACAAACATATATAACTCTAATACGACCCTTAGATATCTACCAAGTGAATATAGATCCGTATCTAGATTATCATATCATAATTGAATATGTATTTGTACGTAAATTTTGTAAAATTTTAATCAATTAGTATTTGATCATACTTAAATCCAATTCAAACACAATTACTTGACAGACTTAATTCTCTGTACAATATTACTAAAGTGTTGATGTCCAAAGGCCCAATTTCAAACGGTGACAGTTGTCTAACAAAAAGCCCAATATCAGCCTAATCCAGATTCCATACAGACAGAAATTTCCACCTGGGCTGGGCTTTTTTTAGTTATGTATGTCAAGTTCTTACCAAAACTGGAAAGCTACGGCCCTTTTTAACTCCTTACCCCTTCTCCTTTCTCCATCATCCTATCTCTAAATACGAACCTGCGAGAAGAGAAGCGCCTCACATCCACTCAGACGCAACAATGGCTTCTCTCACGAGCCTTGTAATTAGAACCCCAGTCGTCACCAAGCCGAGAACTTCTCTTTCCTCGAGGTCCACGCCTATCTCAATCGAGTGCTCATCTCGACCGAAGAAGAAGGCCACGTCACACCACGCCAAGACCCGGCCCAAGAAGACCGCGCAATGGGAAATCAAGCGTAAGCCCACTCAGTACGCGCCTCTCCCACCGCTCCCTCCTGAATGGACGATTGTCGAGTCTGGCAGTAGCTTGGCCACGACAGCGGTAGCAGCGGCGGAGGCGACGGATGCTGAGTAATGACGCGAGTGGAGACTGGTTGTGCTTCTATGGCTTTTAATCATGTAATTCTGCTTCTAAAATTTCTTTGAATGTGCACATTAAGTATTTGTTGAAATGCTTCTTACTTTGTATTCTGTGTTTTGCGTTTCTTTCAAATTAATGTATCGGATGATAAGATTGTCATGTTTAACCGTATCTGCAAATGGAAATTGACATTTATGGTGTTCTATGTTAACCGCTTACCAGTTACAATATACTTTTCAGTTCCGATATTGTTCATGGGAAAATGTTTATCCTGTGGAAGCGGGCCGGCCGTTGGGCATCCGGCCCAATTAAATTGGTCGGATGCATGCTTAAAACCGTCCGATTTGAATCCGAATTCGATGTCCATTAGACACACCCTGCTCCGTTATCCTATCTATGAAATATTTCAGCTTTATACAAACGAGTGTTAACTCAATTTACTAATCTTGTAATAATAAGTACAAATTCTATAAAGACTCAGCCTCCCCTTACATAAATCAGATAATATTCCAGTTGGGTTGGAGGCCCTTGTCTAAAGCCCAGCGGAGCCCTTAATTATGGGCCTTAATCGGGCTAGTGTGCTAGTGTTATATGCAATTTTGATGAGCTTAAGAACACTCCGGTACCTATTATTTTAGCTTTAAACAATTAATTTAATCGATCTATTCACAAATGATGCGTTTATATATCAAATTTTCAAATTTTCAAATTAATTTAGTACAAGTCAAGTGGTAAAAAAAAAAAATAGTTTTGTAAGTTAAGTTTAATAAGTTTATATCTCATCGTTTGGTTTCAAATTAATTTATGCTATTTTTTTAGGGTCCGCCTAGCTCTCTCCCATGAACAATCCCTCGTTTCATCCCCCGACTTTGGATAAGGCATAAAATAGAGAGGGGACCACAACTGTCTCCGCTAAAAACAAAATAAAACGCGTTAAAAAAGAAAACGCGTTATTAAGTGGGGGGGATCGCATAACCGTCAGCTCATTTTATGAATTGGCGGTAAAGTATTCATCTGTGACACAACAAGTATTCATCCAGCTATACGCAGGTATTCACCTTTGCAATAGAAGCATATTATGATACATTACAACATTCATTACGCGTTATTAAGTAGGGGACCACACAACCGACAAAAGAAAACGCGTTATTAAGTGGGGGACCGCATAACCGTCAGCCTATTAATTAAGTGGGGGACCGCATAACCGTCAGCTCATTTTAGAAATTTGTAACACAACTAGCATTCATCCATCTATATAAATGTATTCATCTTTGCAATAGAAGCATATTTGGACACATCAATCACTCATCTTTTACACGTTTTTAGAGATGATTTTTTTTCTCCGTTCAATCTAACCAATATTTCTGACTATCTGTGAGGAATTTTGCAAATCTAAAACCACGAATGTCTTCTACACAATTTTCTCTTTCAAATGAGATCCATGATGACATACTTTCGAGTTGTCCGTTGCACAAGTATTCATACCTCGTCACAAGTATTCATCTCTCATCGAGCAAGTATTCATCATCGTCGTGTAAGTGTAAATAGGTAATGTACCAAGAGTATTACAAACACAAGTATTTATACCTAAGATATTAAGTATTCATCCATAAACGTTGAAGTATTCATCTCTAAAACATCAAGTATTCATTCATACACCTCTAATTTTTTTCAAAATTTGTTTTTCTGTCATTTCTTAGTACTTAGTACGCACTTCACTAATTCACCATTAATGAAGCTTTGTTCTTTGCAAATAACTTGCTACTGCATGAGGAGAACATAGAGACGATAGATCTGATCCGGCGGTCGACAGTGATGGATCTAACCCGGTGGAGGCGGAAGTGGGAGAGGGAGGCGGAGGCGGAGAGGGAGAGGTGGGAGAGGCGGGCGGAGGCGGAGAGGGAGAGGTGGGAGAGACAGGTGGGGTGGAGGTGGGAGAGAGAGGGAGAGAGAGGAAAGAAATAAAGGGAGAAAATTGGGTAATTAATTTGTAGGTCCCACTAGGTAGTTAGAATTTGAATTATAGTTAGAAAAAGAAGTTAGTTAGTTGGAGGATGAAACGAGGGATGGATAGATGGGGAAAGTATAATTACCCATTTTTTTAACCGTCTCGGCGGGGATTCTAATGGTAGATATTTTGCTCTTCTAATTCCTTTGATTGTTAGGCTATACTTTTGGAAAAATAGCATAAATTTCAGTAATATTTGTTTCTCACTGTTGTCTTATTATCATATTTTATAATTTTGACATGTAAATGGATCATTTAAAATTATTTTAATAAATTTTGAAGTTAAGTTCACCGAAAGACTTAACGGCACGTCTACAGTTCGCTCGATCCGGCCTGGTGCCAATCTTTTGCAGCTTTCCGCACCACCGCTTTGTCAGCTGTCGTCTCGGCGGGGATTCTAGTGGTAGCTGTTTTGCTCTTCTAATTCCTTTGATTGTTACCGGGAAAAGTTTCTTCTAGCTATACTTTTGAAAAAATAGCATAAATTTCTGTAATTTTTGGTTCTCACTGTTCTCTTATTATCTTTTTTTTTTTTTTAAACCTTGGCAGTGGCTGTCAAGTATAATTTCCATTGAATAAAATAAAATTACATCCATCGTTTCACATCCACTCTAATATCAACACATCGAGTCTAAACAACATCTCAACATCTAACAACAATCCATCTAAATCATCTAACAAAACACCATCTAAATCATCTAATAAACGTCTAACATCACAACATCTTGCAAATCGACTTCAAACGGTCGCTAATCTCCTCTCGCTCCTTCTTGCCCCATGAAGACACGACTCCTTCTTGCCTGATGACAACAAGAGAAAGAATGAGCCAGCCATAATTTTTGTATTTTTTTTTATGGTGGTGGCGGGTGGGGGAGGCCGGTGCAGATCGCGACCTCTCCTACCACAGTCTAGGGTTTCAGTGTACCGGTTTAGAGATAGGAAGAATGGTGAAGTTAGAGTTTAGAGGCGGATCTAGGTTTAGGATTGCTGTCAAAGATTTAGAGGCGGCGAAAGTGTAGCGACGGCAGCGAAAAGTAGAGATTGTGGTGGAACGGATCTGACCTCCCTCGCTCTCTTTTTCTTGAGATCATTATTGACTGAGGGGGAG
The DNA here is from genome assembly GCA_025461045.1 of Carex parvula. NCBI lineage: Eukaryota > Viridiplantae > Streptophyta > Magnoliopsida > Poales > Cyperaceae > Carex > Carex parvula. Next base: position 404,825 of record JAJGRW010000042.1, read on the forward strand.
ACGAGATAATTGAGATTCAGTCAAGAGAACAGTAGACGGAGACTTGCGCGACTCTGAGGCGTGGGTGAGGAGACGGGCTCGAGGGAGAAGGGTAGAGGGGCAAGTGGGTGGGTTGGTGGGCGGGGGTTGATGGAGATGGGGGCTAGGGTTTCTGTCAAAATCGCCTCAGAGTCACTGTTGAGGCGCTAACAAAAGATTAAAATCCTTTCTCAACATCAACACATCGAGTCTAAACAACACATAAACATTTAACAACAATCCATCTATATCATCTAACAACACTAAAAAAACTTAACGGACTTAAATGCATTATTTAAAATCATTTCGATAAATTTTGAAATTAAGCTCACTAAAAAAACTTAACGGACTTAAAAAGAACAATCTAGTTCTACTATCATTGGTAAAAAAAACAATTCACCAGTTTAGGACAATTAACATTCTCCGTCATTATAAGTTACCGTTCTCGTTTGAAAATTGTCAAAGCTGAAAAATAAAAGTCTTGTTCGGGAACAAGTAGATGCTTACTGGACTGGACTAAAATCTGATTTGATATGGCTCACCTGTTAAACTATCGGATAAATTGGGTTCATAAATTTTACAAATGTTAAAGGTTTATCAATTGAAGGTTTTTTTTTTTGTGAGAAAATTGGAGGGATATCTTACATTTAATTGACAATCATGATAATCAATAAATAATTATCAAAATAATGTAGTCGAAATTTTAAAGATGTCCCTAATTGATATAATCCGTGAATTGTGTATTTTGGAAGCGGGGTTACTTATAACTTATAAGCAATTTGGAAAATTAATTTTTTATTGCCACTTGATTGACCAAATAGTTCTGTACAGTGTACTAAATTGGATAAACGATCTATAAAAGTAGGATAAGTTTTGATTTTAGATTCTTAATATATTATTTCTTTTATAAACTAAAATTCATAATTTAGACCGTTTGATACCCGCCATACCCCTGTTTTGCATATTGTTCACCATCCAACCACTCTCGACCGGTGGCGGTCGACCCTCAAAAATCAAAATATAGCAAGTTAATGCCCCTTGCATTGGAAGGATTTTTCTTTCCCTGATTTCTTTTTTGAAAACCCCTGATAGAGGCTATCAAACTGAGTACATCAGTCCTATGGAGGAGTTTAGTACAGTCCGAATACAGCCTACTACATTTACATCTATTTACAATGCTGTAACCAGAGCTTTGCTTCATGCATCGCCCTCTCTACAACCACCGTAGGTTCTCTGAGCTTGCCATCAAAGATCATTCTATTGCGTTCCTTCCACAATAACTAGCATCCAGCTAGGAATAGGGCTCTCCTTCTGGTTATTTTACCTTTGCAAGCATACTAGGATCTGTTGAAGGTCGATTGTATTGAATGCCCTATTTGAACCAACCTGCAACCTACCAACGTGGCAATTCTTCTCCAATAGGTTAGAGCGTAGTTGCATTGAAATCACCTGTCTCAAAGCGACAGTATTGGCATGTGACACATCTTAAGTCACATTGAAGGCCCCGTACCAGCATCACATCATGTGTAAGTAGCTTACCTTTGAGACAAAGAAATGCAAAAACTTTGACTGTCGGAGGTATTTTCAGGTTCCAAGTATAAGCAAATTGCCATTCTGTTTTCCCTTCTTTGATCAGCGTCTCATAGCACGAGTTTGCTGAGTAGTCCCCTGAGCTTGAGCACTCCCAGGTTAACCTGTCAGGTGTGCTGAAGGTGATGTTTACTAGTAGCCCCCGATCCGCTGCTCCCTTAGCGACCATCTCATATAATGCGGTTGTGGCATTGCATTCTGATTCGGGGTTGGAAATGTCCATGGGTCAAACCAGTACGAGATTCACATACCCGATCCGATAACCCATTTAGCACATCTATTGAACAGAGGCCTTATTCTCATCAATTGACGCCAGAAGAAGGATCCCTACTGCATCCATATTCGCACCCCCCTGAGGTTCATTGGTCGGGCAACGTATTGTGATTACCGTTTCGCCCCACAATGAGCTAGGTTGCCTATATAGTCGCCACTACCATCACAGAATTATCGACTAGTTCCGAATGAGGAGATTCGCTCCAACCATACCTCCATTACTTTTAGGGAGACATACTGCATCCCAGTTGATCAGTGAGATGCCTCGTTTGTTGTCTGCCTTCCCCCAGAGAAAGTCCCTTCGAACTTTATCAATTCGATCAATAACCCACTTAGGTAAAAGAAAGGAGGCCATAAAGTAAATCGGAATTGAGCTTAGTACTGAATTCATTAGCCGGAGACAGCTTGCCCTTGAGATCAGCTTTCCTTGCCACCCTTCCAATTTGGACTCTTATCTTCTCAATCAGTGGGTGATACAATGCTCTTGTTGGGCGATTCAAGGTTAAGGGAAGGCCCAAGTAGTTAATTGGAAAGGCTGATGTTGTGCAACCAAGCAATGTTGAGATAATCGGTATGAATTGCGGTTGTACATTGACCGGTGTCCATGTGCTTTTATCAAAGTTTATTGCTAAGCCAGAGACGGAGGTGAATAACCTCATAACTATTTTCAGTGTTACCATTGTATTGACATCAGTACACGATATCAGGGCAGTGTCGTCAGCGTACTGATGGGCAATAACCGTCTTATTTAGTCGATTCGATAAGCAACCCGGTACCGATCGATTTATAACCTCAATGAACTTCTGAAATACATCAGCTGCTATATCAAATAGCATGGGGGACAATGGGTCTCCCTGTCTCAGTCCTTTTCTGTGCTTGAAGAAGTCCATTTGTCCCCCCGTTAATGAGCACCCTGAGGCTGTGTTGAGTATGTCTTGCATCCATCTTATCTAACAATAATCCCTGGCTTCCAAGACCCTCCAGAGAAATGACCAATTGACTGAGTCAAAGACTTTGGCTAGGTCAGTTTTAACAAACATGGCCGGTTTGTGGGTTTTTGCTAGATGATGCAATATCTCACGGGTGGCATTAAAGTTCTCTGTTATCTGACGGCCCTTGACAAAGGCTGTTTGGGGATTGCATTCATTACATTACACTGATGGGTCAATTCTGGCAACACTCCTCTAAATCTATTTGTCAAAAAATTAAAATCAACTTGGGGATTGCATTCATTACACTGATAGGTCGATAGTCGCCTACATTTGGGGTTTCTTTCTTTCGAATAAGAATATGTTGGTTCTTGGATTTCGGAATAAGAATTATGTTGGTTATATTGATTGGTGTTATGTCAATTCTATTTCTTTCGCTGATTTCAAAGCCGCAAAAACGACCAAAATTTGTCCGAACACCACGCACCTCCCTCCAATCATTACACGCATTGAGCTTTGAAGTCATCATCACCAGAACAAAAGCTTAAATAGACACGGAACATATTAACTGTTACTCCCTTATGCCCACTGATCTGTGGGCCCAAATTATAGAATTTGTATTTTGGGAGCAATTAGGAATTTCTCACCAAATCTTCTCCTAGTTTACGGCATTACCCCACGAATTCATATCACCGACGGTACCGTAATAGGGAATCTTTTACAATTACTTGATCTGGACCGTTCTTTTTAACTTGGCACGAATTTCAAAGCCCAATAGTACTGCCCCCTCAGTCAGCCCGAATCCTAAAACGGCTGAGAGTTAATCTCAACCGTAAATAGCTAACTGTTAAAGGGAATATTTTACGGTACCGTCGAGGATATGGACTCATTACCCCACCGCACAAAAACTCGAAATTTCTCATATATATCCGGTGTGATTACCGAAAGAAGCGGTGATCCGATCCGATCGACCCATCTCCAGTTCTCCTAGTTTAGTTTTGTTTTGTTAGCGGCGAAAAGGAGTGACAAATAGAAGAAATAGAATTTAGAAGGAGAGAAAATGGCATGTCTCCAGTTCGCTCGATCGGGCCTGGTGCCAACCTTTCGCAGCTTTCCGCGCCACCGCTTTGTGATGGGCCCTGCCTTCCACGTCAGTTGCCGTCTCAGCGGGGACTCTAATGGTAGCTGTTTTGCTCTTCTGAATTCCAATTCCTTTGGTTGCTAGCTACTAGCAAAAAGTTTCCTCTGCTCACTTTTGGAAAAATAGCTTAAATTTTTGTAATTTTTGGTTCACTGTAACGGAAAGATAGCAACAGAATTATACAATCTAATCCGTTGGCAGTATTTCCCAACTTATATGTGTCCTGAAAAAATACTGGTAAAAAACAGAGACGAGGAAACCTTCTTTTTAATCTTCTGACGCGAGAGTTTCCAAACTGATTGTAATAATTCTAAAATTTGGTATCTTTATTTAAAAACTTTTGGAAGGGGAGGAGCCACCTGAGTCCCTGTTCATGAAAGAGTTGAAGAGGCGGGGGATGACACCGGGGTCCCTTTTAGAGAAGGATATTGCCGAGTCCGAAAAGGAGACTGACAGTAAAGCGGGACCTGCGGGACCCATCTCCGGCCTGGAATTTGAGAAGGGTATATCAGACCAGAGGAAGCGGTCAATGGCATTGAATAGTGAGGGCCTTGAGGTCCGTGCTTTGATTTTGAATTTTCATTTACAAGTAGAAATTTTTAATTTTAGTATTGATTACTCATAATTTAACAAACTCGTAGTCTAGTGCACTATCATTGAACAGTGTCTAATGGGAGAACCCAAGAGAGACGAAATAAATGGAAGAACTAAAACCTCTGGTATGGTACAACCATACCATAAGCAGATATAGCCAAATTAGCCAAAGATATATAATACTAAGTTACTAACCAACTTATTTCTAAGCAGTTTGGTTTCTCTCAAGTTTAATAATTAACGAGGAAGACTGAAAGCCTATTCTCTAAAAAAAATTAATAAACAGAGTTGAGTCCCTGAAAGTTTGATTAACTGGGTTGTTGTGAAGGTGACAGTATTAAAAGTCTTCGTGAAAGGTCCTTTAATCATTGAATATTTCTAAATTCAGTGCGTCAACTGAGGAGTCACTATCTATTTTTTTTTTATTCAAGTTGATAAGCCTTTTTTTAAGACTTAACAGTGCAGGAATAGGTGATTAGTATAAAACACGAATAAAATTGAGACACGGTTGAAGCAAATGAAAGTGATATTTAGATAATTCTATCAGCTTCTCTAACCTGTACAATAGTGCAAGGTTATCATATTAATTGCTCGACTAAACATCTAGCAGTTAAGTGTGTTATGAGCAATTAAGCTAACTAGAAACTTTTTTTTTTTATGGTTGGCGGCGAAGTGCCGCCAACAAATATATTGATATTAAGAAAATGTTTTAATTACAAGGTTATTCCCACCAAGCGATGGCGAATCCCCCTTAATGACACCGAATGAATGAAAAACGCTCAGCTATTAAATAGTGCCACTAATAAGGAGCTAACTAGAAACTTAAAACTCTGTACAATTTTTTTATTTCAAGCGGTTCAATCTTTTTCAAATGATTCCAAATTTAGCTGGTTCATAATTTTAGATACACATACTGCCTGACTGGTACTGCATGGTATATAAAGGACAATTTTCATATGTTCTTAACTCGCAATATTAGCAAAGTATCTGCAAAGATTTTGATGTTGTGATAACTTAATTTAATACTGAAATGTCTGATATGACTGATAATAAAAATGGAACAGCTACATATATACAGTATACTCGATTAAGGTTGGTACAAGCTTTTGTCTTATGTGGCCTGAGTACCTTTTCTAGATATGAAGTTTCTTTTATTTTGGTTTTAAGTTATGATATATAAGAAACTCTAAATTTTCTTTGATACTTGACAGGGTTTGATTCCAAGGGCAAAGTTGCTGTTGTCGATTGGCAGCACCTTCTTTTTGGGATTTTGGCCCCTTATGACAGTTACTATTGGTTTATTCGCAATTCTGTACTTTGTAAGCCCTTTTTATCCTTCTCCTTCTTTTTCTTCGACAAATTGTTTTCAAGAAAGTTTAATGCTTTTGAGAAAAATCAGAGGTCCACTTAATTGAAGTGGCTTTATGCTAAAAATAGCAATCTGTATGTTCATTGCGGGCAATTTTATTTCCCCCCCCCCCGTGAAGTTATAGAGGTCATACCTAACTCTTGACCTGACCCGGCGAGCCATCGGGTCAACAAACCCAAACTTGATCCGGAAAACGCACTCTGTTGGGCTGGTCTACACTTGATTTTTTCATGTCATGTTCGGTTGTGCGGTTGACCATTTCAAGTCAACATGCCAAGTTTTTAAATCTGGAACCTGGGAAGTGGGAAGTGATCTCAACGCATATTTACATCTGGAGCCTGAAAAGTGGTAGTGATGCATGTTGCATTTCATCTGTTTAACTGAGCTGCTTCAGAATTGACCGTTTATGTTTGGGAAAAGTAGAAGAATTAGCGCTGAGCACATTGATTAGGTCATATATATCCATTTTTGACCTGGTCGGGTTATTTTCATCACCTCAACCGGTCTTATTTGGCTCAACTATCAGCAACCTAATATTTTCTGGGCCTATGCTTATGCTTACTCTTGATATATGTAGTATTTTGGACCGAGCTTCCTTCATGATGCAAGCAAGACACCAATCTCACCGCCTCCTTACATTGATCCGTACACACTGCTTGAAGATGAGCGGCTATCTGAAGCTGCTAAGATGTGAAGAAATTATAGTTTACAGATTACTTAGATGGTAGCTACACCCATGTTGAACTTGTGCTGTATTCTTTCTAAATCTCCTGTTTCACTCCCATAATTGTAAATTCACATGTCAACTTCCATGTTCTGTATTTAATGTTTACCATTATCAGTGTGAAGACTTTATATCTCGATCTTACAAAACATTTTAGATGCATCACCAAAAAATAATGATGCTAGATAGGAGACTATGAAAGAAGTATCTGGAACTATTGGTGCATTATTTCTGTATCATTTGAGCAACAGGTAAACAAACCTTTTGCTCAATAGATATCTAAATGCAAGCACTCAGCAGGTAAGCATGATCTTCTTTTCATATTTAACACTAATTTAGTAACTGTTCTTAGTTATATTCCACAGAAGAAGGTGAATTTTTTATGCCAATGTTCTGCTTTTTTTTAGTTTTCCCCTTCATATTGATTCTCAGACCCCAGTGCTAGAATCCAAAAAAAGAAAAAGAAAAAGAAAAATGGAATATAGTTATTTGAGCTTTGAGAGTGGCAAAGCGGGGGCGAGCGTATGTTTAGGAGAATCCACAAAATTCTCCTCCAAAAGTGTGGACATAGTTTAGTTTTACAAGTAAAATTCTCCTCCTACGTGAACTACTGGTGATACAGAGAGGTCACGATATTTATTTAGGATAATTATTCTAATCCCCGCACTTGAGTACTCACATCGTACCCGGATATTCCGTCACGATTAACTTCCATAACTGTACGGTGTGGTCTCCACTAACTACCGATCTAACTAACAACGATATCGGACCTTCCATTTTGAAATTCAAATATTTTTTTCTCTCCGTTTTTTTCTTTTTCGAAGCCTTCGGCGATTTTGAGGCGATTGTGTAGCGATTGGGTATGAAATTGTTTGTGATAATTTTGTGTAATAACCGATATGTTTGTATGATAAATGTTATGTAGTGTACAACATGTATGTTGCTAGTTGATATGTTTTTGGTAATTGTCAAGTTAGCTGTTATGTGGTAATTTTAGAGTTTTAATTGATATGAATTTGTCTAAGATAGATATGTGAAGTTTTTTGTTTATTATAACTGTGTAGATATTAATACTTTTTAAAGATTGTTATTCATCCTGCGGGTACAATGCAAGTAACTTTTTTAAGATTGTTATTAATATAGATATAAATATTTTATTTCGTAAGTATAAATATCACACCCTTATAGTTATAAGAGTAGAACTAGGGTGTGATGTGCTCACCAAGCCATTTGGTGAGCACACCTCCAAAAACCGCATTTTCAAAGTTCAAATAGTCGATTCGAACCTTCCAACGTGTTCTTCATATTAAAATGTGCTTGGAGACCAAGTTTTACATTTTTTGGAAATTTTTTACTATTTTTTCAGAATTTTTGAAAATCATCACTTTTCATTAAATAAAAAAAAAATTCAAAAAACACTGATTTTCAAAAATTCTGAAAAAATAGTAAAAAATTTCCAAAAAATGTAAAATTTGGTCTCCAAGCACATTTTAATATGAAGAACACGTTGGAAGGTTCGAATCGACTATTTGAACTTTGAAAATACAGTTTTTGGAGGTGTGCTCACCAAATGGCTTGGTGAGCACATCACACCCTAGTTCTACTCTAGTTATAAATAATTTGTTTCGTAAGTATAAATACCACAAACATATAGATATAAATACTTTATTACCCGCACATAAGCTAAGTCAATATTTTTTTGTCAATATTTGTAGTCAACAATTGTTGACAATTTTAGTGGTCCCCATATGCTGTTTGAGTGGTCCCTAATGCATGTACGACGCGATGACTTTTCAAAAAAAAGTGCGGGTACGGTTATTTTAAAAAAAGTCATATATCATATAAATAGTTCATTGTATAGATATAAATACTTGTCCTGTTTGAGCTATATACTTCACAATGTTACTATTAATATTTGTCAAACAAAATTACAGTTTTGAAAACAGTTGCGGTCTCCACAAGCAGTTATGGCAGTTTAGATGCAGATACAGTGCGGGTACTCATATCAGCTTCCATTTATTTATTATTAGTAAAATAGATAAAGTCTTCCAAAATTTCAATTGGATTTGGAACATGCGAATTTTGCCCTCTATCAGTACCTTTCCAGGTTAGTTTTGCAAGCAGCAAAGAGAGAAGCGATGGCCGATGGGAATGCCAGACAGTAATAACTTTTTGTTGTATTACTTTTAGCCGTGCAGATGTTTTAAAAGACTCGAGATGCAGATGTCTAATGTACTCTTGATCAAACCAGATTTCTTAGTTCCATTTTCTAACCAGGTGAATAAGCCAGTTAATTGGGCAGCAAGGTTCAATGTAGATGCCAAACGTAGCCTTCTCAATCAGAAACTCTAAAATTTTATGCTATTAATAGTGTAAATATGTTTAAATTATATAATTTCAAATAATATTTGATCTGTTATTCCTACAAAATGTTAGATTATAAAATAATACTGATCTAACAAGTAAAATAAAATAAGAACCCTGACAGAAATACCATGAAACTCCTTTTCCTTCATGAGTTGCGTTGTACCATTTTTATTTTTATATTTATTAAAGGGAAAGGGATTCTTCTGTTACACTTCAGCTGAAGTTTAGAGAAAGGAGAAATAGCACAAAACGTTGCATCGCCCACAAAGATTAAAAATTCTAGCATGTTGTGGAATAAACTAGAACCTAGTTTGTTTGCAGTGATTTTGCATTTAATCCTTTCTAGCTACTACATCAATTTGTTAGACTGCAAGCTTGCTTGAAATCAACATGAGCCAGACTCTGAAAACATATATTTCTACTATGGAATGTCAGGCTTTTGCTACCTGGTATTGTTAGCTCTTAGAACATAGCATAGCACCAGGGTCTCTCAAAATTGGATCTAATCCGACTACACATCCTCAAAAGTGAAAACTGTACAAAATCTATTAGGTACAGGTCAACAACAAAAACATCTTTTGATTCCCAATTACATATCATCATCATCATCATCACTATTGCTATCGCATACGAGACAGAAATACAAGAAATCATATTGCAAACTTAAATTGAAACTATATCGGACACCACATACTTCACATCCCAAATAATTAATTAATAAGATATGAAGCACTACATAACCGTAACTCAAAGAGAATGCAAAAAAGCAATATGCTATGCATCTTACCAGAAACTCATTACTGATATCCTCAGTGTCAATTACTGTAACCGAACCGTTTGATTAAGGGAAGGCCATGCTATCTCATCATCAGTGGTATGGCCATGCAGCCAGAAGTCGGTACAGTTTTTGCGGCAGCCATGATTGTAGGGATTCCTAAAACGGCCCTCAGGCCCTTGGAGATACTCATACCGCCTGGAGTTTGCCATCTCATTTGTTGTAATGTTTCTAGCTATCTAAAAAATGGAAAACAAAGATAAACAAGTACACAAGTTATATTCTTTTTTTATATTGTACTGTACACCAGTTCACTTGGTTCAAGTTTGACTTCAAAAACCAAAAGTATCGATGTAATCTTAGGATTTGTTGTATTTGCATAATGCCAACAAGCTGCTTTTTTCAAGCACGACAATCGTAGAGCGATTTTACAAGATCATCATAGACAACAGAGGAGTTTGGAATTTTTTGGAACATTGGACATGGACATTTTTAGGCGCACTTTGAATGACTGAGCATCAAATTTAGATCAATTGGTTAAATTTTCATATGGTTAATGTAGTTCGTACTTGAGGTAGACATGAAGAAGGTGAGGCTACATTTAGATCAGCACACATTGGACAGGGGTGTAAGTCTCGTACAAAAGTTTGGTATGTGTCAAAGGCATGACATGTTTCCAAATGTATCCTTATTACATACAGCCGAACAAATAAGTCAAACAATATATCTAACAAAGAGAAAGAAAGGTTGGTTGTTATTTGCAAAACCAAATCACTCTTAAAAAAAACAAAGTGAATAAAGATTATAACCTGTGATGCCTGAGCCACTGTTAGAATAAGGGCTCCGGTTAGCATAAAAAAATCCAAAGAAATAAAAAATACAGCTCCTGTGTGCCTCGTCACCATGTAATGGATCCATTTCTCGGTTGGATCCAGCACCACTGGCTCTGTCCAAACCCCTGTCATCATATTATAAATAACATATATAACAAAGGTTCCAGAACAACAGTCTGTACAATGAATGCTCACATAAAAATTATCATCAAACCCCAGAAGCAAAAGGTAAATCAGACAAGCCCAAAAAGCAAAAAGGTAAACAACAAAACCATATTGCATGATAGTCAAAATGCACTACTAGTCAAAAAGTTTCTTTGATTGTTAATAGTCTGGAAACAAGTGATGCCAAGAGTACTTACGGTAAATGCCAACAGCAGCACCTATCAGCAATGTTGTTGTTCCCATACAAAGAAACACAAAGAAGTCCCTTTTATTCCTCTGCAGTTCCATAAAAATAATATAATTTTCCAAAAATGCACAACTAGAAGAACCTGAAGAGATCATTGCTGGAAATAATATTACCTTTCCAACACAATTAGAGATCCACGGGCAGTGGTGGTCGAACTGTTCCACACAGTGTTTGCAGGTCGGACAGTGCTTTGACCTTATAGGTCGTATAATCTGATAGAGAAAATAAAATTAATAACACGAAGTAAAAGGTTGAAGAGGAGCTGTCACGTATAAAATGCTGGTAATAAGTTAACAAAAGAAATAAAGCCAACATGGTTTCATGTTCAAACTTCAAAATATTCTTTTTATATGTTCAAGTTTCTCCAGTACTCAACAGAAAATAAATAAGATTCTTTTATGATTTGGATTTTGGCACCAGGTGAACAAATAGACTATTAATTTGGTAATTCACAAACTATTCATCTAATATGCATAAACTGCATCCTTCCCTGACAAATGTGAAGAGAGATAATGTTGAATTCAAATTTTTTCCAACAATACCTTTTCACTCTTTTGACAGTGCTCAGATCATGTGAGTAGAGTGAGAATGAGAGAGAGAGGGAGGGAGGGAGCTAGAGAACTTTGGCCTAGTTGGTCATGACAACCCTTTTATTTTCTCCCTCTTTCTAGGTTATTATGGTAAGCAAGAATAGAGTAGGCTCGTAGCTGGTCACAGCGACCTTTTTTCTCTCTCTTTGCATAGGCTGATAATGGTGAGTTAGTTACTCGGATAAAGCTTTATTTGGCCTTCTTCCAAAAAAATATTTAAATCAATAACCTTCTCTTCTCATTTTAAATTTAAACAATCAATTATTTTAATAGTTAAACATATTCATTCAAACACTCTTGAACAGCCCACTAAAATAAGAAAATATAGAGATCAAATGAGATAATACTATATGGACTTTTGTATTATTCCAAAATGTTATAACCGACTTCTCTCCAAACTCTTACTAAAGTGTACGAACTATTCCTTAATTTTTTTCATGAATCTGAACCAATTTTCAGACCTTGCTGAATTTTTCCATAATTCTCAATTTGTTACTATGGTACTCCACAGCTATATAAAACATCTCCTAGTTACCAAAACTAGCAAGTTTCCAATTTGGCTAGTATATAAGGAAACAATTATTTTGGACAGATGATCAAACAATAATAAAAAGATGGATATTAAAGAAAGGTCAAAGAAAATACCTTGCAAGTGGGGCATAATTGGGACCAGTTGCCAGTCCAAACAGAGGAATTGTTCAGATCAGTCTCCAATAATGGATCCTATCAATAAGACCACTACTCATAATTACAAATATACAAAATTGCAAATACCAATCAATATGTTTCTTAGATACTTGCAGATAGCACCCAGCAGGATAAAGAGCTATAGTAAGATATTAATCATATTCTTATCCGAAATGTTAGTTGTCAGTTGCAAGTAAACAGAAAATGAGTATCATGCAAACAAGTGTCCTTCGAGGTTTTACGAGAAATAGCATAATATTGGGTGTAAACAGAAAATAACAAGAGAAGAATTACTTTGCATACCTTTCCATCATTGGGACGTCTAATATTTGATTGGATGAAACCTGGATCTTTTCTGAAAGAAAGTAAAAAAAAAGTTCCAGTATCAGTTCTGTTAACCAATAAATCCTGGTGCTTTTCGTAAAATACTACTGCAATGGACATCACTTTTCAAGTAGAAAGTCACCTGCTACATATGTAGAACATATAAATTGATGCGAATGCAAGAGAAATACCCACCCAGGACCAAAACCCAGCGACAGCACCTATCTTTGTAAAATTAGGAGCTAAAAAGAATAGTAGTACAGAAGTCAGAATTTCTTTTTCTTCCTTTCTTCTTTTGAATTAAAGACAAAAGTTAGAATTCCACTTGTAATAAACGACAAGAGACAAAAGTCACAATTCCACTTGAAATAAACGACAAGAGACAAAAAGTCACAATTCCACTTTGTATTTACAAATTTTTGTATACTCATACAAACTGTTAACTTTCATAAAATTACTCTTAAAACAAAGTAAGCAATAAAAAAAAAATCCCAAAAACATGAAAAAAAATTCTCTTGACCCCTCCCTCCCAATCAACTTAGAAAGATTCTCTTGACACATCTCATCTCTCCTTACTATTTATCACTATTTGTACACAATGGGTAACTTTTGATAAATAGTGTCGCATGGGTGAAACTTGTTATGATTAGAGCACATCTAATATTTCTCATATTTCAGGACATTTATATTTCATAGGGTCAGTAAACTATTAGGTATGCTATTAATAATTTTGATCCTAGAAAGCTAGAGTATCCACGTACCGAATATAATCTTGCTTATGAAAAGGAGAATGAGTAGAACTAGTAACATTAACAGGATAGGAGCATATCCAACAATTCCAAATCTGCCAGCAAAGTACTTGACTTCCCAGCTCTCTTTTAAAGCATTTGTCTGCAATAAGCAGTGCCAACACAATGTTTATAGAACAACAGAAGAAATTGTGAAGTAGCTTATTACCCCAGCTATAGCATAATACTGTATTAGTAATACCCCATCTTGCCTTTTTCCTTGGGACTGTCATTTTCTATAGGAACGTTTGTGTGGTTTTTTTTTTGTTTGTTTGGAGGGGGGATCATTCAGTTTGAGGCTCTTCTCGTACTGGTCAGCATCAGTAGTTTTTACAAGCTGGCTGGTATGCAGTTTTTGCAGTTAGGACTTTACAAATATTTAGCTTTGAAAGAATCAGTTGGTGCAAATAGTCTTTTCTAAATGCTACACCCAAAGTAAGAAAAAGATGAAGGATAGTCAGCTAAAAGCCCATTGCATAATCACATTTGGGGAAAAATGAATTGCAAAACTCTAAATTCTCCAATCTTATGTGATGCAATATTCTAAGCTCCAATCCTTTTAAGCATTTAATATAGCGACCTCCACACTTGGTCCTCATTAAAGCATATTACAAATGTTGCAAATGTAGTAAAAGACTACTAGGTGGAACAATACGGCAATTCCTCCTTGTCACAAATGTCGACAAGGTGGAGCTTTATGAGTATAGGGGCATTTTTTTTTTTAGATCTCCAAATGATAAAAACTGGAACATACAAGAATGTTCGCAAGATGGCGATGACCTTTATCAGCTGCAAGCTGAGCAGGAGTCAAACCGCTAGTATCCTTAACAAGCAGCTCTTTTTTGGTACCAGCATGAACAAGAATGGTACACACCTCCAAGTGACCTCTTATTGCAGCCCAATGTAAAGGGGTGCATCCTACAAGGAATAACTAGATCATAAATAATAAAGTATGTATAGATCAAATTCTTATATGGATAAAAATAAAAAAATTGTTTCTAGTTGAATGGATATACTGCCAGAAAGCCGGAAAAAAAGACAGAGAGCATACCATGGCTATCTTGGCGCCCTTGATATGCGTCTCTAAATAGCAATAGCCTAACTGTATCTGTATATCCCTTATATGCTGCCCTGAAAATGAAAATCCAAACTCATAACTCCATGTAGTTCTCAAGTTTGACACAAAGGTGCTTAAAACTAATACAGAGGGGTGCGAAAATCAACATGGATGCCTGCACCAGGAGATGTCAAAGAATACTTCATTTTGCTATTTTCATCAATGCATTTCACAGACAAAAGAAAGAGTTCGGCATACCAATGTAAGGTGCTCCTTCCATCATTGTCCAGAGCATCAAAATCAACACCATATTTAGAAATAATATGATTCAAGAAAGTTGTTTGGCCATACTGAGCAGCAACATGAACTGCCTGATTCAGAGATAAGAGATTATTACTCTCTATGTTTTCTATATGTGTATACTTAAATGTGAGAGACAACAGAGAAAAATAAATTTTGCAAGTTGTACTCAATATTTCGTGATACTCGCAATTTGGAAATGATATTCAACAAGTTAAACCTTTGCAGATAACAGCCATTTCAACTAGTGGAATGGAAAAAGTATATTGTTCATAATTCTGTCAATTAAAAGCAAAGGGTAGAAGCTTAGCAATTCCATCCCTCCTTTGGACGCTGAGGGAAAAGGGGGAGGGACATATTAGACTTATGTGATTGAGTATTGAGTTCTTTTTCAAAGTTTGGGCTGACCAAATTCATACTTAGAAGTGCTTTTTTCAAACACAAAATACTTGGTTTGTTTGCATTTTGTAAGTGACCACAGGATATCTGTATGGATTCTGTGGCATTACTATTGCAGGAGCAGACTTACCCGGTCTTGCATCCCAGTAACTTGTAACACACGAGAGCAACTTACACAAAAAACCACTAGCAAAAGTATATATTCTAAATTTGTTAAATCAGGCTTGAGACATGAAAATGATGAGAGAACTGGGTGATATACCCGATAACCGTGACTGTCAGCAGCCTCGGGGTGGGCTCCATTCTGCAGCAAAATGTCAGCAACCGGTGTAGCCCCACGCACTGCAGCCCAATGCAATGCAGTCTGTCCTCCAAGGTCAGCTGAATTCACATCCCCTCCATTCTACCACCAAAAATTAGAACAATCAAGTATCGCAAATACATCTTAAAGTGGCCATTTTTTTCTGGAAATGTTGGCAAAAGACACTCCCAGCATTTTTCAATTATTAATCTAAGATTGATATCCAAATATCCTTGGGATACTTGCAAATGATACAAAAATGTGAATGTGACCGAAAAGACCCATTTAGTTAGACTATCTGGTCCCTTAATTTTAAATGGTTACTTTTCCTCATTGGTTAATCTACATTGAGCTAAAGCAAAAAAAACAGATTGCAGGGGTGGCAACTTAAAAGCAAATAGTTTAATTCATATGGAAAGACAGTGTAAGCATGTTTTGCCTTTGTTATCCATGGCCTAATGATCAGTTGCAGTTAAGCTAATAATCTTGTTATAAACTGGAAACATGAAAAGATTTTTGGTTTCATTTGGAAAAATAATTTTGCAAGGGGGTGTTATGCAAAGAACTTTTGTGTTGGTTCTGTATTTAGGAGTAAATCTTAAAATAGGTGGTTGAACCCAGCTAAAGAGGATTGACGTGTCTTAATTAAAAGCATTCCAGACAAGCTCTGTAACTAAATTTGATAGTTCCATGTTTTACTCTTCAATCTGAAATCATGTCAAGTCCAGACCCAACAAACTGATTCCACCAGTATCTATTTACTATTTCAAGCAATGCATTCCAAATATCAACAAATAGCACACATCATATTCAATTTCAAATTTAATTTAATTTAGTCCTTCAAAGCAAAGAAAAGAAAAACAGCTGAATATTCTGTCTCAGGTAGTGTTTTCTAGATGAGAATGAGAGATTTTCTAATTAGGTTATTCCCACTTCAACACCAACTTGGAACTTAAATGTCTTTTTTTTGCAAACTAACTTAATGTTATAATTTTAAGAAAATAAGAATGTAAGATGATGTAGATTTGTTGCTAAGCTGATCTTTTCCCTTCTTCCCCTGCCATTAATTAATGGAAGTATTGGAGTATGGAATCAGTAGGAAACTAGGAATAATGCTTAAATGTAACTTATAGCTACTGTATTCTTAACAATATCCCACGTAAAAGAATTAGCCTTTGATCTAGTGGCAAAGCTCCACGTGAGAGGTCATGAGTTCGAAACCCGCATGGGAAATCCTTTGTTGTAATAATAAGAGTATTAAATAGATGGATGGCTTCACCTCCAATCTTTACTTAAAAAAACAATATCCCAGGTAAACTCAAACTTATACTAGATTACTAAGAAATTTAATGCACTTACCTCGATGATATATTGAGCTATTCCCGGGAAATTATTGAGCGCTGCCCATTGGAGAGCGTAGTAGCCATTACCATCGGGTTTTGATAAAGAACTCCCGTCTTTCTCCACGAACACGCGAAGCTTCTCAAAATCGCCGTACGCAGCGGCGCCGTACACGTCAGAAATAACATTGCTCTGATCGGACCGAGCGTTAATGTCAGGATTTGCATTGGAGGTGTCGTTTTGCTGGTGCTTCGGATCAGATACGATCTCGATCTCGACATCTCCAGTCGCCATGGCGATATGGGACTGTAGAGACGAGATCCTTATCTGAAGGTGTTAGGTTTTGTTAGGTGCTTTTTTTTTCTCTTCTTATATATCCTTCAATTTCTGTCTGGTTTTTGTCCATTATTAACTCGGCAGCACTGATCTGGGCTGAGGTCAGCTTGAAACCGGGGAAGATAAAGAGAAATTGCTGACTAGACTTGGTTCAAAGTGTATACTGAGGACTTTTACCAGTTGGACTTTTACAATGGGTTTTGTCTGGCTACACCTGGTGCATAAATGAATATAACTAGATATCTTTTATGCTTTTGCTGGTACCGAAATTTTTATTGTTACCACTCAAAAAAATCAAAATTAATTCATTACCATCCCGCTGGGGTTTTATTCAATACTACCACCCCCGCTAACTCAGTTCACGCACCAAATTAGCTGGTGCGCGGACTGGGTTGGCGCACCAGGTTGGTGCGCGGACTGGGTTAGCGGGCTCGGTGGGCTGACTGGATTTTAGGGTTTATTTTTATTTTTGCAACGGGTGTCTGAAAATCCTGTTTTATTTTTAACGGTGTTCATTCATCAGACGCAAGGCAGCAGACAGGCAAATAACGTAAAAACTAATGTGTTAAATTGACTGCGGAAGAACTAAACAACAGAAAAACTAAACAACATAAGAACTAATATCAAAATAATATCGAAATAACATCCAAATAACAAGAACTAATACCGAAATAATATCCAAAAACATAAACTACAACAAGTAACTCTATCCTATCTGCTCGAGGGTGTCCACGGTTTCTTCTCTCTCCTAAGTCTCTTACCCCGCCCCTCCTCCTCCTGACGCTCCCTATCGACCAGCGGTGTGTATGGTCGTGATGGCTGTGGTGGGGTCTCCTCATGTATCTCCCCAAAAAGTGTCTCCTCGTGTGGTCCCTCATCTGTACCAGGTTCGAAAATAACCTCACGTGTCTCCTCTGCAGAGTACACGGGTAAGTGGAAGACATCCTGCTGGACAGCTGCTGTACTGGACTGTGGGAGTGGCTCCTCCTATGTGTAAAATGGAGGAAAGTCTACATCCTGCGTGTAAGTACCGTACTGAGAGCCCAAGTGAAACGTAAAATCTGCAGAGGGGTCCTGCTCGTCCTCCTCATCTCCGCGGGGTATATCTCCCTGAAACAAATAGATAATTAGGTTTTACAATGAAGATGATTATAAAAATAATTACAAAAATATACATACCGCTGCAAGCCCAGCAGCCTCAAATGCGGCCACAGCAGTCGCTGCAGAGTGTAGGTATGAGAAATCCGGCTCTAGCGTGCTCATAGGCTCCGCAGAATCGTCATCGTCCATGTCTCTCAAATCTTCATAGCAGGGAAGATCTGAAAGCCTGAGAACCCTCTCGAGCTGATCCTGGTACCCGGCAATGACGACAGGCGGTGCAGCAATACACAACCACTTCTTCCCGATAGCCTTCCAACCTCTTGTGACGGCATATCTTGCGCTCCTAAGCACTTGCTTGATGTTCATGAGTACCTGCGAATTAAAATAAAAAAAATTAGTTCGAATTGCAAATGAATTTTCATAATTTTCTTAAACCAAAAAAATTAAAGACTTACAATCTGTGCAGCCGGGCCAGCGCAGGGCATGAAGCCATACTTGTCACTAACCGTGTCGCGTCGTACGTGGAGCGGCTTTGTGTTCATCTCCGTGATCTGACCATGCAAGTACACCGTGAAGGCATAATACTCCTGATACCAAGTGCGATAGGTCTGATCGTATGTATCGAAAGCATACGACTGGAGCTCGTCAGAGATCCGGGACGGGAAAGAGCTGACGCATACCAAACTGACGCATAACCCGTCCAGGGTAATAATGCTCGACAAACTAGTAGAACACAAGTGGTACTTGCAAGTACATAAAAATAAATAATCCTACGTATGTAATAAATAAAAGTGATACAAAACTGGAATACAATAATAATGTAAGGGGTACCTGAGCAAACCAGAACTGACGCTGCTCGAGGCATATATAAGGCAGGTCATAAAGGAAGGAGTGAGGGACATCAACATCGTCCTCAACCTCGACACGCTCGTCGTACGGCCGCCAGCAGACGTGTCTGTCAGGAGTCATCTGCTCGAACTGACTCCGGAAGAAATCAACTCCCATAGGTCTGCCGTACGGGGTCTGGATGTACGTCTTCCTCGAGCAGAATCTCTGCGCGTAAGACGGACATGTAATCCCGTTGGGCTGCTCCCAATCTGGAGTCCAACCTTTCACTCGTGGCTGTGGACGACCGAACGGGAACCTCGTCCACGACCAATGCATCAGGAGACCAGCTGGACCGTAGAAATTGTGCTTGTTTGTTTATTTAGGTACAAGTGACAGTTAAAATTCTAGTTTTTTTTTGTGTAACCATTTAATTATTCAGATTTAATTTCAAAATAATTTATACCTGGCATGCGGTGCACAAACCCCGATATAGACATGCCAATACCGCTGCACCCCAGTTCATCTGTTTCGGCTGGGCCAAGTCCCTCAGCCACTCAAGCAAACATCCAGGGACAGTGCTCCCTGATGAATCTGGGAACAGCCAGCAAGCAAACATCTCCATGATGTAAGCCCGGGTCCACCGATCAACCGTCTCAGCATCAGCATCCGCGTCTAGAGCTCTACTGTAAATTTGAACCAATTTAGTGAAAATTTGCGAAAAATAGACATCAAATAATTAATTTTATAAATAAATGTTACCTGAATCGCTCCCGCAAGTGTGGTAAACTGATGTCATTCTTCGAGTAGACGTACCCCTTCTTGGTCGCCCTCCACTTCAGCAACCCGTCTCCCAGCAGGTCGATGACGAGCTGCTCGAAGTCTCCGTACTCTACACCCGTCACCGCCTCTCCGGTAATGGGCAGACCCCAGAGACAACTCACGTCCTGGAGAGACGCCGTAATCTCTCCGACGGGTAAGTGGAAGGTGTGGGTCTCGACCAATGCAAATATAAGAGCAACATCTGCATTTAAGTCACTGAGTTGTGACACATGCCACAGACCCAGCCTCTGCAACGCGGGTGCAAATCGCTCGTCGTAGAGGATATTATCTGGTTGTTCCTCGTCGACGTCAGAGTATGAGTCTGCATTTAATTTCAAAATAAACACAAATACAATTTATTCTTTTATTCAAATGAAAATATATATTATTTGCAAGTGGTATAGAGATGTAAACTTACATATGAGTTTCTGATCTTGTGGTCCTTGTACGGGAACCAGCAAACGGGACTGATATACTCGGTCGTCAAATGCGGAAAGACGGTCCGGGCTAACTCTACATCCAAATCCACATCATCATGAGGCAGACTGGTGTGCTTGGTGCCGCTAGATGACACCATACTACAATTTGGTGCATTTCTAGTCAAATTTGGTCTTAAGTACCTCAAATAGGGTACTTTAATAATTTACTAAAATAATTTGGCCTAAAATACAACATAATATAGCTAAAAACAATTATACTCTATTTGGACACCATTCTAATTATTTAATACAATTCTACTCTATTTGGACACCATTCTAAATATTTAATACAATTCTACTCTATTTGGTCACCATTCTAATTATTTAATACAATTATACTTTATTTGGACATCATTCTAATTATTTATTACAATTCTACTCTATTTGAACCTATTTTGGACACCTATACCAACTACCTAATCTACAAATAACTAAAAAAAAAAAGTAAAAAAAAAATTACCTTTTTACTGTGCTCGGTGCGCGGAGTCCCATTTGTGCAACCAAATGAGTTGCGCGCAGCTCTTAAACGGTGAAATGGGTGCTGCACTAACCCAGTTAGCGGGGGGTGGTAGTATTGAATAAAACCCCAGCGGGGTGGTAATGAATTAATTTTGTTTTTTTTAGTGGTAACAATAAAAATTTCGGTTGCTGGTAGTGGTCTGGTGGATTCTGGTGGATTCATAAGATCTCAGGAGGTTTAGATGGGAAATGATCTGAACAGAATGGTTTAGAAACTTACTGTTTTGTTACACAGGCTAAAGAACCATTATAAAATGCGGATGGGAGAGTTGGAGATTGCCAATTTGCCATATTGATGTCAAGTGCACCGTGTCCAGGTGGTAGTTAAGATTTTCGCTTCTAGATGAGAAGAGAGTACAACTAATCTATATTTAATTATTTATCCATTCGTTCGGTCTCAGAAGGTTATTGAAATGGTTGATCCATGACGTAATCAGGCAACGGGGGTATCCAAATAATAGCAATCTTTTCCAATTTCCAGAGAGCGCTATCAATACGTCTTTCACTATCAAAAAAAAAAAAAGGAAACTAAACTGTGCCAAACTGCCAATCCGGATTCCTTACACACAAAGAGAGCGATATAAGAAACTACTCAGAAAGTATAGATTTCAAATCAACAATAATCACATCGAGCGATGCTTCATCCCCACACGGGCCCAGCCGACATTTTTATTAATATCCAAAGTTAATTACAAATTAATAAATATACCCATAATCTCTGGGATTTTCGAAAAATGACCAAACCAGCCATTTTCAGGCCGGTTTCCTCCTCTCCAGAAACCGGCCAGAAAATGGCCGGTTTTTTCATTTTTTTTTTAAGAGACGCTATGAAGAGTAAGATAATGAAATCTATGAAAATTCGAATTTTTTGTTTAAATTATTTGTTAGATTACTTCTTTTGATTTATAATTAACATATTTATACTAAAATACACTATATTACTTGAAATTATGTTGAATTACACTATATTACATTAAATTACGCTAAATTATGTTCAACTACGCTAACTAATTTCGCTAATTATAATGAAATACGGTGAATTACGCTAAAGTACGCAAAATTACACTAAATTAGACTGAATTTGTGCCATCTTTCATAAATCATAAAAATAGTAAAAAAATTCCAAAAATAGTAAAAATTAGTATTCGATAAGTTCATTATATAACTAATTTACTGAGCTACTTAGATTGAATAATAGAAATGAAAATCTTAATCGGAAACTTGAACTCAAGTTTTGAGGCTCTTCCCTTTGTTTTTTAGCAATTCTAAATTTTGAAATCTGGCACTGCTAGCACTGACGTATGCGTATTTTTGCAAGCTCTCCGAAAAGTGGTTATTTGCTAAAATCGGACACTTGAGTACAGTTTTATGGCCGTTTGAAGTTTCGTCGTCATTTTTCGCCTTCTCAGTAAAAATATCATCTATATTCATATGTAATTTACAGGAATTTACCGTAATTTAACATAATTTAGCGTAATTTAATGTAATATAGTGTAATTCAACATAATTTCAAGTATTTTAGCGTATTTTAGTATAAATATGCTAATTATGCATCAAAAGAAGTAATCTAACAAATAATTTAAACAAAAAATTCGAATTTCTAGTATTAGATTTCATTATCTTGCTCTTCATAGTGTCTATTAAAAAAAATAGTTTCTAATTATAAATCACTATGAAGATAAAAGAGAAATAAAAAATAGTTTCTAATTATACATCACTATGAAGACACACAGTAATTTACCGGAATTTACTGTATTTTAGCGTAATTTAACATAATGAAGAAAAAATGAAGAAACCGACCAGAAAATGGCCGGTTTGGACATTTTTCGAAAATTTCAGAAATTCTAAGTATATTAATTAATTTGTAATTAACTTTGGATATCAATAAAAATGTCGGCGGGCCCAGCAGCCAACCTAGACTCAATTTTTCATTCTCGATTTTCTCTCCTTTTTTTTTTCTTTCTTATGAAAGTCTTCCGACGACACTAAATTTCGTTTCTGAAGCGCATTTACAAAAATAACAAATTAATTTCAATATATAGAAATAATGAGTTTCATTTCGTTTCCGAAGCGCATTTACAAAAATAACAAATTAATTTCAAAATATAGAAATAATGAGTTTCAAAATTTTCTCATTACAGATTTTTTTTTAACATAAACGGTAGGAAGGAAAAAAAAGAGTACAAGATGAGAGATGTTATCGCGTTTTAAAATTGAGAAAACATGGCATTCTTTTCTCTCTAATTTCTTTAGAGAAGTCCGTTGACTTTTAAAAAAAAAAATGCAATTGTGTTCAAATTTGGAATGCGGCAGTACTTTCCGAAATTCTTTCCCTTTCTAATTTTCCATCAAGGTATCTGTGCTTTTTTTAACTTTCCGAAATTCTTTCCGACTAAGGCGGCTGTATCCATATTACTTTCCGAAATTCTTTCCGACCATATGCAGCCCTACACTTGTCAAACATGCCGCTTTTTTTATTAATATCCAAAAAAAAAGTTGATGACAATTAAAATAAAGTTGAAATATCATAATTTTTTACACGTGTATTTACAATATGATGTAGATAATATCTAACGGTTTTATTTTGATTTTTTAAATTTTAAATTTCGAGTTATTAAATTTTTTAAAAAATAGAGACATAACGGAGATAAAAAAATAGAGACATTTGAACCAGAAATTTTTATTCATGAAAAATAGAAAAAAAAATTAAAAATAAGAAAAGCTATGGCAGATTTTTAAAAATGAGAAGACGTGTACACGGCATGGCGTCCCTCCCGAACGCCATATCATGTTGTAGCCCCTGCCCAAAAATAAAAGAAAAAAAAAATCTAAATAGAACGCCATATCAACGTCCAAAATTAGAAAAAAATCAGAAAGAAAAGAAAAAAAAGAATGGGACGCCATAACTTACCGGATCCGTATCCTCCCAGGTACCTGACTCAAGACAATTGCAAGAGACAGCCCATATTTACTCTCAACCAGTGCCTATTCGGGATAGCGTAGGGGCCAGTATTAATTGTGCTTTTGATATTCGTACTAAGTTAAAAGAATAATCCTAGACCATCCATTTCGTAACCTGAGGTGATGTGAATTAATAACTCACCGGAGTCCAGTCAAGAAAAAAAAAAAAAAACAAAGAGGGAAAAAATGAGTCGCCATTACCAAAGATCAGAGAAGAAGAAAACAAAAAGTTTGAAAAGAAAAAAAAAATTAGAGGGTGGGGAGTAAAAAGAAAAGAAAAGAGATGATGATGGGAGAAATGTGAGTCCCACCAGTTAATTTAATAATTTCTCTTTACACTTTAACCTTTTAATTATAATTTTTTTCTAAAATTAGTCCCACAAAATTCTAATACTTCTCCTAAGAATTAATTACTAACTAATAAATTTTAATAAACTAAAAGTATGTCTTTCAAAAATTTTAGGTTTTCTTTTGTAATAGATGCAAATGTAGTTGAAAATATTATATAACAGTTGTTTGGTATTTATTACCAATTCTTTTAATATGTTTTTATTAATAGGTTTATAGATGTAAATTATAGGAACAATTGTGGACTGTGGTCTTCATACTTTTAATTTATTGAAATTTAGTAGTTAGTAATTAATTTTTAGGAGAAGTATTAGATTTTTGTGAGACTGGTTTAAAAAAAAATTTGAAAGATTTAAGTGTAAAGAGAACTTAATAAATTAACCGGTGGGACCACATTTTTCCCATCCTTGTCTCTTATTAAATTAACTAGTTTTTCTTTATGGCGTCCACATTTTTTTTTTTAACAAGGGCTGCAATTAATATGGTCTGGCCTTTGGCCGAATTTTTTTAGTTACCACAGTAAAAAATTAGAAATTAAATGATTACCACCCGGTCCAAGTTATTTTCAATCCTACCACCCACGCAGATTCAGTTCGCGCATCAAATTGGATTGGTGCGCGGACTGGATTGGCCTACCAAAATTGGTACAAAATTAGTGCTCAAACGGGGTGCAATGCACCGAAGAGCAGTAAAAATTTCGGAACAGTTGGTGCGCTAACCCAGTTAGAGTATCAATTGGTGCGCCAACTCAGTCCGCGCACCAACCTATTTTGGTGCGCGAACTGGGTCCGCATGGGTGATAGGATTGAAAAAAATCTCAAGAAGAATGATATTCATTTAATTTTGATTTTATGCTGTGAAAACTTTAAAAATTTCGAGGCGTTTGGGAAGGACGCCATATCATGTATATATCTTCTCATTTTTTCATTTTTTTCATATCTTTTCTTATTTTTAATTTTAAATTTTTTCTATTTATTATGAATAAAAATTTCGGTATTTGAACTCTCCTCGTTAATAAATACCAAGTGTAGGGGTCTCATTGCGTTAATTAATAACTGGGATATAAATCTACTGTTATTCCAAAGGGATCACAGGACCCTGTTATTCCTATCCCAGCCGTTCAAATTTTTTCATGTGCGAATCTCAAGGAAAAAAGTTTTTCGTGCTCGAATCTCAATAAAGGTCAACAGCTAGGATCGGAATAACAGAGTCCTGTGATCTCTTTGCAATAACAGCAGATTTATTTCCTAATAACCGAGGGGTAGAAAGCAGAATTTTCTTCTCTTCCAGCGTCTTTTCGAAGCAGACAACCAGTCGAATTCACATCACCTCCGGTACCGTAATAGAGAATCTTTTACAACTACTTGATCTGGACCGTTATTTTTAAATTGACACGAATCTCAAAGCCCAATAATACTGCCCCCTCTGTCAGCCCGAATCCCAAACCGGCTGGGAGTTAATCTCAAACCGTAAAGTGAAGGGAATCTTTTACGGTACCGGAGAGGATATTTGCCCACAAGCAGTCTCCGAGCTTTATCTCGCCAGTAGATTCTCCTCCAGTCTCGTGGGAACTAAATCCTGATAACTCAATTCCAATTTGATTGTTGCATTACTTGCTCTTTTTCGCTCGCTCGCTAGCTAGTTTAATGGCGGCGGAAGCTACTCCAGCACCTTCTTCTGCATCTTTTCATGTCCGTCCTTTAATTTGAACTATCTTATTTCATTCCAAGTTTTCTTTTCGTTCATTGTAAATTTTGCACACTGCGTCAATGCGAACTACGATGTAAGTGAGTTTAAAATTGAGTACTAAACTATAGCCTTTTGTAATTGCATTTTGAATATGCTTTTTCATTGAATTACAAATTGATAGATAGTACAGAACAGCTCTTGATATAGAGATTGAGAATACTGTAAACTAGAGTAAAGACATTCCAATTATGGTAATGTGCCTTAGTTAGGTATTACAGAGTTTATTTGAGATGTAACAGTAATATCCGCATTCTGGTAGAGAAGTAGTGAAGTATGCTTGAGTTCTCCAGGGTAATCTTTAATGGACAGATCCAGTCCTGTCAATGCTCTATTAGAGTTCAACATTGTTTTGATGTACACCTTAAAATTTGATATGGGGACTATGAAAAAGTGCAAAATTGAAAAATAATTCATACTTTTTTTTCTGTCCAAACTGCAGCTAATATTGGGATCTTCATCTGTGGCTCGAAGAAAGATTTTGACTGAGATGGGATACAAATTTGAAGTCATGGTGATTTTTAAAAAAATTAAGCCTATTTTAATTTCCTTAATTATTCATTGATTTTTTTTTTAAATTTAGTTATTTTGCATGTGTGCACAGACTGCAAATATTGATGAGAAAAGTACAAGGAGAGAAAAACCAGAGGAGTTGGTGCTAGTTCTTGCAGAAGCAAAGGTTCGCCAAATTCATCTTCCCAATCAGTGCACACAAGTTAATTAGCCCATTACAAATGCATATGTTTTGATTTTCAGTTATATATATGTATGAAACTTTAGAAATCTGACAAAATTATTGTAAAATATACATATACCAGGATTTGCAAACTTGGCAAACTTAAGTCTATACCATGTATTAGACAAATAACTTTAGTTTAGGAAAAAAGTACTTCATTGTATGTGACATTTTTATTATATAAAGGGCTTCCATTTTTTTTAATAACTTAATTTGTTTTATTATGATAAAGGGTTATTTTGCTCACGTTCTAATATTTCCCCATTCAGGCAGATGCTATTATGTCAAGGATGAATATTTCTGACTATAGAAAAGATGGTGCCGATCCAACTTTACTAATTACTTCAGATATAGTATGTCTTATTTTGATATTTTCTAAATCTTTATGCCGTCAATCCAATGATTTAACATCACAAGTGGTCCTATAAGACGTCTCGGTACCATGTTACTCTTGGAAAATGAGAAATGAAATGCAGAACCCCAAGCATAGGAAGCATCATATATACCCTAGAAACCAAATTTGCTTCAAAAGGTAACCAGACTTCCTTTAGGACTACTCTCTCTATGAATGAGGAATGAAGGAGGATTATGTTAGATTGAAAAAATAGGCGGGGAAAATATGTGGCCGGATAGTTAATTGCAATAGATTATTGTTTTCTTTTTGCAAATAGAACTCTATTTTCTCATATTTGCAACCAACATGCAACAATTTGAGTTATTTCAGAAACAACACCTAATTACAAGGAAGTTCGATGAGAATCACATATTACCATTAACTTTTTACAATTTTGCTCCTTAGTCAAATGGAATAAGACCAAGCCTTGCAGATTTACACACAAGGTACCAAGAACTATTTTGAAGGGTTGCTGATGAAATATAAGAAAGTTAGGGGAAGTTTTGATAATTTTTTGCTCCGACTTAACCTTCACTCACCTGTCTTGACTGGGGCAAACTTAGTTTATCAATTCTTCTCTTTCACCACTAGTTTTCTGTTTAGCTTAAGCTATATTTTAATTTTAATATCCCCACTGGTGGGCGAAATACAGAAGATATGAGGCTAAACTTGCAAATTTCTGATGTATTATATAACTGAATTTTTAATGTTTGAACTTCTGAGTGAATCTAGGTGGTAGTGCATAAAGGATCATTAAAGAGAAGCCAACTACCAAAGAAGAAGCAAGCCAGTTTCTAAAAGGGTTGATTCATAATATTTAACTTTGCCTTCTTATATTTTTTTTTTTTTCTATGAAGTGAATTATCTTCATCGAATAATAAAACAGGATATCTGGTGGGCATGTATCGACTGTTGGATCAGTTGTAGTCACCAATCTCAAATCTGGCAGGAGATGCAGTGCTGTTGACATTGCAGAGGTAAACCACCAACCCTAACCACTGGCAACCGCCATATATAGGCATATACTACTTTCTGACCAAACTGTGTGGGGGGAATTTAGCTGAATTTGGCTGCAAAGTAACCTGTTAATATTCCCTGGTATAAATTTTTAACTTGAGATTATACATTTTATGCTTTTTCTGAAACATACTTCATTATTTTATATTTTTACAGGTTTTGTGGTTCTTTTCTTTACACAAATTTTGTATCTTCCCAACCTTCTCTTGTTTTTGTTTGTTTAATATGGCTGAATTTTAGTTGAACTGAGATAAAACGTGCTTTACAGTACCTGGAGGGCTATTCTGTTACATTTGTTGGCTTTTGTTGTGTATAGTCGCGGAGAATTTGTTTGGACCTGGGTTGGAGTTGTTCTTGTTAGGATTTTGCAATTGCAAGACATCCTTTTTTGTTATAGATACTGCATCTCTTCTACCAGGACTAACAGTAAGTGTTGTGGCTAATTGCATATTGCAGGTGTACTTCCATGAAATACCGGATGAGGTCATTCAGAACTTGGTAATTTTTTTTGTTCCATCTCTCATCTCACTTATTAGTAATAATTGCATCTGTTGCTTTATTCACTACTTATGAACAAAGTTCAGGTTAATTTTGGCAAAGAAAGTTACAGAAGAACACTTTTTTGCAAATTACAAGTAACACCTCAAATGAAGTAATAGGATCACTTCTTGGCCAGCTCATACATGTCAGATCTTAACATCTCTGTTCTCTTTGATTTGATTTTAATCTATTTGGGCCTTAGGATAGAAGTCAATAATGTAAAGGCATATTATGATCAGTATACACCTGTCCACTAAATACCAGGGTTATTGGTAAGTTGCGAAACAGATTGTGGTGGTTTACAAATGTTAAACTATAGAAACCGTGGTTGTACCTGCTTGTCAGACAAAAAGCTAATCTAATTTGCAAGACTCGTATATTGTTACATTGGCATCTTAAGATTTTTTTTTTTTTTTGCCTTTTTTCGATTTTGTAAATTTCAGATTGACGAGGGCTGTGGTGTTCAATGTAGCTGGTGGGTTGCTTCTAGAACATCCCTTATTTTGCCAGTGGTTGAAGCTGTGGTCAGTCATTTTATCTGACTTCATTATTTTGAATTAAATATATATGAACCATAAAAGCCAAAGTGTATATTTATTATGTTACAATTCTCAAACTTCCTCCTTCAATGTTTTTTCTGAAGTCCTTCACAGTTTGCTCAGTTAAGTTTTTCTGTTCATATCATGTCCTGTTGTTTTAAGGGCGCATTATTTATCTCTCTTTGCTATCACATAGAAAGGCAACACTTTAAAAGTTCAAATAATGTTAGGTAAACTTCATTTCATGAATGCCAAACATTTACATGTGGCAATTTGAGTATGA
>JAJGRW010000042.1:438782-511905 GCA_025461045.1 Carex parvula
GGATTTCTAAACCACACTGAAGTTATAATATCATACTATGTCAAAAATCTGTAAGTTGTGGTTTTTTATACATGTCATTTTACCAAATCAAAACTTGTCTTTCTATTTTTTTTTTCCTTCAATAGTTTGGATATTATCTGTAACTAATGATTGAGAAGCTTCACAGGTATTCGGAGTGACTTTGCTGAGATTGGGGGGAGAGTTCGAGTGGAATATCTAAGATATCAGAACACGTGGCTGTTTCAGAGATAGCTAAGATAGCCTCCAGTTTTCTACCTCTTGGATCTGATGAGGATGAGATGCCAAGGACACTGGTGTGGTTGGTGTGACTGAGGAGGTGTTGATGTTTGTGGAGAATATTTCAATGCATCCAGGGACCTGGCTCGACTTCCCTTTGCTAGAGGAAGAGTGTGATGGTTTGTGTTCTTGTCCTCTTGCAGTCCACATTACGTTTTCTAAAAGAGAAATTTCAAATAACATCTGCATAAAATGACTGGAAGGGGTACCACGGGTTGTTTGGAAAGAAAAGCTGGGGTGGGTATTGGCATGTTCATGTGATTTGAAGAATATATATGGGAGCTTTCTTCTTTTACTGGCAAATAGGGGATATTTCTTTTTTTCACAGGCACGCGTGATATTTCATATATAAACCAGTCAATTGTAACTTTGCTATTTATACTTCCATTCAAACAGGAAAATGCAGGTGTTTAGATACATTTATGTCAACATTTGAGTAAAACGTTTGCAATTAACAGAAGCTTTTGCATCTAACATAACAGAACATTTTTATGTATACCACATTAATGCTTTATGATTTTGTGACAGTTGGTATATAGGAAATATTGTGTAGGGTGTTTTGGGGGGTAGTATTATAGGCTTTAGGTCATAGGGCTAGTGATTTGGGGTCAAGGACGTAGAGCTTAGGACTTTGGCCCCTACGATCTATAGTGTAGGTATCATATAGTTAGTATTATTATTAGTATTATTACTATCAGTATTACTACTACTACTACTATTATTATTTTTATTATTTTATTATTATTTTATTACTATCTACCTTGACTTTGTGACTATGATTGAGTTTCATTTCTAGCCTATCCCAACTTGTTTGGGACTAAAGGCTTGGTTGTTGTTGTTGGTATATGAGAAATATGTCTCCTTTGCTTTATATGCATGCTACCTTTCTGTGGTACCAAATTCTAAAAATCAAATATTGCATAAAAGAAGTAACAACTCCCATTGAGAGCAATTACAGCTTGTCATTCTGTCTTTTGAAACAGTTAAATCCTGAGTGCTTATTGTTTAAATATCATGCATTAATTTATCAACTGCATTGATATCAATCTACAACTTGATGCGATTATGATTTTGCAAGCTGTAAATTCTCAATGGATCAATTTTAAGTTGCATACTACTATTCCGACTCCATTTGTAGCAATCTACAGCTATTGCAAATGAGTATAGCTGAGTGCACCGACAAAATCTTTGGGAAGCTTGAACTGACATTAATTTGTACTCGTTACATGTGACAGATTTTGAGATGTCAGATGTGCAACAAGAGCATGCTCTTGCAGTTGAACAGCTTGTGCCAAGATTAGCAGCATTGAGGATTGAGCTCTGCCCAAACCATATGAGTGAAAGATGCTTTTGGAAAATTTATTTCATGCTTGTCTACCCTAGGCTTGACGAGAAAGATGCGGAGATGCTCTTTTCACCCCAGGTTTTTTTTTGCTCTCTATTTCAGAATTTCTGTGATACATCTATGGTGGCAAATGGTACGTATTGATGAAGAAAACATGTCGTGTAAATGTAGGCTGCTTCTTTTTAATATGCAAAGCAGCAATTTTAATTTTTACCCCCCGTGAATTCTTAGTATTTTCGATGTAACGTCAAATGAGAAATATCTTCCATGGTTCCATTCCCATGTAAACATGGGAAAATGTCATGTACGCAAAAGATAAAAGATGTACCCTGTATCATTTCATTTTCATTTGCTTTCTAATTCATAAAATGTCCAAACTCTTCCATACTGTTTATCTCTACATGAATGAAGAGTATACTGGTGTTTCTGAAAAGATCATATGGGAGGTAGAAGTGGTTATATTTCTTATTGTGCAAGGTATACATGATAAATCTTTTTTTAAGTACACATATAAACGTTATTGACTATGAACTAATATCTGGACAACTTGGTTTTGTCATTTTGGTATTTATAACATCTTAAATTATTACATTTATAATTCATTGGGATGTACTTCAATATAGGAAGTTACAGACTTGGCATGCATCTATTCCTCCGAAATCCTTTTTGTTACATGTCTTTTGTGCTAGTGAAGCTAAATATTTGAAGTGGAATACAGAATAATTTACTTTTTGGTATATCAGACTAACAGATATTTTAGGAGTGCTGGATTTGGTACTCTTTGTGGAGTTTTTATATAAGCCTGCTTGAGCTCCAACCAAGTTAAACCATTATGCAGTTGGAAGAAAGACATATTAAGATGTTTCCATACTCAGTATTACTTCTGGCCAAAATTTTAGATATAACACATGGGTGTTGAGTGAAATTGTGGTATGTATGCCATGTCTTGATATTTAGCCCCTATCTTAAAGGATGTAATTGACAACACAGATCAAATTATTCTCTTTTAAGAAGACTTCACATCTTTTAATTTAAGCAGTAACACTTTATTCTTGCAGATCATGGATGCCAGAATGCAGTTGTCAAGTAAAAGCCAAAGTCAGAAGAACAAGGAAGTGCAGTATGATAGTAGCATTGTAGAGGTACCTATCTTAGAGTTGCCTACTTTTAATGTACCCCAAAAAACCCCAGAATATATCACAGCACCACTTGAACAAGGAGCTGAAGAACCACCATCGAAAGACATATACGACATTCCATCAGCAACATCATCATCATCTAAGAGGCAAGAAGAAGAAACCCTTACCACCATCCCCATATCAGATTTAGTTGAGACTGAAAAGCACCCGGTGGAAGTGACCGAAGTGAAAATAGTGGACAAATCAGTGATTAAAGAAGAGGAACTGCCCACAAAAGTTCCAGTAGCTGTTCAAAAAGTCGAACATTCTGAAGATTCAGATGGAGATGATGAGTGGTTGCAAGAGGATACAAATGATAATATAACAGGAGTTTCACAAAATACAGCTAGTGAACCTTTAGTAGATGACGAGGATGTCTCTTTTAGTGACCTTGAGGATGAAGATGACAAGAAATGATGTTGAATAAAAGATTTATCGAGCCTTTCTACGTGTTGCATAATGTATACTCCGTGTATATGTTTTCAATCTTAATGGTCCGTGTAAATATATTTGCTGTCATTTGCTGTTATTTTACTTAAACTATGATGCATAACTACTGTAATTTCTGTTGAAGTTGGGCAGTGTGCTGTGTTCGTCTTTGTGCTGCATCAACATTTTATATGATGTACATTATATTAGGGCTGATGAAAAAACTGTAGTTCGTGGTTCGGAAAAAGTATGTAACCAGCTCGCTCGATTTATATTCGAGCTGTTAATGGGTTCGGTTTGTTTTGGTCGAATTCATATTTGACTAAGTCAGTTCGTATGGATTCTATTCTCTTCAAACCTTAATTTTGACAGCTCAGATTATACCCTCCCTAAGCTCCCCCCTCCTGTTATAATAAATACAATTGGCTTCTGCCAAGATATTAAAAAAAAAAGCTCCCTCCTCTCTCCCAGTCAAATTTTAGAATGAACTCGTACGACCGAGCAAGAGCTGATGAAGCTCTATTCTACAAAAATATTCAGCTCTCATTGCAAGAAAGAGGCAGAGAAGGAGTGAATGGCTAGGCATTGTCAAAGGAAGGGGAAGGGGATGAGGTCACAGGGAGCAGGGAGAGAAGTCGTAAGAGAGGTACGCACAACTTATAACACCACATTGACAATAACATTTGATACCTACACCACTACACGGCTCACAGTATGAATGAGTTGTTAACGAGCTGACTCGATTCAGCTCGATTAGCAACGAGTCAATCAGGAGCCAGAACTTTCAGCTTGAAGCTAAAGTCAAGCTTGCCTTGTTATATTCAGGAGTCGAGTTCAAGTCTTGCTCTCACCTTGTTTACAGCTTGTTAGTATAGGATACGAACAGGCTAACTATATAAATTCATCTTCAAATATTTTTTCATGAATTATTCACATATCTCTGAATGCACACTTATTTATTGTGTTGATGTATACTTATTGTTGACAGTTGATGTGTCGTTTATTAGTTGTCAACAACTGTTTTGATTTTTCAGAGGACTTGTTTTTCGAATCTCTTATATTAATATATACTTAATTATTACGATAATAAATATATTTATCCATTCGGTTTTTTTTCATTAACTAAAAATTAATATCACAAGCAACTGTACTTCGCTCTCTGTTTTGCTCTTATTATCTTTTCACTTTCACAAAAAAGAGGACGATGTCACGGTAATTTCGGCCCCCAATTACAAATTTACAATGCTATTTTTGACTTGGAAATTGGAAATTCCTTTCGTCATCAGCTAATAGAATGATTTATGAGTGAGGTTACGGTACTACGCATAGCGCATATTAATCCGTATTATGGGTCAATATCTTCATTTTCAAAATTCAAACAATCAATGTGAACCGTTCAACATGATCAACTATTTGAACTTAAAAAACAAAAATATTGATCCTTAATATGAACCGATCTGCGCTATGAATAACACCAAAGCCTCACTCATGATTTGTTGTTAGACGTGATTTATCTTTTCTTTTTTTCTGTATTCTTCTAAAATAACTCGCTGCAAAACAACAATAAGAAAATTAAATTCTTTCCAATTAATGTTCGCAAGTTGTATTTATATCCTCCCCAAAAAGGTACGCAAAATACTGTTCTGTTCACCACAAGTAGGTAGTGTAACATGCCTGCTTCACAAATTACTGATTTTAAATTTCTAAATAAAACCTAACTTATACCTCAAGCAATAACCTACTATGATGAATTTTAAGTAATTTTGAATTTAAATCTCAGTGAACACAATATGTATGATAAAAGAAAAAGAACGTTAATTGAAGTTCAACACAAAAAGAAAAAGACTTCATCATATATAATTTTTGTTTGATAATCTAGGTTTGCTCAATAAAAATTAAATAATACAACATTCTTTCAATTTTTTTCCATCTCCAATTCTCCGTACCAATTAGACATATGTTTAGTACGAAAACCGTATTCTATTACCATCTAAAAATTGGTCTGTATGCCAACCTCTACTCTTCACTTGAGAAATAAAGATAGGGAAAATCCGTACCATCTTTTCACGCGCCTCGTGTAAAATTTCATGATCATCCGAATTCGAAGCAACGGACTTATCCATTTCAGCAGCAAAAGCTGCCACAAGCCACCCCCTCAGCGCATCCTCTCCAGTTGCATTCACCTCCAGTACCATGTAACACTTATTCTTGCCTTTTCGGTTTATGAGAAACTTTTCATTGGAAAAGACTTGTTTCAATCTGTTAATGCTCCTAGGGTTCAAGCTATCACGAAGGGGTTTACCAACTTTTACATTCCCAGCTTCTTCTATTAACCTGTCAGGGAAGATTAGGTTCTCGCGGTATCGCAAGTCGGCCGGGCTTGAGACTCTACCACTCTGACAAACATATATAAAATAAGCAAGTTGTATATATGAAGTGATTGCTTAACTGTCATTTAATTTCTAGGAGGATCATATATGATAGTCCAAAGATCAAATTAATCCATTGTATGATTAGCACTCATTTGTGCAATTACGCTTCCTTTACCTCCATTGTATGATTAGCTTATCAATATATGATTTAGTGTCAACTAGCTCTAAATAAGGTCCGATTCCACAAAATGTAGCCTGAATTAACCCCCAGTAGTTCCGTCAGACACCAAACAATTAACCAGACCTATATATATTTTAATACCTAGAGCCACTTGACTCGTACAATAGCCACATCAAGTTTATATGCGTGGGTTGTAATCTTGACAATGGATCAGATCGTTCTTTCATACATCTTTTGTACCTAGTATGTACCTTGATGAAATCTGCTACAATCATGGCCGTTCGTTGCGGGTTGAGAGTGTTGACAGGTGTCGCTTTCATCTCTTGTGTTACTCCATATATATGCAAGGCCGCAAGCAAAGGCCCTACAATCATCTAAAACATAATAAATAAATAAATTAAAACAACTTAGAATATGGACAAGTGGAACTTCTCTAACGGCTGTTTGCATAAAAACCCTACAGAAGAAATTTCTAGGGCTTGTGACCGTGCAAACCTGACAAATAATAAAATATCTATTTGCCCAACCTTAACATTTACTTGGAGAGACTCAAAGTGATCTCCCTTCCTCGTCATGCTATGCATGCGAAGGAGGAATTTTGTCTTTTTTATAAAGAAACAGCGAGCAGGGGTTATATGTGATATATCTGATTTTGATGGGTTGAGCATAAATTTAATGTTTTAGGGCTCCAAATCAAATTATTACTAAAGGATGACATACCTGTAATATGCAAAAACTAAATGGTATAATTGTAGGTTACCTGGCACCAACGGTATACTATAATCCTGTAATATGCATGGATAACATACGTACCTTGCCTTGCATGGTGGAGCAAACAGTAGATGCAAGCTGAATGCCGGCACCAATACCAAGCACATTGAAAAGGGTAGATATAGCCTCTCCTTTTGCAAATAAATCACTCAGGTTTCCCTCTTTTGCAAAAGATGAATATATTGGTAGCCTTGTTGCTCTAGCTGCCACCACTGCCATCCCCTGAGAATATTTTTATGAAATATTTTTTTTACGAATAGGAAAAATCAAATTTTACTCATCCCAAAACACAACAAACAAATTTGGCACATTTGTCCCAGAGATGCATATAAGAGACATCCCTCCAGATACGAAATCCTGTAATATCTTCTTCAAGGGGCATGTTTGATACAACAGACAGATAGGTGCCAAATTGAAAAGGTACTAAAAGATAATCATGATATATTACACAGCTTATCCCCACTAAAAGCTGAGCACAATCAAAAAGAAAAAATGGAATTAAAAACTAAACTTGTTACCTTGGCAAAATTTCCCAATCCAGCCATCTGAAGAAAAAGCTGAGGGCACAATGGAGAAATGACCTCCAACCCAGTACCAAGGTCGTATAACACATCAGCTAGAAAACCAATTTATGTAACATAATTATAACCAAAACCTTCAAAGAGAAGTGAAGCACAAGTACCATTGCATTATGATTTATTATCAACAGTTTTAAATAGGTGAGATCCACAAGAAACAAACAACTAGTCTAATACCAGTGGAGTTCATCAATACTACAGATACATCGTACCAGTATAGACAAGGATCAGCTCTGGTCGATAACATACCAAATATTCGCCAAGTCTTAGGCTCTGAGTCCATTCGTGCACCCATGCTACTGCATATGAGTTTTCCGGCATGTTGCATTCCATCTTTTAGAATCTAAGTATATCAGAGACAAAATAGTATGAATCCAAGAGATAGATTTAATAATTAATTGGTGCTTTATCTTATTTTTTTACGCTTACCCAGCTGACAGCTGTTGCTTGTGCAGGTGTCGGTCTCAAACCTGCAGCAAATAACAGAGACTGAGCCAGAGCTCACATTGATTTGTTAGTAGGAAACTAAAGAGTGAAAGTAGAAAACTTAGAAAAAGAGTGAAAGTAGATAAATATAAAGATTAATTGACCTGAGTAGAAAGAACAGATAAGGTAGCACTAGAGAAATGTTGTAGAGCCCGAAATTGCGTGTAAGTCAAGTACCCCTCGTTCACACTAAAATTTATTTTTCATGATATGTTAACAGATATGTGGACCTGGGGTAACATCCAACTTTTTTTTTTCTTTTTTTATCAAACAATTTAATGAATATGAAAGAAAATATTGATACATATACCTGTATGGGTAACCCGAAGGAAAGAATTTGTTCAAAAATGACTCTACCAATCTCTGATGCAGGGGTCTTGTATCTTTCAATGTTTTAACCTACAATTCGAGTTGCAACACCATGCAATTAGAAAATTGTCGCGGTATATTGAACTCACTTACCGGTGTCAACGGGTACGATACTGGTCAGGTGAAAGCATTGTCATACCCGTACCTGTTAAAGTTACTGAAAAAAAAAAAAAAAGAACTTTACCTCTTACCCTTACCTTACCAGATAAGCTAACGAAAAAAAAACCTTACCACGTCTTATCAAATACAATACGGGATCAGGTAAACGGATAAAAGGGTACCATTGATACCCCCACTGTATATTGAACTCACTCAATGGTTCAAGCAAGTCAACCAGCCAAACTAAGCACCAAACTAATTAAATTTAGAATACGAAGTAATTAGGTGCGAGATTACACTGAGGTGACCATCAGAACCGAAGCTACAGTGTTGCGAGACAGAATCGGAGATTTCCAACCAGAAACCAGGCTCCTCTTTCTCCTTCACTGGCGCTGGTTGAATTTTTCTCTAAAGTGACCAAATACACAAAGAGAAAACAACTGTTTAATATGAGAAAGAGGATCGTTTATCTACATAAACTACCGAAAATTAATCAAGTTAGAGCCGAGTATCTTTACCAGTAGAGAATCCATGGAACTCTCAGAGGAAGAACAAAAGATCGAACGCGCAGCGGGAAGGAAGAAACAAAGGTTTTGCTTATCTTGAGCTTGGAGTTTTATGGATCAAAGCTTGACAGCCCAAAATTATAATGAAATTTTATTGGGATAGACATTAGGTAAATAAAAGTAGGCCTATTTTAGTCAATATCAAAGGAACTTTTATTGGGCCGGATCAAATTGGACCGTACTTGGTGAGCCCACAAAGGTTAACGGGCAAAATCATAAAATCGACAATAGGGAGTCCAAAAGCATCTCCATTTGCATTCAAACATTTGCAAAAAATAAAATAAAAAATAAGATACTCTCTTATACCAGATTAGTATTTTAGTAATTATCATGGAAACTATGTCAATATTATTTTCATCCCTAAAATTTATCTCCTATTTCAATTTATGAGACTATTAAATTGTTTAATATTATTTATTTGTACCTTTCTGCTATCGACAATTGAAAATTAAATATAGATGCTGATGATGTGACAATTTAAGCTCAAGAAACAAGTTTACTGAATTAGCAATTGTTTTACCGACATTTTTATTAATATCCAAAGTTTAATATAAATTATTATTTATGCCCAGATTCCCGGACTTTTGCTAAAAATGCCCAAGCCGGCCACAAAATGGCCGGCTTGGGTACCCCAAGTAAACCTGCAATTTTGTGGCCGGCTTACTCCATTTTTTTTTTTTTTTTTAGAGAGACACTATGAAGATCAAAATATTGAAATCTAACACTGAAAATTTAAAATTGTTAAAATTATTTGTTATATTACTTCTTTTGATGTATAATTAGCATATTTATACTAAAATACGCTAGATTACTTGAAATTATGTTGAATTATACTATATTACAATAAATTATGTTGAATTATACTAAATTACGTTAATTACAATAACTTCGCTAATTATGCTGAAATACGGTAAATTACGCTAAACTACACAAAACTACGCTATAGTAGACTGATTTTACTCATCTTTCATGAATCATAAAAAATAGTAAAAAAATTCAAAAAATAGTAAAAATTGGTATTCTACAAGTTCAATATGTAACTAATTTACTGAGCTACTTGGATTGAATAATA
The DNA here is from genome assembly GCA_025461045.1 of Carex parvula. NCBI lineage: Eukaryota > Viridiplantae > Streptophyta > Magnoliopsida > Poales > Cyperaceae > Carex > Carex parvula. Next base: position 448,526 of record JAJGRW010000042.1, read on the forward strand.
AAAATGAAAATCTTAATCGGAAACTTCAACTCAAGTTTTGAGGCTCTTTCCTTTGTTTTTTGGCGATTCTGAATTTTGAATCCGGCATCGCGGGCACGGACACATGCGTATTTTCGCAAGCTTTTCGAAAAGTGGTCATTTGCTGAAATCGGACACTCGAGCGCCGTTTTATGACCGTTTGAAGTTTCGTCGTCGTTTTTCGCCTTTTCAGTGAAGATATCGTCTCTATTCATTTGTAATTTAGCGTAATTTAGCAGTAATTTAGTGTTACTCAACATAATTTCAATTAATCTAGTGTATTTTAGTATAAATATGCTAATTATATATCAAAAGAAGTAATCTAACAAATAATTTAAACAAAAATTTCAAATTTTTAGTGTTAGATTTCAATATTTTGATCTTCACAGTGTCTCTCTAAAAAAAAAAAATGGAGTAAGCCGGCCACAAAATGGCCGGTTTACTGGGGTACCCAAGCCGGCTATTTTGTGGCCGGCTTGGGCATTTTTAGTAAAAGTCCGGGAATCTGGGCATAAATAATAATTTCTATTAGACTTTGGATATTAATAAAAATGTCGGATTGTTTTACATTGTTACAATTATCACATCAATATTTACAACTAATTTGTAATTGAGATTAAAATATCCCAGTAAGCCAAGTGTAGGGTAAATTAATACATGCATATATGTGAAAGAACCGAAGAGCATTTCTAATGACAAAGTTTATGAGATCTAAAGATAAAATGTGTACTTCAAAATTTACAACGAGGCCCTTGTAAATTTACAACGAGGCCCTTCTAGTGACAAAGTTTATGAGATCTAATTTGATCCCACCTCATATTGCATCGTTTAGTCTCTCACTAACTCTCGCAATGCCAATGAGAAATTGGAAAGAAAAAAAATATAATAATGTTATTTTTAAAGTTGATTAGCGATTAGCAGTCAATAATATATACCAAAAATAAATCAAAATGTTTTAAAACAACGGTAAATGTAAAAATAAATAGAAAAGATTAAATTTTTATTTAGCAACATCTCAAATAAACATTTTCTATCATCATACATAACATAACAGTTTAGAATTCAGATCCTCCCCGGTAACGTAATAGGGAATCTTTTAGAACTAGTAGATCTGGACCGTTCTTTTTAACTTGGTACGGATCACAAAGCCAACAAATACTGCCTCCTGCGCTAGCCCGAATCTCAAAGCAGCTGAGAGTGATGACAGAATAAACTAGCTGAAAAAAAAAAAAAAAAAAAAATGACACCAAGTGCATTGAAAACTTTAAGATTTGTGTAGGCTGATCAGTGTCATCTATCTGTTTTTAGTTGTGGTTCCCTTGAGTGTAGATGTAGTCGGTGTGTGCCACTAGTGTTCTTCTCATCATGCATTCTTCTTCAGATTTGTCACACACTTCTTGATCCAATCCATCAAAATCAACCTCTTCGTTTCTCTATAAGGCAGAATTGAAATAAGTTAATTTGAGAAAAAAGTTACATCTTAGAACTAACAAGTTAGCTAGGCTCAACAAATCGACATAAAATTACGAGCTAATTAAGCGTGTGTATGTGTGTGTGTGTATGCATACCTCTACATGGCGATTTACGCTGAAATCAGTTGGGAAATGCCTCCCTCCTTGAGATAAACGCAGAGAGAGAAGAAGAAGGGTTACTAGAAAGATAGATGCAAACTTTGGTTTCATGGCCGCGTTGATTTGTTTTGTGTTCGTCTTTATTAATTCATTTGGTGGCAGATACAAAAGGGCAGTTGGGTGTCTCTGTTTTTTGGGTTTATAAAGAGCTGTCCTGTCACTCATGTGGTTGTTGACTTTCTCAGACATCAGAATCTTTTTTGTAGATAACCCCTCAAAAAATGTTGATTTTGTTCAATAATCTTTTTTTTTTTTTTGGTAAAATTTGGTACATATTCAATTTACCTATGTGGTTTTTCCATTTTGGAAATGTACTAAATTAGTTTTATTGTTAATTAAATTATCATACAAAACATGGTATAAATTCAGCTAATTCATCCACTGACCACTGTCCAATATCCTTTATTTGGAGTAGAACTAGGGTGCTCTCGAGTTCACCAAGCTCTTGGTGAACTCAAGTCCAAAACTTATCGGATCGGCTTCAAACGACGAATCCGACCGTTGAAACCCGTCTACCTTACGAGTGATGCGTCTACATGTAAAAATTTTAAATTTTGAAATTAATTTTGCATAGAGTCAAGTGGTCAAAAAATGTCAAAAAATAAATGCATTAAAATTAATTTATTAACCTTATAATTTTGACCACTTGACTCTATGCAAAATTAATTTCGAAATTTAAAATTTTTGCATGTAGACGCATCACTCGTAAGGTAGACGGGTTTCAACGGTCGGATTCGTCATTTGAAGCCGATCCGATGAGTTTTGAACTTGAGTTCACCAAGGACTTGGTGAACTCGAGAGCACCCTAGTTCTACTCCCTTTATTTGTCATAAAAAAATACCATACTCCATGTAATAAATACCTTAAATTTTGGAGGGCAGGTTGGTAAGAAAAATAATGTTGAGCACCGTACGAGTCTACTAGAGTCTACTAGATGGATAAAGTGGAGATAATTAAATGAGCGTACAGTATGGGAATGGGATGTCTGTTGGTTCTCGAATTCAGATCTTCCACGGTACCGTAATGGGGAATCTTTCACAATTACTTGATCTGGACCGTACTTTTTAACTTGGCACGAATCTCAAAGCCCAATAATACTTCTCCTTGTAATCTCAAACCGTAAAGTAAAGGGAATCTTTTACAGTAATGGAGAGGACACTTGTCCTAGTTTCTCGGGGACAATAATAATTTTGGGCAGGTGAAGCGGTCTAAAGTTCAAACTGTGCAGTGTACAGTGCACACACACTGAATTCCAATATCCAATCAATGAACCCAGGGTGAAGTTCCCAGATTCTCTGTTGTGGCTACGAGCTTTCCTGCTGTGAGGCGAGTCACTGACTTGACTGGTGCACTTTGTAATTCTCTTTTTGGGATTCTCCTGATAGTATTTATGATGATTATATTATAAGTTCTAATATTATCAAATATTACTTCTGATAGTATTCATGATGATTAGAATCTAGCTTACCCTACTTATATAAGCATATAATGGCATGAATCTGGACCATTCTTTTAACTTGGCACGAATCTCAAAACAAACCCTCTATAGTTTCCATAATGACATATGCTTTTAAGTTGTATATCTGTTTTTAAAGTTCAAAAGACAAATTCAAACATTCAAATCAATCTCTCTCTTGAAAACTTCATTTGTATGTAAAACAAATTAAATTTATTTAGTATCAAGTCAAACGGTCAAAAGATGAAAATTTTTGTGTGCCTCTTAGTGCATGATTTTTCTGAAAAATCTTTATTATAAAAAATTATAAAATTAAATAGTAAAAAAATTCTAAAAATGTACAATTTGGTCTCCAAACTTATTTTAATATGAAAATCATGTTGAATGGTTTAAATATCTTTAATAAACTGCATTGATCTCATCGAATGGTGTGAGAAACAGTAGAGAGACTGCAAAGAAAGAATATTGAAATGCGGTTCCGATATTTAATAAATAAAACGATTGATTTTTTTGGCCTACAAACAATAACAAATTAATTTTATGACCTATAGAGAAGAAGAGGGAAGAGAAAAGGAGAGGAGGGAGGCAGTGCAAAGAATTTATCTATTTTAGATTTTAATTTGAAAATTACAAAATTTAATAGTTTGTATATACAATTCATATCCTCTTCACTCTACTCCTCTCCTCTCTTTTCTCCTTCAAAATTTAATATTGTGAAGCAAGTAAATAGGAGTCGGTCATCCCTCCCCTCCTTTCCTTAGTACTAAATTCAATTAAGTATATTTTAGAATAAAAAACTTTTGTTTTTTTCATATTTTCCAATAGGTAAACTTTCAAAAGTATTTTTTTTTAATCAAATTTTTGCACGCTAAACACAAAACAAAGTTCAAATTTGGACTAACATCGATGGACGTACTACCTTTAGATTTATTATTCGAACTTTAAAAATAAAAATATTAATTTTAGTAAGAATCAATCCGCGCTATGCATGCATAGTGCATAGTGCATATTGCATAGCCTCACTCCTAAATAAATGCACGGTATAAATAAATGTGCTTGTCACCGTTGTAGGCTAGTATTGCTTGTCATATTCTTATCTTTGGATTATCTATATGGATTATCTATATTAAGTGTCTAACATGATTATTTCAGATTCAACGACTTTGATCCTAAGTAAATTTATTATTGATTATATTTATACCTTGCTTTAACTTCCGCTTTTTTTATTAATATCCCAAAAAAACAAAATAGCAAATCTGCCTCAATCCCAAATTTTTATTAAAACTACCCGGACCACTTCACAGTGGGGCTGGTCCTCTGCCTACACCAGACTGCCCTATATGAAGGCGGTCTGCTATAAAACCTGTATAAAAGTACATTTTTCTCTTTTGCTCACTCACAAATTCATTCTAACTTAGCTGAAAGAGAAAGATGAAGAAGAGGAAGAAGAAAGGCGATTTTGTGACGATTTCAGGTAACAGTAGAGGTGTATTTAATTTTTTAATTTATTTTTTTACATCAAATTTTTAGTTAATTTTTTAAATCATTTTTTTACATTAATTTTTAAACAAGTAGCTCTCAAATTGAAAAATGTTAGTTGCACTGTATGTGGCCGGTAAACTTGTCCAGGCTGTAGAGGGAGCACAGATGAAAGAGGCAGCCTACGACTTCGAGGTAAAAGAAAATACCTCATATGTGGAACTTAAGTGAATGGTGTACGAAAATATTAGTGTAAACCCCAACCGGTATGACATAGACTTAGTTACTCAGATTAACACAATAAGGGGCGGTAGACCTTACTATACCCGGCATCCAATAACAGATGAGAGGTTATGGAGGGGTATTTGCAATACTTTTGAGTCACAGGGTACTCCGGTAATGGACTTATATTCCAGGAGAGTTCCGCGTCAACCCGGGTTATAACTTATAGGAAAAATACAGGTTATGACAACCCGCGTCACTCGAGTTATGACAACCTCTGCCACTCAAGTTATGAACCGTTAGGTTATGACAACCCGGGACCCCGCCACTCGAGTTATGAACCATACATACCACCTGTTTATGACATTTATGTATTTGATTATACCACTGATTGTAACATGGATGAAAATACCACTGAGCTACCACCATACATACTTGACAGTCTAAAAAATTCATACCGAATAGGCCATCTAAAAAATTCCTCCATCATACATACTTGACAGTTCCGGAGATCACGGCATACTTGACAATTGTTCTTTCTCTCTCATTTTTACCTCGATCACTAATTGACGACCTACCTCGGTTGCTCTCTTTCTCTCTATCTCGATTGTTACTGTCTATCAGTCTCGTAAAAAAAATAAATTTAAAAAATAAATTAAAAAGATAAATTAAGCTAATAAATTAAAAAAATTGTGAAGATCCACCTCTATTGTTATCTGAAATTGCCACAAAATTGTCTCTTTCTTTCTCTTATTTCTCTCTCTTTCAGCTAAGTTATAATGAATTGTGAGTAGACATGAGAGAGAAAAATGACTTTTATACATGTTTTATAGCATACCGTCTCACTGGGAGACGGTTTGATATGAATAGTGAACCGCCCTACTGGAAACGGTCCGGAAAGTTATAATAAAAATTTAGAATTAAAGACAGATTTACTATTTTGTTTTTTTCAGGGTATTAATAAAAATGTCGGCTTTAACTTTATTTTTGTATGTTTAAATAACTTTTATATTGTCAGTACTAAAATAAAAAAAAAATTATGAGAACTACGTGGAATATACTTTTGTAGTTTCATGTGCAATGGACAATGGCAGGTGAGATTTCTGATTGTACTCTTGTCTAGGGTAAGTAGGTCAAAATCCTAGTTGTACTTTGCTCTATAGACTCTACAACGCTCTTAGGATTTAGCATGTCTAATCTAGTATATTCAATTCATATATTTTTTGGTGACGTCTCTCTCTCTCTCAATCTGTCGTTGAATCAAAGTTGTCCATGGAGGCTTAAGACTTAATCCGCTTCTTTTAGCTTCTTTAGTCGTCTAATTCTGTATAATATCGATTTTTTAGTGCATATTAAGATTACCTCATTTAGTCTCATTTTATTCGGATCTTAATTCTCTGTCCGATCTTAAGACACCTCCACTTTTTCCTTTAGCTTCTTTAGCTTTCACTTATGAATTAAGACCACTGAACATCTGTTCCTTAACACTTCTTAAGCTCTTAATCCTTCACTCTTAATCTTTTGTTACCGAACAGCCCCTTAGGGCTTTAGGCTTACAAAAACATTGAATAAAAATATATACACCTGAAGAGCTTCAGAGGAAACAGGGAATTCAGATCCTCTCCGGTACCGTAAAGGGTAATCTTTTAAAATTAGTGGATCCAGACCGCTCTTTTAACTTTGCACGAATCTAAAAGCACAAATAAAACTAGTGTGATGCACCATCCTGAATAGGTACCGTTCTGAGTTAATCTCAAACTGTAAAGTAGTGGGTCCCACCTTATCAGCTGTGAGTGTATGCGTTTAGAAAGAGTTGGGCGCTCCCAGCATCTACGTCACCTGAACATTTTCAGCTCTTGGATCTGTGTCACGGTCTGTCTGGTTGATCACACGGTCCAGATTCAGGTGAGGTCTATAGAGTATTTCCTGGACCAAGTTTACAGGTGACAAGGCGTTCATATATTGGCTGAGAAATACAAGGATGATTTTAGGGCATTTCTTAAATATGGTACATCCTTTATCATACATTAATTGATATTTCTATTGGTATTTCGTCATTTAAGTATATGTATTGAAGGCATTTACTTGTCTAACATGTAATTTTAAGAACTTAGAAGTTTGCAGAATCCAATAAATGCTGGATTGCATCCGCCTATGTCTGATCTCTAGGGCCTGTTCGGCACGTTACTGTGCCTGTGGGAAAAAAAAAATTTACTCTGATTGAATTTTTTTTCCCCACGCGCACAGTAAAAATTTTCAATTCCTGTGCCCACGCCCATTCCTCTCTATCCACCGAACAGGCCCTAAAACCCTCCGTTCTCAAGGGCGGGAAGGTGTCCCAACCTCGGTGATAAGCAAATTCTACAATTAACAGAGGCGGAGGTATTAATAAAGTACGGGGTCCATTGATCTCAATTTTCTTTTAATGTTTGTATTTATATCTGAGTTTCTATATAGTTTAGGATAAAATATTATGGATACTTTAAAATTAATTTCATTTGCAACATAAAAGTTTTATATGATTGACCATTCTTCATTTTGATCCTCATGATTTGAAGGTCTCCCTCTACCTCCACCTACTAAATGCTTAATTCAACAAAGGTAATGTTTTTTTTTTCGATTTAATTATAATTGGTATATATATATTTTTATCAGAAAGAATCGACCGATTAATCGAAAAAATCTACAATTTAAAACCTCCACCAAATCTATTCGTGGCAGTCTCACCACCACCACCAACTAAACGGTCGATAGCAGTGCGAGTGCATCACAAGTAGAGAAATAACCCATATGCCCTTGAAAATTGACCGATTAGAAGATCAAACACTTCTCTTACTCATAATGCATATTTTAATATCCTTGATAAAGATAAATGAGTATTTTATAAATTTGAAATGAATTTTAAATGAAACTGCAATAAATTGAGTAAATTTGTGAATTTTTTAATTAGAAGGGTAAATGTAACATTACAAATTTTAAAGGGGAAATATGTCATTTCAAAAAAATTTAGGGGTATACATGAAATTCCCCTAATATATTAATATATGTACGATACGATAATGTCCTAAGATGAAATTTATGTGCATTAAATTATTCTAAAAATAAAAGTTTAACAGATCGAACCTGATTTACTTAGATACACATGACAAAAGCATCAAACTTGAACAGTTATTGTAAAAATAACAATTGGTTCTCAAACTCACAAAAGTTATTCGGAGTATCTACATTCCAACAACTCAAATGAGTTTTTAAATAACTGTTAACTATTTTTTAAAAATTACACATTCCTGAAATTAATTTTAGAATTTCTGTTAAGCCACAGCAGCAACAAATTAAAAAGGAGAAATAATTTGAGTTAATCATTTGACTAGAGTGGAGTTATAAATAATTTCTTATTAAGAAACTTTCCTATATAGTTTTTAAATAAGAAATTCTTCCACATTCATGAAATTGGATTAGAAACTGTCACATCAGATTAGAAACTCTCGTAATACCAGAAATATAGATGCTCTCAAATAACAGTTCAGAAGTCATATTAACTCTAAGAAATAAATTGAACAGTTATTGTAAATATCAGACAACATTGGTGTCAATTTAACCATCTATTCTCTATGTGATTTAATTATTACATCGAGAACATAACTTGTGTATTCATAAAATGAGTAGAACTAGGGTGTTTATAAGTTCACCAAGCTCCTTTGTGAACTCAACTCTAAAATCTATCGGATTGGCTTCAAATGACGAATCCAAACCGTTGAAATCCTTCTACCTTACGAGTGATGCGTCTACATGTGAAAATTTTAAATTTTAAAATCAGTTTTGTATAGAGTCAAGTGGTAAAAAAAGCGTCCAAAAAATGAATGCATTAAAATTAATTTATAAACCTTCTAATTTTGACCACTTGACTCTATACTAAATTAATTCGAAAGTTTAAAATTTTCACATGTAGACGCATCACCCATAAGGTAGAAGGATTTTAACAGTTTGAATTTGTCGTTTGAAACCAATCCGATAGGTTCTAGAGTTGAGCTCACAAAGGAGCTTGGTGAACTTAGGAACACTCTTGTTCTACTCTTCATAAAATTATATGGAATGCAAAATGAAGATCAAGTTTAATAGTCCGGACCTAGTCAATTTCGTAGGGAGAGCACCTGATACGGCCCAACTTTATAAACTGGGTTTAGACCCAATTATCTCCTCTTCTGCATCAGGGATCTGATTTGAAAGTTGAAACGGAGAGAATCCGAATTTAATAAGGATCCGGAAATCGAGGCCCCAAATTCAAAATCCCGCCTCCTTCTCCGCTTCTCGTCTAGTCTACTCTCAGTTGGCTTTCATTCAGCAGGAGGGGGGGGAGAGAGAGAGAGGTCATGGAGAAGATCTCAGTAGGAGTACGATTCCGACCGTTAGCATCCAGTTGCGACTCCGATTCGGGACGTAAATGGCAGATCAGCGACAAGGTGATCTCTCTCTGCCATTTGAACACTCCGGTCTCGGGTTTGACGTTCTCCTTCGGTATCTTTCTCTCTCCACCTAGAAATCACAATTATCATTAAAATTTCTTTCTCTCTCGGGGTTGACGTTCACTGGTCTCGGGTTTGTCATTAATTTTTTTTTCTCAATGTTGACACTTTGTTCTAGCAATAAATTGAGCAAGCTGTAGTATGCGGAGTCTTCATTCCATTTTGGATTTAACTCTATGCCAGTAGATTTTGAATGTTACTATTGACAGCATGTGGTCCAAATGCTAGGTTCCTGGTTGCTAAAGAGAGAACCAATTGATAACTGACTCTCTAAGATTTCTGTTTGTCTGTTTTACCTGATATATATGTATACATATTTCTTTTAATGCAGATCATGTGTTTGATCAGAGTTCAAGTAATGTAATGGTTTATAATGTCCTCATCAAATCCATTATTACTGCTGCCATTGATGGCTTCAATGGTAATTTCGGATGGCTTATTTTATTATTTTATCTCACTTACCCATTACCCTAGCAGACACAGACACAGATCGTACTTTATGCACAGATCAATTGAACAAAATATATTTACTTCATATCTTCATCCAAACCATTTCTTTTATATTCTTCTAGATATGCGTGCTCCAAAACATTGTATCTTTCATACATACCAGAAGAGAATTTTACTGGCATGCTATTGCATGCAGTATTGTTGTTGTCTAAGTTTCCCTTGAAGCCTCAAGTAGAGAAAATATAGCCTTGATGTTAAGCAGTCAAACAACAAAAATGAATCAAGAAAGGATAAAAATTTGGACTGGACCTGGAACCTAGAAACAAAAAATTCATCCATACACTGTTTAAGGATAACAATATTTTGTAAAGTTAAGCCCATCTAAACCTTCTCTTTTACAGCTATCCCTCTAAATTCATTCAAATTCATTTCAGGGACTGCATTTGCCTATGGTCAGACAAGCAGTGGTAAGACTTACACAATGAATGGTTCTGACAAGGATCCAGGAATAATCCCTCTAGCCATTAAAGATATTTTTGATACCATCCAGAAGGTATTCGGTGAAATAATAATAAAAACTGATTTCTCTTTTTGTACATCTTGAATTCAAATTTGTTATTATTCTTTTGGACGATTATCTGTAGCAATGATACTCTCACTGTCACAGTCTCACAGAAGTACAGAACTAGTTAAAAAAACAGCTTTAAATATTGTTCTTCACATAAGTTTCTTTAACTTTGAATTTTGTAACATAAACACAGCCAAATTCTATCTTCTCTTGTCATATATTACTCGCAACTGAGAATAAAACAGTAAAATGCATACACTGAAGATAATAATTAGTATATGTGATGTTTACATAATGCGTATTCATGATTTATTTATGATTTTTCCAAATAAAATGAATTTTTATACGTTCTTCAAAATTCCAAAATTTAAAAACCTTCTGAATTATTTATTTATGGTATAGCTCTCTAAGTGTATTATATTGATTTCCACATGCAAATAGATTCCGGAGCGTGAATTCCTAATTAGAGTTTCTTACATGGAAATCTATAATGAAGAAATCAATGATCTTTTGGTGTTGGAGAGTCAGAAATTGCCAATTCATGAGAGCTTGGAGGTATGATCTTTTGTGGTATTTTGGTATGTAGCTTAACTTGGATATTTTATGAGAAACCTAAAACTTTCATGACCATTTCCTGATGTTCTATGCAATAAAATGACATGCATGAAGGTAACCAGCAATCGTATTCATGAAGTTTTATTTAAGACGAGAGTCTAGTACATGATGAAATCAGTTGTAAGCAATCTAATATATGTGCATGCAAACATGCCTTATGAGCACAGTTTTGCTAAGGAGATGCTCAAAAGAGTGCCAGCATGGATGTTCTGTTTGGAAATCTGGTTTAAAAATCATAGTGAATAATAGCAAATATCATATATAGTACATAACTTGTTTATGAGATACTTTTGTCTAATGGTATTTGAATTATAGCGTGGCGTGTATGTGGCTGGGATTAGTGAAGAAATTGTTAGCAATGCTGAACAAGTGCTTCAGCTTCTTGTACTTGGAGAAGGTACTGTTCTTATAAACAAGAAGAGTATTAGATTTTGCCCCTTGAAAATTTCAAAATATTCATGAATACCCTTGCAAAAGAAGAAACATTAATAAGCTCCTATATAACAATTGTAGGCTCCTAATGTAAGTACTTCTATTCTAAGTTACCAAAACTACCTTTCTTGTTCTTCACATTATACTGTAAAAAGGGCAATGAGAAAGGTGCCCTTAGGGCATCCTTGAAGAAAATAGGAAAGTATTTAGTATGCATGATTTCATCGTAAATTTAACAGTACATGTGATATTCTCTTTCATAGAATTTAAGAAGATTTTAAAGGGAAAAACTTCTAAAAGCTACATGCAAAATGTTATTTCATTTATACTTATGTGTTCTTTGGTTTCGCTAAGCCTCCTGCATCTTGTTATTCAGCAAATAGGCACTTTGGAGAAACAAACATGAACGCAAGAAGTAGCCGATCACACACTATATTCAGAATGGTACAAAATGCAGACCCTAATTTCTTTGCGCCTTTTCTTTATCTTACGAATAAATGGATAGCACATTACTTTCTTTTATAGGTCATTGAAAGCAGTGCGAAGGAAGAAAATTCTTCTAAGGAAGACACTATTACAGATGCCATACGTGTGTCAGTTTTGGTATGTTTTAGATCCATCTGATGATTACCAACAAGAGGTTCGCTTGACTGAAACATGGTTTTTAAGCCCCAGCAAAATCATTTGCATAGGATTAAATCAGTCGTAAATACACAACAGACCAAGAAAATAGCTAAATGCGACTAATAAGAGGTTTTATGATTTTTAACCAGAAACAAATATTTTGATTGTAGAACCTGGTAGATCTTGCTGGTTCAGAGAGGATTGCCAAGACAGGTGCAGAAGGGGTTCGTCTTAAGGAGGGAAAACACATCAACAAAAGTTTAATGGTTCTCGGCAATGTTATTAACAAACTAAGTGAAGGTGGAAAATTAAGGTAGCATAAATCCATTCAAATTGTGTAGGATCAATATCATAAATATCATCAGTTCCTTTAAATTGTATAGGTTCAATTTCGTGTGTTCACCTGCCAAACTGTGACATTATATGTCTTTGCAAAAGGAGAAATCACCATGCATTCCCTAAAAACATAACAATATTTCAAGTACCTATGTATTAACCTTTATTGCACTGTTAAAAAAAAAGAATCTCTTCAAAATTATCTTCTTTCCTGAATATCGAAAACGACAAAGATTAAAGCATTTATATATTATTTTACTCAATTAGTTGTTAAAGGAGTATAAGGAGAATGTTCAGTGTTATTCAGGGTCAGGTACTCAGGTGTGAGGAGCTTCTCATTTGCAGGGATTCTTATTTTTCAGGGAGGCCTCGAGGGACACATGAATTTTTTACACCTTTTAGTATCTGTATCAGTATTCTTAGGCCACAAACTTTTGTCTTTGACCATTGCAAACCACTCTTCATTGAGCAATCTATATCGGTTCCATTTCTTGCTACAGCAACAAATTGTTTATCTTGCTTTATTTTTTTTTTATTATAATTACCTAAGATGGGATTACCAAAAGACGGTGGTTTTACTTGTTTATATGCTTCCTTAATGGATAAGTTTTTTTATGCAGGGGTCACATTCCTTACCGTGATAGTAAGTTGACGCGCATACTTCAACCTGCTCTTGGTGGAAATGCAAAGACCTCTATAATTTGTAATGTTGCGCCGGAGGATGTATGTGCATTCTCTTTTCATGTCACTGAGCTAGGTTAATAATTGCTGTTATGGGCTTAATACAACAACAAACAGTTGATGCTCAGCAAAAGTACTATGTTCTGTTCATATGGGTGTTGGTATTGAGCCTGTAAATTGGCATGAAAACAGTATGTATTGGGCTTACCAGGTGTCTTTTACTGTTTATGAGTATATAGGTAGGTCTAAACAATAAAATATAAAATCAAGTTGAAATGTCCCATTTCATCTACTAGAAACTTCATTTTTTTCCCTTCCATGGTGAGCAGTTTTTTTACCTAGTCATTAATGACCTGGTCAATAAAATAGGTGCATATAGAAGAATCTAGGGGGACTCTCCAGTTTGCCAGTAGAGCCAAACGAATCACAAACTGTGTTCAAGTTAACGAGGTACGTTTGTTTCTAAGCTGAATAGTTTTGCAAATTAGAGAGAAACAAAAATATATACAGACATTGAAAGTTGTGTTTTGTTGGTATGTAAAACAGATCCTAACAGATGCTGCTCTCCTGAAGAAGCAAAAGCTAGAGATTGAGGAACTTAGGAAGAAGCTTGAAGTTGTTTTTTCTCTTTCTTATCATGTTACATTTAGGCATCAATTTTTTGTGGCATTCTGCATTAGATACATTATTAACTTCAGGTACCTTTGAATGATAGGGTTCCCACTCCGAGGTTCTCGAACAAGTGCTCTTAAAACAAAGAAATGACATGCATAAGGTTCATCCTCAATATAAATTCATGTTAACAAACTTTTGATGCATTGTTCATGGGTTGAAATATTTAATGCTTGTTGATCAGTGGTGCAACACCTCAAACTCAGTTAGAGCTTTTCTTTTAATAAATAGTACTTATTCGTAAAATATGTGTTGTTATTGTTTAGTACGAACTGGAGAGAGATAGGTTAGCAATGGAACTGGAGGAGGAAAGAAAAGCCCGCCATGATCTAGAGCAACGTATATTTGAGCAAGAAAAGAAAATAGAAAATCTCATGAACCACTCTATGTCACTCCATATCTCTAGCGCCTCCACTCAGGTAATGGTACTTAAATGGTCGTTTGTGGTATATGTAGGTATATTGCTTGTGGAATGGTAGCCCTTCTCTTATACTTTTTTTGAGTTGATTTGTGGATATATGTAGGTTATATTCCAAACTCCACATTTAGACAAAATTTTGCCAGATCTAAGAGTGATCTGACCTATATAGACTGACATGTCAATTGAAAGGAATTGTTCCTCTGGTATTGATTCAGGGCACTACTCCCTGGTACCGGTGACCTGAATTTTGTTTCTTTGTTGAAAACTAAATGCTGATATGTCAAGATCCATTGCCAGTGGTATTGTGCAGCATATGATTCTTTTACTGGTCAAGGCCATACGACCTGCTAATTGGCTTGTTTCACAGCATATCTGATTTCACAAATTTATTAATTTTACATGTTAATTTGGCTACTGTGTAGAAAAAGGTTGGTGAAAGAAGTGCAACACCTGACGCGGCACACTTATTGGAGTTTGATTCCTTGAAAACTCCGAATTTCAAACAGCCATCAATTGATTTTGTTGTTAGGAGGCCCAACTATAAGGAGCTGGAGTCCAGCCCAATCCCTGACAATTTTGCTGGTGTGGCAGACGAAGTTCTCTGGGCTCGCCTCAACAATGGGCGCATTACTGATCTTGATGCACTTCAGATGACTCCTAGCTTGCCAAGTCAGCTATTTCCATCCAGTGAGATCTCTCTTGTAAGTGTAATTTGTTGCATCATACATAAAAGGGCGTAGAGGCTTTTTTGTGGTTTCCAATCATGTAGAGTTCTTTTGTGGCAACTTTTTCCTTTTTATTGACATGCTGCAACTGTTTACTTTTCCTATTATATTCCTATTAATACACAATCAAAGTGGATACCTGAGGCATACTGGTACCAAACCGTACATGCATGCATGATTTTGCTGATGTGGCTTCTCTTACATGATCCAGGTCCAGTACTGGTTCATCAGTAATGCATACTTGAGACATATTGGCTAGTATTGTACTACGCTGTCTGTATTGTATATTTGACCACTGCCTGTTATAGTAATATTCACTGGATGATACTGCAAGGATGCAATATCTTTTCATGTTTATTCAACTAATTTAATTATTTCAACCATTATTTTATTGAAAATAGGATGTTCGGTCGAATGAAGAGCTTGAAAAGAGGCGTGAAAGGCTTGAAGAAGAGTTAGATGATGTACGAAAGAAAAACGTGGTCTTAACAGGACAATACTCTAAGCTGGAAGAAGAGAACGATGTCTTGAAGGAAGAGAAAATTGGCTTGGCAGATGATGTTGCACATTTGGAGAACGAAAGGAATCAGCTGAAGAGTGAAAAACAAGGCCTAATTAAGGAGTTGAGAGAAGAGAAAAGAAAGCTGAACGATCTCAGAGATGAGGTGCGTCATTTAATTGCTGCATTTTCACAAAGGGAAGTGATGCTCACCTCCCTTTGTACTAAATCCAGAGCCATTGTTGAGAACATCAAAACAGCTCCTATTGCACCTCCTGAGTAGTTGAAACGATAATCTGACGGGTTGTGATTGCAACTCTAAGTTGCATTTGACTTGATAGTTCTAAAACTAGGGTATGTTCCTTGTACAACCATATTCTCTAATGTAGTGGAGGATTTGACATGCACTAATATTTCATTATTTTTTGGTCAATTTAAAGAAAATATAGGAATACTAGCCTCTATTCTGTAGTACTATAGCATATAGGATTGGTAAAGCTTGGTCCTTTTCAGATTATAACTTAAAACACCAAAAGATTCGATTTAGCATGTGACTGGCTTGTTGGCATAAGCTTCAAATTAGATCTAAGCATTAAAAAGGAAAGTGGGTAAAATGTATATGTATAATATGTTACAGTTAAGGGGTAAAGGGAAGATAAGAATAAACATTCTTGTTCAATGAGTTCGGCCAGTTGGCTTTTCCACAAGTGGGAACCATAAAATATATATATATCGTGTGAAAATTAAATTAATGGTAATCCGAATCTCAGGAAAAAGACATAAGAACTCGAGGAAGTTTCATAAAGCAAATTGCGGTACTTTATTTTCATTTGCCTTTATACACGACAAAAGTTGGAGAATTTAGTAATATATCTTTCTATAAGACGAAAAGCGACACCAAGAAGGAAAAAAGAAGATGCGGTGGTGGTTGTCTTTATATTCTATGTAGCAAATATGAAGTTTGATCTACACAATATATAGCATCCTGTTGATCTTTATAAAATTAAAAAAATACAAAAGACCAACAAAAACAAAATCGGGGTCTATCAATATCATCCTTTTTTATTTAGTTATTTACAAAATGGAAGGACACAAAAAATATTTCAATAAATAAGATGAGATAGGATCCAGAGTCCAGACATTATTTTTTATTAAAAAGGGAAATCAACAGCTAGCCTAACACAAGAGCACATGATCTCTCTAGTTTTAAAAACAAAATTATCAACAATTTAATTACTTCTTGAGGTCTCTTCAGGTCAACAACCCATGTGTGACCCTAAAAAGAAAAAAAAAAAAAAAAAGAGTTCCAACTCACGGAGTCACGGTCTTCTCGAGTGATTACGCAAGGGCACGGTTAAGAGTCTATCTCACCATTTAATCTCTTTAATGTCTATTAAGTGAAATTATATAATCAACTGCTTATATGTTAGAAACATAATTTATTGCTACAACTTTATATATAGATTTTGTAACATCTTTATTGTTAAAAATTAAATATTTTTAATTAGCTGATAAATAAATATTTTTAACATTAAAAAATGAACAGTTAGATAGACGAGGTTTCCAAATTTTTTTCTCAATTTTAATCTAAAAAATCAATTTATATCAAAATTGTTTGACTGTTAATGTATATTCAGAAATAAAGATAGAAAAATCCGTATCGACAAGTATAGTACTGTGACAGTGTGACGTGAACTCCAATATCTGATGAGAAATATGCCCACGCGAATGTTTGTGTTATTCTTCTCACTTTAATAATGCATTGATGATATAGATTAAGACATTAGCGTTTATTTTTCTAAATTTTTACTGTCGGCATGAGCTGTGAACAAAAATATTTCTGTCCACATCATTGTCCATGTAAGCAAATTATTATGATGACTTCACTATAGGAGTGAAAACGGAGCTGATAGTACTAAAATCATATGCATATCCTTTTTAATTTTTCAGATACGGATACGGATCATATATGATAATATATACGGATACGGATCGGATCGGATATTTATTAGAATAATATTAAAAATACGCAAAGTTCATAATATTTATCTAATTTTAATTTTTAATGATGAATAATAATATTTTTTCATAATATATATTAAAATATATGATATGTATCTACTATTCTGGTACGGATAATTGAAACGTAAAACCATATCAGTATTCATATCCACACGGATATTCGGATATCCGATATCCACATCTAATTTTTCGAATACGGATCATATATTATCCATACCGTTTTCACCCCTACTTCACGATGATAAGGTTTAATTGTCCGTGTGACGGCTTTACCAAATATTTTTTTATTGTAGAAATTATTTACAAATAATATAGAAAAATTGAATGAAGTGTAAAGAAATTTTGATTTCATAGAAAAAACCAAATCATTGATGCAGTTCCCTAAGGAATCAAATAATTGATTGATTCGGTTTATTTAACTACTCAGATTTTCTGTGACAGTGGTTCATATATCTGCATGAAATTATAAGAAAGTGTGATGTGGTATGATAATTAAAGAAACTGAATCATTAATTCAATTTTTATAATTGTCTAAAAATAATCAAATTAATGATTCTTCCAGAATATCGAAATCTCCTATAATCCATCTATTTTGCCATATTAGTTTAAATAATTTCCATAAATGAATAGATTTTGACTTGCCAGTTACGCTAAATTTGATTAAAATGGAAAAATGAAGGGATCTGAAACTTAGATATTAATTATTAATACAGAAAATATATCTGATGGAAAATTGTATGTTTTAAAATCTTAAGATGTGACGAAAATAAATAATGAAACAACAAACTATGAACTAATTTTATAAATCTAACTTTTAAGGGAAAAAAATCATACAATAATATATGAGATATAAATAGATTTTAAACAAAAAATAACATATTTTATAAACATAACTCTTAAGGAAAGAAAATCCTACTTGATGAAGGGTAAAATTGTCTATATAATAAAATATTTAAATATTGTTGTGTCATTAAAAAAATATGTAGTGTTAATATCATCACCCCCTTTTCCTGTAGTATATATAAATGAAGCGCATCTCCTTCTCCATCTCTTCGTCTTCTATACCTCCCTTCTTCCTCTAATTCCAGCATGGCACATCCCTCTTCTACATCTTCACCGAAAGCTCGGCGGCGCCTCTATGAGCTTCTAGAAGAAGAGCAAGAGCCTTTCTTTCTAGACATGTACCTTTTGGAAAAAGGATACTCTACGAGATTCTTAGATGAAGAAGCTCCAATCATGTGTTGGCCTGGAAATGAAAAGAGAATGCTTCGCAAGTTTACAAGTAGCCAGTTCAAAAGAAAGAGGAGGAGAGAAGGTTTCTTGAAAAGAATACTACTTTCAAAATTTGCGCAAATAAAATACCCGAAACGGGCATTGGACCGGGATGATAATATTAAAAGTGATCAGGCATTTGAGCATTCAGAGAGATTTTGTGAGAACAAGATGGATATTAAGCAGCTCAGTCCAGTTTCAGTATTTGATTTGGGTTCTTACAGAAGCTCCCCTGCTAGCCAGAGTAAGTTCAAATTTCAATTTTTTACTTCATCCATGTATGAATTGTTTGATTTATTTTTCTTCCTTGCTATGCAGTATAAATTGGTTTTGAAATTTCAAAAGAATGATTTTTTTTTTTTTATTGCATTCATGAGTAGGTAAGAAAAGCATATGTTCTAGCTAGATTCCATTGATTTCATAAGAATTGACAGTATTTGTTTATGTTCTTTCAATTATAGGCGAAGAAGAGAAACCCAAACCCCAAAAACATTCATTTTAGACCCCAAAATCTTGGATATTTTCAATAAGTTACTTGAGACAGCATACACCCCTGATTTTGAGAAGACTCTAAAACCTCTTCTTGATCAAGACCAGTTCAAAAGGAAACCTCCTCCTCCTCCATCTTCTGTTAGTGAATATAATCAAGAGAGAATTTGGGACTTTGAAGGCCAAACTTTGAGGTCAGAGGAGAAAAAGGAAAAGCAATCTGATTTATTGGAAAACCATATAATTGAGTTGGAGAAATTAAGAAACATAGTTATATCTAAAGATATTACAGAGACACCCAAGGTGGAGAGAATTCAGCTCTGAAATTAAAGGAATTGCAATGGAGATTGGAGATGCAATACTTGATGATATTATCTTAGATTTATGTAGTTGTGCATTGTAGAAATACTAATTCATGTATAGTTAGGACAAAGTGTAATTAAATATATATTTTTAATGAGGAGGGATCAAGTTACAACAAATTTGAGTTACAACAAAGTTACAACAACTATTTTTTTCATTTTCAAAGTTTAAATCGTCGATCCAACGAAATTACAACAAAGTTACAACAACTATTTTTTTTCATTTACAACAAATTTGATATTTTTTTGAATTTTTTTACTATTTATTAAGATGGGTGCAAAATTTAATGGTCTGAATATGACTATTTTTTGTAAAATACTTAATAAATAATAAAAAAATTTAAAAAAATGTAAAATTTGATCTGCAAGCATATTTTATTGTGGAGATCATGTTGAACGTTTGGATCGACGATTTGGACTTTGAAAATGGAAAAAATGGTTGTTGTAACTTTGTTGTAACTTGATCCCTCCTCATTTTTAATATATGTCGGCCTATGGACATGCTTATATAATTAATTGTTTGATTAAAATTGTAGGTGAGTTTGGTTGATTAAAGTTAAATAAGAGTTCACACTTTCTATAAGTTTTGTGTTATGATTGTGATGTTCCAACTTTAGTTCCTTATCAGCTTCTTTTAGGTGCTAAAAGCACCAACTGCTTAATTATAATCATGCTCCTGTTTCTCGGTTGATTAAACTACTTTTGGAATATATTTATGTGATGATATTGATATGATCCATCAATTATTATGTTTCACAAGCTAATTAAATGCGGTATTAGTCAATTTTAAGTCGTTGGTTCCATGAAATATATATATATATATATGCATGATCACAGAGCACTTGTCATAGATGTTAAAACTTCATTTTCTTTTCTCTTCCTTTTAAGATCATCCCAATTATATGCCATTTTATATTGGTTGTTGATACTTTCTAATGAGTGAGTCTATGGTACTATGCATAGCACGATTTGGTCCGTATTACGGATTAATATTTTCGTTTTCAAAATCTTTAACAGTCGATCCGACCGTTCAACATGATTTTCATATGAATATGTACTTGCAGACCGAATTTTATATTTTTCAAGATAGGTAGAAAATCACTGTTTTTGGATGGTCTAGAATTTTTAGATCAAGTGATTCTCTACCTATCTTAAAAATTAGTAAAAAAATATAAAATTCAGTCTGCAAATACATATTCATAACAAGATCATGTTGAACGGTTTGAATCAACCGTTAGAATTTTAAAAACGAAAATATTGATCCGTATTATGGACCATCCCGTATATGCATAGTACCATAGACTCACTCCCTTCTAATTATTGAGAAGGATTTGATCTTCTATGGCACTTATGCTAACGGTGGTTTGAACTGAAAAAAAATATTTAAAAATCCCTCATGTAAAAGTTGACTCATGCAGTCATGCTTGACAAATGGCAACTTTTGGAAAAAAAAAATATTTGTAGGAAAACAATTTGCTCTCTTTTGGAAAAAAAAATATTCATAGAAAAGTACATAAGATAAAATATATTCTAAAAAAGTAAATTTTCATGATTACGAAAAATAATAAGCTGTCATCTTAGTAACTTGACATTTTAGTTAAATAATTAATACAAAAGATTACGATTGTATTCTCTTATTGTTAATAAAGATACAAAATAATTGACAATCAAACTTTCAGTAACAAAACTATAACTAAAAAAATTGCGGATATTACAAACATTTTTTGTTGTTGTTGTCTGGCTAGTATGATATTAGTGTCATTTCAGCCTATCGAATCGACTTCAAACCGTGAATCCAAACCGTTCAAACCGATCTATTTCATTAGTTGTGCGTTTACCTGCAAAATTTATAATTTTTCGAATTTATTTAGTATCAAGTCAAGCAGTCAAATGTGTGAGTTTTTAAGTTAATTTTAATACATTCATTTTTCAACATTTTTTACTGCTTGATTTGATACTAAACTAACTAGAAAATATAAAAATTTTGCATGTAAATGAATCATTCATAAAGTAAATCGGTTTGAACGGTTTGGATTAGTCATTTGAAGTCTATCCAATCAATTTTGTAGTTGGTGTCATATAACACCGATGTCATACTAGCCAGACTTGACAATAAGGCACGCATATACACTGGTAGAGGACAAGGGGCAAAACTCCCCTGTATATTGAAAATTTTCAGTTTTATCCTTTAAAATTTTTATTTTGCAAGAACTTTACTACTAGTCTCCTCATAAATCATAATTTCAGAACGCTTATTTATATAGGCTTGTAAATTTTTGTTCTGCCTGATCGTGTGCCATATGATTGTAGCATGATGACATGCCACATAAAAACAGACTTGTGTTGAGGTTAATCTGAAATTCTGAATCTGATGAGTAGGAGTGCAGAAATGAGAAATTCCAAATCTCGTGAAACAGTCGTAAGTGCGCCAACTCTTATCTAGCACCTCGTCAGGCCCCCAAGGCCCCAAGTCCGAATAATAAACAATAGAACTGGAGTTCTCCATTCCACACAAAACTTGAGATGATCTCTTCCAAAATGATTCTTCTATTCCCTGCCAATTCTGAGAATTACCAGTAGCCGTTATTTGTTCTATGCACAGCTCATCAATTTGTTTTAACTTCTAGTACAGCAAGGAATGTAATTGAGAAGCCTATTTAAAGGCGTGTAATCATCTCCTGTTAATCAATACAAAATACAAAAGATTCAAATACATCTTCTCTTTTATTCCTCTCTTTACTACAAATGAATTATATACAGTAGGTTTTATACCGAAACATAATTAATTCATGTCTTGTTGGCTTAATCTGACTTTCGAAGTTCACCACATTGATTGCTTTGACACGCTCAAAGAAAATTATACCCTACACCCTTATCACTTCCTTCCTCATTTTTTCCCTTCTTTTCTCTTTACGAAACGTCAAGACTGAATTGAAGCAAACAAGCAGCTCAAAGAATTGCTTAAAAAGAACAGGAGAAGAGCACGGCCTCCTCCATAGGCCTCTCGTATGGGCAAAATAATATGGGCCAAAAGCCCAAAGCCCAAAGCGCAATAGCTAAGCGAGGCTGCCAATGCAAATTATGATAATATTTATCTTAGGATTAGGTGATAGATCGATCATATGTTCTTCAGACTATATATATATAGCTATACTGATCAGAAGCATAGTCAAACAGGGTCAAAATTAGTTAAAAAATATACGCAGTGCAATTAAGGCAGCAAGAAGCTGTCAGTGGCACAGTGGCAGTAGGACAGCACTCCTGCTTTCTCTATCAGCCAGTGATGCATGCAGAGACATGGATCAAGAAAGGAAAATCCTACTGTATATCCATGATAGCGAAAGTAGTTGTCTTTTTAAAGCTGTTCCTAATTAAATATAGAAATACATTAATTGCGAATATGAAAATTATATATGCAATACTGTAACTCAAGAGGTCATTAATTGTTCCTTTGAAAATTTGAGTCCCAAACAGTAATTAAAATGACAAGTATTAATTGGTTAATTAGAAGCATCCAAAATCTAATATGATCCAACGGTGGAGAAGCGCACTGAAATCTTACTGCAGGGAAGCAGATAATTTGAGTCCGTAAAGCTAGTCACAAAAGTTTGCCGGATGAGAAAACGAATTGACTCAAATTTCGGTGGCGTTCGGGCTTGAAATGTTCTAAATTCACAGAAAAAAGGTACCCATCAATAAACTAACATAAACAGTTAAGAGCCCACTACTCATTGCTCTCTAAAATCACACAACTCTCTTTCTTTCAAAATCATACCAGCGGATGGCAGGTGCTCTCTCTCTCTTGCTTGTTTTAAAACCTTGGTATCAATTTATTTTTATTTTTAGAAATCATATAAAAATAATATAGGATATTAGATAGATTGCGGACTATACTCTTAATTTACACAAATTGACTTTGGCACATTCATTTTGCACTAATACTCTTAATTTACACAAATTGAATAAGTCAAGCATTTGTCTCATCCCAAGAGAAAAAGGAGCATCCCACGTTAGAAAATTTAGATCCATTCGTCTAGTTAATTGTAGTTTTAAAATGTTATCTAAAGTGCTAACTAATATACTAGAAAGAGTGAGTATAGACTCATAGATGATAGTCAAGCTGCATTTTTTAAAAATAGATATATATATTAGATAATGTAGTTCTTAGTCAAGAAATTATACACTCATACCAACTAGCAAAACAGCAAGGGGTAGTCATCAAAGTGGACTTTGAAAAAACTTATGATAAAATTAATTGGGACTACCTTTTGGAGGTTTTGCATTGTAGAGGTTTTGGGAGAAAATGGATTACATGGATTGAAGCATGGTTGTACAGCTCTCAATCATGTATCATAGTAAATGGAGAACTCACATAATACTTTTATTGCAAAAGAGGAGTGAGACAGGGAGATTCACTGTCTCTATTCCAATATATTTTAACAACAGACACACTAGGAAAAAAAAATTCATAAAGAGAATCAGGCTAATGTACTAAGAGGGCTGGGACCTCCATGCATCAATGGTAAAGTCATTACCAATTGTCATTATGCAGATGACACCATATTGTTTCTACAAGCTCAAGAAGAGGTTGTAGAATCAGTATGGTGGGCCATGATGGCATTTGAAGCTTTGTCTGGTATAAAGATGAACTTTGAAAAAACATAAATGTATCCTCTTAATCTTGAGCCTAATAATACTTTAGCCCAAATTTTCAAATGTAAATGGGGGACATTCCCTATACAGTACTTAGGTCTACCATTGGCTGATCAGAAATTGAAAACAAGTGACCGGAATTTCTTAATAGATAAAGTACAAAGCAAATTACAACATTGGAAATGTCAATTGCTGTCAAGTGGTGGTAGGGTAATATTGTTGAACTCAGTATGTCTTCTATACCACTCTATACTATTTATTTTCAATACCAAAACAGGTGTTAAAAAATTGGATTGCTTAAGAAGAAAATTTTTGTGGCAAGGGTTAAACACTTCAAAGAAAAAATATTATTTGATTAATTGATCTATAGCATGCTTAGCTAAACAATATGGTGAATTAGGGATTTTAAATTTACATTTAATGAATATTTCATTGTTACTAAATGGTGGTGGAAATTGAAGAACAACTCCTACTCTAGCAGATGGAAAACCCTCATATTATTTAAATATTATAGTGACAATAGGTTCAATCTCTATACAAGATATGTACTACTAGGTATGAAGCATAAAGAATGGACTGAGATACTCCATATCATTAGTCAAATATCTTTTACACATTTACAAGATAAAATTGCATGGAGATGAGAGGTCACAGGGAAGTATTCAGTTCAATCTCTATACAAGATATTAAACTACAGTGGAGTCATATTACCTCATCATATGCTATGGTGGGAATTGCCAGTGCCCTCCAAAATAAGAATTTTCATGTGACTATTAAGCTCCAACAAAATTCTAACAAAAGCCAAATTGATTAAGAAAGGCTGGCAGGAGATCCTAAATGCCAATTTTGTGACAACTGTGAAACTAGAGACCACTTATTCCTTAATTGCCCATTTACTTAACAAGCCTGGTTTTGGTTAGGAAGAAGTCAAGATTACATGTTTGACTAGCATACCTACCAAGATATTACCCAATTTGCCTTTACCTTATAACACACTGATAGAATTGCTTTCTTGTTGCTTTACAGTGCACTATGTTGGATACTTTGAAAATACATTAATGATATTTGTTTTAAGCAAGCATCACCTAAATCTGCTAGAAATATCATTTTCCTTATCATTTCTCTTGTGACTTGCTAAACAGACAATACATCAAAGAAGATTAAGGAGACAACAACACTTTGACTGCTAGGCAATCCAGATGAAATCGATCCCTCTTCAAACACTGGCACCAGATGAAGAAGAGCCAGTGCTCCAGATGGCAGGCTCAGAGGAACAAGGAGCTAGTTGATTTCCTGATGACGACAACAATTAACCCTCAAGATTTTGATTAACCATACTACTCCCAGCCCGATAAACAATGGCTTAGTAATAGGAATTAAAGCTGACTTTTGGAACATTATTATTCAACTAGCTATGTTTCGTTTTCTTGTTGGTTATCTGTGGTTAGCACAACCTATATGTTGTAACTTAACTCTTTTGTTTCATTAACATGAAACAGGCTTCTAGCTTTTTATCCAAAAAAAAATTAGATAGATTGCGGTGAAATTTTATGGTACAATAGAATATTAAAGATATTGAAGATTACTCAAATTAACAAAAGGATAACTGACAATCTATAATTATACAGCTGGCAGATTAGGTTGAGTTAGTGTTGTACTAAGGATCAACGACTATATTGTAATTAGGAAAGTACAATAACTAATTAGCAACAAATATACAAATAGTGTAAATTAATATTGGTGCAGCCTCCTTTTCTTCTACCTTTAGAGGACGAATTTTGGTGTAGTCTACCGTGTAGTTATGAGTTTTGGTGTGCAGTTAAAGGGACTGAACCATTGATGCGGTTCTTTTAATTAGGTAATTATAAAGAAATTTTACCGCAATAAATTTTTTTACCGCAATATATTTAATATCGTATATTATTTTTGTATAATTTCTAAAAATAAAAAATTCTGGGCAAGTATACTCTCTCTCTCTCTCTCTCTCTCCAACTGTAGTAGGGTCCTGTAGAGGCAATGATCCCAGCAGTGTCAAGTATGCATGCATGAGATAGAGAGAGAGAGAGAGAGAGAGAGAGAGAGAGTAGGATATCTGACTGCTTAATTACTACTAGAGGGAAAGATATGTTGCGTACATTCACGACCGAGTCATGATTTACACCGAGCATGCATTTTAATATTTAACAATCCATTTCCTGCCTTCAATCAATGTGCTTATAAGTCATAATGCCTTCTCGATTATTGTAGTTTGGCAATTGGCAGAGTCAAATAACATTAGTAGATATATAGTGCTTTATCAACTTATTTTTCGTTTTATACAAGGGACAAATATCCTCTCCATTACTGTAAAAGATTTCCTTCACTTTACGGTGTGAGATTAACTCCCAACCGTTTTGGGATTCGGGCTGACGGAGGAGGCAGTATTATTGGGCTTTGAGATTTGTGCCAAGAAACAGTGATTTTGTACCTGTATTAAGAAATAGTAAAAAAATTTCAAAAAATATAAAATTTGGTCCCTAAGCACATCTTAATGTGGATATTATTTTGAGCAATTCAGATCGTCTGTTTGGACCTTAAAATCAGAGATAAAGATGCGAGGTATGATTAGAGCTAGAAAGCATTGGGCATTTGAGTCCTCCTCAATTTTAATTGTAGGAATGTAAAATAATTACTAAATTAGCAATATGTTGAAAAGTATTACATGAGACTTTACAAGTACGAATTTCAGAAATTCAATAGTTGCAAATGTAAAATTATCAATATTCAACTTTTTCATCATTTTAGTAAAATTATAATTAAAGAGATTAAAATTAAAAATATAAATGCATTTTAGAATTGATGTGAAAAAGTAACTGATTTTTTTGATGTGAATCATGTGATAAATAAATTTAAATTTTGTAATTGGAGAGAGGCTCTAACTCAAGATCAAACACATTACAAACCAAATTAGATAAATTGTTAACCGCACAATTAAATCCAATTAAATCCAAACTTTTACATGTAACCAAGGCCAGATAGATATCAAAACCCTTGGCCTCAGAGGAAATCCTTCAAATACAAACAGCCAACAAACTACATAAGCTAACTTAAAACACATAATGAGAGGTTTCAAAGAAAAATATTAATAAACAAACTGAGTAAAATTCTTAGTACTGCCCCATAACCTCTCCTCTCCCCTCATTTCCCCAACCCCCACTGCACAAGGACCCCACACAACAGCAGGACCCAGTTACATAGGTGGCATAGCAGGGGAGGGGGGCACCAAATATTAATTTTTCTGATTTTAACATCAGGAACCGGTTCTAGCAACCATCAAACCTCAATGCACTCTCCCCAATCCACACAGGTCATGTTAGTTATTATAGCACACCTCAATAACAATTTTTCTTGTAGAATCCCTTAAAGCAATGTAATTGACTGATCACTACATATAACCCCATTGTCTGGCCTTGGGCTACTCACATTGCTGCTCGAGACAGATCCAAAGTTATTCTTTTGAAGTACGCCTGTTGGAGATGAATTCAAATTAGGGATTAAATCCCAGCTGTCAGTCGATAAATTTAGAGACCTACTGCAGTTGTTGCTTTGATCTTTTGATGCATAATTAGTATTGGAATTGTTTAAAACCTCCCCTAATGGACCACCAACAGAAGATTCCCATGACACTGGTATGGTGCCATTGAAGGTATGAGATAAGGCAAGTGGTCCTAGGCTTAGATTCTCATGACTAGACCAAGATGAAGAGAAGTCGGGGGTAGCCACAGGTATGGCTATAGATAGTTGTGTTGCATCGGATTGGGCCTCTTCAATCTGGGTCCACCCGTTAGTAGCTTCAAACATGTTTTCGGGTTTATTTCCGTTGGAAAATGAAGTTTCAAGCGCTTTCTGGTTTGTACAAGTTAGGAGAGAGAGACTTGGGGACCCGTGATCAGTCGTGCTTGGCTCATTCAGCAAAGCCCTGCAAGATCCAAAAAAAGAAGGTTAGCGTTCAGTTCGGCAAAATTGTGCCAAAAAGGAGGAAAAAGAAAACCAGACGACCATGTTGATTATTCTTCTGGCATTCTGGTTAACTATATTGTATACACATGATCACATTTTTCCCAAAAATCAACCTCTTTCAATTGAGCTCTCCAATTGCCTTGATCAAGGTAGGCTATGCTAAGCAGATTTTAAAATGAAAGTATAGTAGAAAACATAAAAAGAACGAAAGGAAAACAGTTACAATCATACCTATTCAGGTCTCCAGCAGAAGTATGGGCAGCAGCACTCGAGCCCCCAGCATTGCTGTCAGGGGCCGGTGCAGGTCTCATTGGGGCCTGGCCGGCATTGGCAGTCCGGCCTTCCACATGCTTTCTTGAACGGTGGCGGCCTCGGTTGATGTGGCGCTCGCAGTACTTCTGGTCAGGGACTGCATCCCTTGAGCACCGCCACTTCTTCCCGTCAGTCCGACGGCACCTCCCCGGCTCAGGGTCACTACTCCCTGCGTAACCTAGGTGCAGAGGCCCCCATCCCACTGCAACAACAATATTAACATTGTAAGGGATAAATAAATAACCCCCAAAAATGTGAACTAAGTTTATCATTCTTTGTATGCAGTGCATAGCTTACTAGGGCTTGATGCAAAAGAAGAGAAGGGGGAGAAAGCAGCAGGGGCGAGGCTCCTCCTAATTGAGATGAGAAGGGCAGTTGGTACAGGGGCATTTGCGAGAATGTACTTGTAGATCAAAGCTTGGTGCTCCAACTCCATCCACTGGGATGGTGTAAAGGGACCCCTTATCCTTGACATTATTCCATTATTCATGCTTGCTTCTAAAATCAAACAAACACAAGTATTAATAAAAATTAGTTTAAGACCAGTATCAATTAATAGATACCGCTGGTAGAAATCGATAAACAGCCAGATTTGGTCTAATTCACGCCATATCGGGCTTGGGTCTTGTCCATCATTAGATCATTCAGATCATCCTTTTTGGATTCAGCTCATATCAGTTCCGGTGTTTGGTAGCGGGTCATTTGGTTTCAGGTGAATTCATACATGGGTCAGATTAACCGGGTATAATATTCTGTTTGGAATTTTGGATCGGGTTCTATGAGCTCTACCAGCTATCAAGGAAACTAAATCAATGGTAGCCAGGGGTTTGGTGTTAATGCGTACCAGTTAAAAAATGCATCTTTTTATTGCATCTTTTAAAGCGAATAGTTAGGAGAGAAAGGTGGGAAGCACAACAATCAGTGATACTGTTTCTTATTCTTTGCTGTTTTCACACCGAAAGATGCCTCTTTTTACATTTCTATTTTATCTTTTACCATAAAAAGGGATAATAATCTCTATAGAAGCCACAACTACGGGGACAAAAGAAAAAGAAGGGGCCTTTTCTCGCTTTTTCTCTTGACAAGACTCATCAAACAACATTTGTAAAATTTTAATATTTTAATATAAATGAAAGAATATCACCGTGAAAAGGACCTCTCTACCAATCAACTACGGTGTTTTTTTTTTTCTTCTATGAAAAAAAAAATAACCATCATTGTAATTAGTAAAGAAAGGTGGAAAACAGCTTGCATACTTTTCCATTGACATGACAATCAAACTATGTTAAAAATGCAACGAAAGAGACAACTCATTTCAATCACTACTGGAATCAAAGAGACAAGAGCTTGGTATTAAAGTAATAAGATAAAAAATATTTATAGAGAGGGGAACGAGGGAACAACAGAAAGAGAAGCTACAGTGCTCCCTTCTAATCGAAAGAATAGAGGATGATCTAGATTGTCACAACTACAGGAATCAAATAGAGAATCTCCTAACACTCACCCCACAATAAATTTGAAAAGGGTAACAAGAAAAATTGCCATTGAAGGGTGTGTGACTGAGGCACTAAAGGCGCCCACTGGGATTTTTTTAGAGGGTTTGTTCTTCACAGGTACTTGTAACAAGTAGTAGATTGTATGGTTAATATAAATGTTAGGGCTTTTTTTTATACAGCCTTTTTCTCAAAAAAAAAAAAAAAAAAATGCCATTATTACCTTCATGTCTGGACTAGAAAAAGAAAATAAAGTAAAATTAAATCACCCAAACAGTTAAAGGAATAAGAGAAATATATATTAGAAGCAGAATAAGTAAATCCCAAAAGCCCATCCTTCCAGCCACTAAAGAAATAAAAGAAATCCCAACAAAATAAGCCTTATTTTCTAATTAAACACAATTAAAAGTATATGTTTCAAATTTAAATGTAGATAAAAATATTAGTAACGAAGGGCCTCATCTTTGCACAATACAAAAAAATAAAAGAAATAACAGTATCGCCATTACCTCCATTTCTAAAATACGAAGGCTCAAGAGAAGATTGAGATGAATGGTGGTGGTGGTGGTGGTGGTAAGGCAGTGCGCCATCACTTGAGAGAAGTGAGGCGCTCTCTTTCCCTGAAGAGGAGAAGCTCAACATCTGGGTGCCACCAGGAAACAGAGATCCTGAACCAGGTCTATACGACGAATACTTTGAGTGCTCATGGCGCATTTTCATCTCAGTCCTTGCCATTTTTGGAAATCCCAAATCAGTAGCCTCCAGACCACCACTGGACCTTGTATGCTTGAGGCAACTGGACGCAAATAGACCTTTGTTATGCTCTGAAAAGGCGTCATTGCTAGTGCTTAGTGAAGAGGAGGAAGATGACGAAGATGCCAAAAAACTATCCATGGTTAGTACACCGCCAAAATCCATGGTCGATCTTCTGTTTCAACCTCCCAGCAGGAAAGGCCAAGTTCTAGCTATATATGTATCATGTGGGAGAGACGGAGAGAGACATTTTAATGGTGGAAAGGTTTTGGGCTTGGTTTTCTTTTTGGAGAAGGGATGCTTGTGAGTTGTGAGTGTGTGTGTGGGAGAGAGACACGGAGAGAGAGAGAACTAGATACAAAAAAAAGAACCTAGGGGTAGGACTAGGAGGGTGGCTTTTGCAGTTTTGGGGTGTTGGAAAATATCTTCAAATGATTTCTTTCTTTTGCATCCAATAATAACAAATTAAGATTGCTTAACGGTTTTAGTAATTAAAATAGTTTGCTTTAATTATGTCGTGGGAATGGGATTCAATTGAGTTGGATGTTATCTTATCTTTTAACAAACTAAAGAGAGAGCTTGTATTGTGATGGGATAAATGAAACAAACCAATAGGCAATAGGCAATAGCTCTCCTCACTTTTTAATTGCAAGAGAAACGCATATGCTATTATGCTATTATGCCATTGCCAGATCTTCAACCTTTAATTGAAAAAACTATTAACGAAAAAGACAATTATAAGATTGTCCCTCGTGCACACACATACACACACACACATATAGAGAGAGAGTGAAATGAAATGGTCGTCTTTGTGTAGTTGAGATCAAGATATGAAATTGGCAAAAATTATTGGGTGAGTCAAGTTGATCATACATATCCTAGTTCAATTAAATAATATGCAGCCATGAGCCCATGAGCCATGCCAAGTGGACGATATGTTTTGGTATACCTCACGTGCAATGCACGTGGGGTGGTCCTGGTCCAACTTGGATTCTAAGCAAGCATGCTGCAGTTAAAAAACTTTCTTTTTACTGTAACAAAGTTATATGTTACATAAATGATTTTTAAACAAGTACCATATTAATTTTCGGGGAGGGGGAATTTCATGTATATCCCTTAAAAAAATCAGAATTCATAATATTATATTTACCCTTATAAATTTCAAAAATTAACAAATTTATCCAAACTCATCTTAAATTTATTAAGTCCACATTTCATCCTTTATTAAAAAAATAAAAATATATGTTGCCTGTGTAAGAAATGTTTAGTCTTCTGATTGAATAATTTGTTAAAGCAAATGATTCATTTCTCTACTTGTGACATACATACAAGTGTATGCCTAATATCATTGTGTATGCATCAGAAGTGGAGAAATAAACAATTTGCCCTCACAAACGGGCCAATCAGGTCTTCTACACATGTTAAACGCATTTTTTACTTTTTAATAAAGAGTCAATTGAACTTCATAAATTTTAAATAAGTTTAAAAAAAATAATAATAAATAAATTGAGTATATCTGTGACTTTTTTAAAATTTAGAAGAGTAAATATGATATTAAGAATTTTAAAAGAGAAAAAATACTTAATTTTTAATTTTTAAGGGATATTATGAAATTTACCCTTAATTTTTTCGCTTTGGTGCGACACCTATAGTCCGAACTCCGAAACCACTATCACATACGATAATTGATGATTTTTTTACATTTGAACAATTAATTAAATCATAAAGTTTTGTAATGTTGGTCGGCTCGAGCACCTCGATGGCTTGCCTCTTTGACACGCATGCCTAGCTAAGCTAAGTAGCTAGCTTGTGCCACATGACAAGTGTAGCAATTTGAGAAAAAAAATTTAAATCATAATTAATTTTTTTAAAGAAATCAGTATGATTATTTTTTTAAAAAAATTATAAGAACCGAAATGTCTAGCTAAGTTAAGTAGCTAGCTTGTGTCAACATGGTACTAGTTTCACAAGTTTTATATGAGCTGCCACAGAAAATCTGAAAAGGAGACCGGACCGAAATGTCATTTTGGTTCTTATAATTTTTGTAAAAAAAATAATCACGTTGGTTTCGTAATTTTTTTTTTAATTATGGTTTATAATTTTTTTTTGCAATTTCAAATAGGTTGCAGTTGCAAAATAAAATAGAATCAAATTATTCAATTTTACATATATTATTTATAAGAAAATTTTCAATCGGATTTAACATTTCACACTAAAAATATTATTTTAGTTGCAAAATTAAAATCGATTCCGCTTGCACTCTGCTTGTTGACTATACAAATAGATATAATTAAGTTTGACAGGGATTTTAGGAGCATATTTTTTTATTGTTTATCTTTGCTATTTTGATAGATGAAAGATATTGCAATCAGATTCTGATATAATTCATGTAGCTAAATAAGTTGTAAATAAAATTAGAAAGACAAAGAACAATTAAGGAAAAGTATAGCAAGCACACGATAAATCTAACAACCATGCAATAAACATAATGAATTTTCTTTAAGAAAATTGGAGATTGAGCCTTCAGAGATCGAGATCGTGCATTGTCACCTAATTAATTTTTATGATAAAAGTGAAAAATAAGTATCTCGCATTTAATTAAATATGTATAAAGGATCTCGCGCACGAGAACGGAGTAGGTCTGATGCCCATCGGACCTACTTTTAGGTTCAACGAGCATGATGACCGTCCGATCTAATTTTAAATTTGTGCGCATGAAAATTAAAACAGACACGCACGAAGTTTAAAGCATTCTGCACGAATTTTAAAGAAAATTGATGGTGATTAAACCCATCGAACCAAAGTAGATCCGATGCCCATCGGACCTACTCTCAAGTGCTCGCGCACACACACACTAATGAAATGAATACAATTGAAGTATGTATATAATGTGGTTATATAAATTACAACCGATTTATATGTAGAACTAAGGTGTTCTTAAGTTCATCAAGCTCCTTTGTGAGCTTAACTCAAAAACCTATCGGATTGACTTCAAACGATGCATCCAAACTGTTGAAACCGATCTACTTCATGAGTGATGCATTTACATGTCAAATTTTAAATTTTTGAACTAATTTAGTATGAAGTCAGGCGGTAAAAAAAAATGATTTATAAGTTAATTGTAATGAGTTCATTTTTCATCATTTTTTGCCCGTTTGACTTTATACTAAACTAGTTCGAAAAATTATAAATTTGACATGTAAATGCATCACTCGTGAAGTAGATTGGTTTCAACGATTTGAATGTGTTGTTTGAAGCCAATCTGATAGATTTTCGAGTTAAGCTCACAAAAAGACTTGGGAGTTTAAGAACACCCTAGGTCTACTCGTGTGTGTATGTATCACTATTTGCGAGTGTAAAAAGTGATTATTTCTAAGCGTACACCAATATAAACGGGTTATTTCTGAGTGTATTAATATTACCGACAAGAGTGTTTCCCAATATACCATTGACAAAAAGTAATTTTACTCTCACGGATAGGGACAAATTTTTGCAGTTAACTATGTATTGTACCGTGTGAATTGTAACAACATTATCTGGAAAATTCCGACCAAACAAATGTACAAGCAAAGTGGTTCCGGTTTGGAATTTTATCTCCGAAGGGAGCCGCGTGGATCCCGGCCATTAATAAGTTAATATGCGTGAAGATCTACTTGAAACTCGTATCTTGATGCAAAGTGTGTGTCACTACCACTCTCCCAGGAGTAGAGACCCAGACCAGGGTGACCAGGGTTTGGTGTATTTAAAGCCTGGTAGCAATAATTTATCAGAAGGAACACCAACATGATTGTGGGCCTCACCTAACCTAATGCCGCATTTAAACTGTTTCCCGACTCACATATTTCATATTTCTCTCCTTTTTCGCAACATTTATCTTTGGATTTAAAGATAAATTACTGTCTTAATTAACAGACCCAGCATTTGAACTGTGGAGTTGCATGTAAACATAGAATTGAAGATCTTGGAATTGAGGAGGGTGGTGGTCCAATTGCACCAAACATTTCAAACTTGACCAAGTGCATGTTATCTGTGGTGTGTGGGGTTAGAGAACAAGCAATAATTAAAAGACAATTGCTGTACAAACAATTCAGGCCTCAGGGAGAAAAAACATAGAGGAGGTAATTAAACAGATTTTTACTCTACTAGATTTTATAAAAACCAAAACCAGAGACGAATATTTCTTTTTGAGTGATTACGAAATTTTGACAAGGTTCTTATCAGATAAAAATATTAACAAAGTCCAAACAATGCTGTAATTTAAATTCTATACCTTTTAAAAGTCAACCCAATAATTTATTGTTTGACCTTCTAGTTAGGTTCACATAAAGACTTGTGTTAAATTATTTCATTTCATTTGGACCAACTAATTTTCTTGCAAAAGTTTTCATATTTAATTGGATATTTTATTTACGCTGAGGTTCTCCATTCGAGTTTTAAGCATGATTGTACCGCCAATCGTTATCTATTATTCTCGTGTGTGGTTTGGAGTGTGTGTCTGTATATAGAGAGAGGTTAGCTAAGATTAAATTGGTAGTTTATGAGTTTTGATGTTACCAATTTGCTTTTTGTGTTTTATAAAGTTTAAATAGTCGATCTGAAGTGCTTAACTTATTTTTCATATTAAAATATGTTTGGGAACCAAATTTTACATTTTTTTAATTTCTTTACTATTTTTTATGAATTTTTGAAAATCATTGTTTTTCAGATTTTTTATTTATTATTTTATTATTCAAAACACTGATTTTAAAAAATCCTTAAAAATTAGTAAAAAAATTCCAAAAAATGTAAAATTTGATCTCCAAGCATATTTTAATATGGAGAACACGTTGAGCACTTCAGATCGACTATTTGAACTTTGAAACCGCAAAAACGAATCGGTAGCACTAAGGCTCATGAACTACTATATATATATAGAGAGAGAGAGAGAGAGAGAGAGAGAGAGAGAGAGAGAGAGAGAGAGAGTTGGGCTATGGTGCATTGCAATGTATATGCCCTCTTGTACATTGAACTATAAATTGTTGGTTTTGACTTCAAAACAACCGATATAAACTGTTCAATTTGATATCCATATTAAATTGTATTTGGAGATCAAATTTTACATTTTTTGGAAATTGTTTGTTATTTTTTTAAAATATTTGAAAATCACTGTTTTTCTATGGTCCAGAAATTTCTAAAAAACAACGATTTTAAAAAATTCTAAAAAATAGTAAAAAATTTCCAAAAAATATAAAATTTGGTCTCCAAGCACATTTTGATATGGAGAACATGTTGAGCCCTTTCGATAGACTATTTGAACTTCAAATCCAACAGTTTGCAGTCCAATGTACAAGAGGGCATATATATATTATAGAGAGTTGGGCTGTGCGGTACTTCACGAAGTAAAGCGAGTGTTTTACTTCACGTCTATATCTTCAATTTCAAAGTTCAAAACGTCGATCCGAACCGTTCAAGTTGATCAACATATTAAATTGTGCTTGGAGACCAAATTTTACATTTTCTAGAAAAGATTTACTATATTTTTGAAATTTTTTAAAATCACTGTGGACCATAAAAAATCAGTGATTTTTAAAAGTTCCAAAAAACTAGTAATAAATTAAAAAGAGAAGTCGTTTTTGGTTTACTATATGAACGATTTTGGGGGTGGAATGATTCCACTAGACTTCATTGTATGTACATGCATGTGTGAATAGGCTTTAATCTTGCTAGCACTAAGAAAATAACAAAAGAGAAGTCATTTTTGGTTTGGTAGTGTGATGGAGAGTTTCCCAATGGCTTAATTAACACATTCCTAGGAAGACATCAAAGTGCCGCCCATTGTTGGGGGAAAAAAAAAATACATTTAGACCAACAACCAACAATCCTACATGTATCCTAATTTAGTTTATTGGGGTGCTTGCTAAATGCTAATGCATGCACCCCTTCCTAGATGTTCTTTCTTGATTTTATTTCATTTCAAGTCTAGATTGAAGTTCGTTCATCATTTGTTGGAGTTTATTACACGCCAATGCTAATTATGACTTATATTAGTATTGTGACGGAGCTCGATTATTTGTTTTCAAGCCATCAATTTAAATTTTAAATGTACGACATACAAATTTTTCAATGTTCAATAAAATCAATGATTTTAAAACTGACTTAATATATAGTAAAAAAAATTCAAAAATGTAAAATTGGTCTCCAAGTACATTTTAATATAGAGATCACATCTAATGGTTTGAATCGACCGTTTGGACTTTCAAAATCGAAAAACCAATTGGTTGCACCACGGCTCCAGAACAAACGTTTTGATATTAACCAACATATATATATATATATATATATATATATATATATATATATAGATGGGCTATTGTACTTCGCGAAGTAAAACCCCCGTTTACTTCACGCTCATATTTTCATTTTGAAAATCGAAACAACCGATCCGAACCGTTCAACATGTTCTAAATATTGAAATGTGCTTGGAGACTAAATTTTACATTTTTTGGAATTTTTTTACTATTTATTAAGCCACTTTGAAAATCGCTGATCCACTGTGAACAGTAAAAAACAGTAAAATTTTCTGGACCACTGGATCAGCGATTTTCAAAGTGGCTTAATAAATAGTAAAAAATTTCAAAAAATGTAAAATTTAGTCTCCAAGCACATTTCAATATTTAGAACATGTTGAACGGTTCGGATCGATTGTTTGAATTTTCAAAATGACAAAATATGGCCCGAAATAAACGGAGATTTTACTTCGCGAAGTACAATAGCCCATCTCTATATATATATAATCTTATCATTTTTACTTTAAATAATTACCTATAGAATAACAGACAAGGAATAGTCTTTATTTGTATCTTTATCCGTACTCATAAGCTAAACGAAAAAAAATATCACCCGCATCTGCATCTGTTTTTAATTATCCGTATCCGTCTTATCAAATACCCCCATAACATAACATAACAACGAGAGAAAATTGTTGGAGAGGGTTATCTCCCTGGCCTTTAATTAGAGGACATGGTAATTGCAAACCTCTAATATTACCTCCGCTAGCTAGCTAGGGTCGTTTCTCGTTAACCGAGAGTCATATGCGTGCGCCAGGTCACATGCACAAGGATGGAAAACAACATTAATCAAATGATTTATCTATAATTAAACATTGTTTAGCAAACAAAAGCATTGAAAAGTGTTGGCTCTGCCCCTGCATGCATGTTCTCAGAGTTGGGATTTGCGCAATTTTATGAATAGTTTTAGTTATCGAACCGATGTGGAATCGAAACTTACGACCACAAACAGACTAGCTATAATGTTATATGCTTACAGAATATATTCATGAGGGTCACGATTAGGGGTGGCAAAAAAACTCGTAGCTTGTAGCTTGATTGTGACTTGCTCGCTAACAACTCACTTGTTACTGGACCGAGCTGTTAACGAGCCTGCTCGTCACTAGCTCGGTTCAGAATTAACGAGTTCAAACTGGGCCTAGCTCAGTTTAGCTAGGCATCAATTTATGTGCATTTTATACTGTTTAGTTCGGTCCAACTCGGTTCAGCTCGATCCAAAAATTTTGTAAAATTTATTTTCTTCTAAAAAAAATATCTAGCCAGCACGTCAGCTCGCGAGTTAGCTTGGGCTAGCTTGTTACGATTTCAAGCTGAGGTTTTAGCTCGGACGCCCTAGATCCAGCTCGCTGGATTGTAGCTCGGTCCAGAATTAACAAGTTGAGTTAGAACTTAGTTCAGACCGAACCAGCTCGTTGTCACCCCTAGTCACGATCACATAAACATAATCCGATATTTAAAAAAATATATATGATTTGTGTTGTGCGCAGATAAACTGTAGTACAAAGTCGATAAAGTTTTAGCAACTCATAAAACAGAACAATTAATAAATAACAAATTATTTATAGTCAGATATAATATTTTATGGTACAGCTAAAGCTTTAATTAAGTCAAGTGCAAGTGTTCTCACGCTATTAGGATTGGGTCTCCAGTTTGAGTCCTTCCAGTATTATTTTTCCCATTATTTCGCTGTCGCAGCACTGGATCCCCTGCGCAGTGAATAGATTTTTCTGCGACGTGGCAACAGCGTGTCAGACGCGTGTCAGATACGGATACGGAATGGTTTTGACTTTTGACTTTTGAAGTATCTAGACCAAATTAGCTGGACTATTAAACAAATTTGACGGAAAATCAAGGGATTAATGATCTCAAACTTTTAAGCTACTGAATTAGCAATTACCGGCCCAATAATGACTGAAGTTCGCATATGTTGGAACTTGGAAGTATGCAAATATTGCATTAATTTAAACGGCCCAATGACGCTTCCTATATGGAATTACTATGCAACAATTATCCTGAAACCTTTACCGGCCCAATAACGCTTCTTTCATATGCTCAACCTCAAGTCCTCAACTACGCCCGACATTTTTATTAATATCCATTTTTAATTATAAAATATTAACTCTGCCCACCTTATCTGGGTATTTTTAAAAATGTCTAAATCAGCCAAAAAATGACCGGCCGGGATTAAAATTAAAACCGACTAAAAAATAGCCGGTTGAGAATATTTTTTTTTTCTGTTTCAGATCCTATAAATACTCTTCTTTCTCTCTCATCTCTCTCACAACTCACTCAAAATCACAGAAGAGAAAGAGAGAAAGAGAAGGCAATTTCTGAGGCGAAAAGGGTAATTCCGAAGGCGATTTTCAGTTTTTTTTAAATATATATATTTTAAAAAATTAATTTTTTTTCAGCAATCTATACATTTAAATTAGTAACCTGACAATTGTTTACCATTTACCAAAATATAGTTTGTTGGCCATGTCCACGATGATTTCATTACACTGTGGTGACTAATACATATGGGGTTTACTACTCCAAAGAGGCAATTAATTCATTCATGTTGATGATGATACCTCAATTTTGGACTTGAAGTCTATGATTTACGAATGCACTCGTTATAATCCAAAAAGGTGGAACTTAGAATTGGCAACCCGAGTGAACTCTAGAACACCCCCAACATATACCAAAGTTCCGATATTAAGTGATGCCACATGGAGAAGCCTGTACGGGCGGTTAAAAGCCACTGAAAATTTTATCATAGAAATCTACGCCAAGAGAGTTTCGATAGAGTCAGGAATTGGAAGTTCTGGCCAAAATTCGGTTGCAGTAAATTATTCGTACTAGACTCAGAAACATATAGTCACCAAGCTCATTTATTCGTATCTGATCCAGAAACATACAGTCACTTCACCCCACCAGCACCCTAACCACAATCTCATACAGAATTCCATCTAGACCCGTGCATGTGACACCTTTGTCATTACCTGCACCAGCATCTCACCCCAGACCGGCACCAGTAGACGACAAAACTAGGTTAGATTTTGAAAATATTAATGAAATTCCGGAGGAAGATCTGCAAACTGGGGATGAATTTGAGAGAGGAAACTGGAACTCTGATCACCTAGAGGGTTGTGATGAAGATGGATCAACCTTTTTTATTTTTCAAACCGTAGCCATTGGGTTTTCCACAAAGTCATCGTTTGAAATTTCATATCGAATATGCTGTCTAAGAAATTCCTCCATCAGACATACTTGACAGTTTTTTTCCTCATTTTTATCTCGACCACTAATTGACGCTCCTCTCAATATGCCACGATGGGAGGTTCTACCTCGGTTGCTACTCTTAATCCTTTTGGCCTCAGAAAAATCGCCTCCGAAATCGCCCTTTTCGTCTCAGAAATCGCTTTCTCTTTCTCTTTCTCTTCTATGATTTTGAGTGAGTTGTGAGAGGGATGAGAGAGAAAGAGTTATATTTATAGGGTATGAAATTGAAAAAAAAAATATTTCCATCCGGCTATTTTTTGATTGGTTCTAATTTTAATCCCAACCAGTTATTTTTTAGTCCGTTTGAATTTTTTTTTTTAAATACCCAGATAAGGTGGGCAAAATTAATATTTTATAATTAAAAATGGATATTAATAAAAATGTCGGTCAACTACGCTTCTTTCCACATGTTGAGGATTCAATACTTATAATATGCATGCATCTTTCCACATGTTGAGAATTCAATACTTATAATATGTATGCACAGTGCACAAAAGAAACTTGTACTTCCAAACTTTTTCTTAACGTACATGAAATTCCATAAAAAACTCTTAAGAAACAAAATATTGCAGAAGACAATTAACATGACACAATTTTCAGAAATTATCTAACTTAATTAAGAGAGCAAGCATATAGTTAGATGAAAGACACATGCATCAATAGCCTGCTAAGCATTCCCGCGGTGGAACCGGATACCTTGACTTGTCGGTGCAGTAGTCATAAATCATGTGGTTTGTCCGGACCCACTTGTACAACCGGGCTTGTTGAGGGTTGAGTTGGTGGTAAGCGGGTCGCTCCCACCAATTGTTATTAGGGTTCATAATGCACCTTCTCATATCTGGCATGTCACAACCCTCAATGTCGAAATCCTTGTAGTAGGCAAAGAAAGGAGCCTTGTTCCAATCTATCTTCTCTAGACCTCCACGCGTGGCCCAGTCGTCAGCCTCCCATAGAGTTGAGTACACCCCCATTGGTTGCGCCTTGGGAAACGGGATACCCCGCGCTTCGTTGTTTTTTGTAAACCCTTATTGGAACATTGTCCACAAAGAAACTGCAATTAATAGAATTATATATATTAATTAGTTGCTTCATTTCCCTTAAATGGAAAAGTTAGTAT
The DNA here is from genome assembly GCA_025461045.1 of Carex parvula. Lineage (NCBI taxonomy): Eukaryota > Viridiplantae > Streptophyta > Magnoliopsida > Poales > Cyperaceae > Carex > Carex parvula. Next base: position 489,940 of record JAJGRW010000042.1, read on the forward strand.
AGACTATAGTGATTTGGTGTAGTGTGAAAAATACTTACACAACGTGGTAATGGTTCCAGAGGATAGAGTAGGTGTGAAATTCAGCAGCGGGATCGAACCAGAGGTTGACACGCTGCTCCCGGTCACCTTTGCCATGAGCATACACATTCGTCTGAACCGTGTATGGGTGCCCCGAACGGTTCCCTAAGAACTCAAAATCCAGCTCATCTCTAACAGTATCCGTATCAGAGTTCATCTGCATGTTGTAACAATCGACAAGACGAAATGTGGTGAGATTAAGATCAAGTAGTAGTGGATATTATCAGGTCGGCAAATTGACAGACCTGATCAGATCAGGTTTGGTGTAATTTCTGGTTGGCAATGGCATTGTTCCAACATGGGTTCAGTATTTCTCAGGTCTAAATTTATAGTACTGTTCTCAGTTAAATCGGGTGTAGGTGATGAATTTTTTATTTGGGTTATGGTAGTGTCAAAACTGATCACTCAATTATTGAAATTTAAAATGAATAAACCAGTAAAACTCGGTAATGCAAATATGTACATAGAAAGCAGCAACAGTTCCTGCTGAGTCACCGGGAATGAGCTTGATCTTCATGCTAACATGGCCAAACAAATACTGCTTCCTGGAAGCAAACCCACATCCTGGATTGATAAATTTCAGAATTTTAGATCACTCTGACTTTAATTGAAGCATTGTGTTTGTAAAAAGAATGTGATTTAGCATCGGAGTTAGTACATGTACAAGTATTACTTGAGAAATCAATCAAATGAAAAGAACCATTTTGTGCAAATGCCAGTTAGAAATTAACTTCCTTTGGGAATACCAGCTAGTATTATTCTGGTATATATGGTACTAATATGAATGACTCTGAATATTCTCTTCTGTGCCATTTGCTTTTATACCCTGATATAATAAATAATACAATTTATGATCTGTATGGCAAAAGATAATTAAATGTAGGTACGAGAACTGAACCTGACGACTGATCGAGAATGAGTTGGATAGCCCTCCCGCCGTCCAATTGCTTGATATGATTGTCAGACCAAGTTATTCGAAAATCCTGAAGAAAGGTGGCCGGTCGTGCCGAGACACTGCACAGATTAAAAGCTCCAGCAAGAAAGAAGAAGAGAAGGTTTACAGAAATGCTGGTGTACTCCATATGAACAAGTCAAGAGAGAGCAGAAGTACTGAAGTGTAATTTTTCTTTTATTTTTTCAAACTAGGAACAGTGGCGGATGTAAGAAGAGAGAATGGCAGACTATAAATGGCTGAACATGTTGTCTGGAATTAATACACCAGAGAGAGAGAGAGGGGATCCTTGTTTTACTGTTGAAAATACCAGCACTAGTGATATAATTTTTTTTAGAGTGAGGCTACGGTAATATGCATGTCATTCCGAAATTTTTATTTATACCATATTTCAAAAAAAAAAAAACCAAAAAATAATGTTTTGTGGGGAATTCCAAAAATACCATGGCCGCCAAGCTAATTTGCGGTCCTATTCTTGAGGGCTGCAAATCGATTAGCTTGGAGCCCTCTAAAAACTCAAATAATGACTGTAATATTAAATATATTTAGATTTTTGAGAGGCCTCTAAGCCAATCTGCGCCCCCTAAGAATGGAGTCGCAGATTGATTTGGAGGCCCTGGTATTTTTGGAATTTCTCACAATTTGAGATATTTTGGTTTATTTTTTTTTTAAAAGGGTATAATAAATATTCCGGCATATCATTGAATATTGAGTGGTCTATGCTATGAATTTATATCTTTATTTTCGAAGTTCAAATAGTCAGTCTGAAAACATGATCTTCACATGTTTGAAAATGTACTGGACACCTAATTTTAATTTTTTTAGAATTCCTTTTGTATTCTTTTAGATGGGTAAAAAATCAACAGTTTTTGATGGTCCACAATTTTCAAATCCAGTGATATTCTATTTATTAAAAAAAATAGTAATTTTTTTTAAAAAAGTATCCACTGTATTTTATTTTGCACTGAAGAAACAATAAATCCTAATTAATAAAAGAATAAGTGGATAAATAAATAATAATAATAATAAAATATTAAAAGACAGCTCACCTCTTTTATTCATGCATGCATGCAGAAACACAGAGCGTGCAGATGGATATGGATCAGAGGCCCACATGTCAGATGGTATCTGAATTGATGACAGCTATGGGGGTCGTCGGCACTCCTTCATTACATGCCACGTCAAAGATTGGGATAGCAGGATAAGGTTATTTTGCATGTTCTTTTGTAGCAAGGAAACAGAGCTACGAGACATTTCGTACCATGCTCACATAAATGCAACATACATGGTGTGTTTAGCAATTTAATGCTCAAATATATTCATATATACAAGAACAATAATACAAGTGAGGCTACACTATTATGCATAGTACAGATTGATCCTTATTATGAATTAAATTTTTTATTTTTAAATTTCAAATAATTAATCTGAATTGCTTAACATAATCTTAGAGCATCACAACAGCGATTGTTTATAAATTGCTAATCTGATGTGGAAGATTGCTAATCTAACTGCTAGGTTGTATCATAATTGCTTAATTAGCAAATTTGCTTCGAAAGAAAACGTTTATTAATGACACCCTGGCTAATTGATTGGTTAAAATAAATTCTTCCGTATCTGTACAGCGTCAATTGCTAATTGCTGCGTTGGAGTGGTTTGCAAAATTTGGCGGAAGGTTTGCAAATTAAAGTGACGTGGAGATAAATACGTTTGGTCAATTGTAGATGCTCTTAATATGCAATTGTATTTCAAAAACAATTTTACATTTTAAATATTTATTATTATAATTTAGATAGGTAAAATATCACTTAATTTGAAATTTTGGACCGTTTAAAAATAGTGATTTTTTACACTCACAGTAGTGCTACTTAAGTATGAATTCATAACTAGTGGCGGAGGCAAAGGGCATAGAATGAAAGTCAATTGACCTCCATTTATTTAAAAAGAATGTACTTATATTTTATTTTCTATATAATTTAGATTAAAATGTTATCTGCAATTCACTTCACATTTATTTAGACTACCTACATGACGAGTGATGTAGTATTTTAATTCAAAATAAATAAAAAGCAAACGTGACGTTATAAATTGGAAAAATATTATAAAATATCAATACCATTAACAAAGCCCAGAAGCTGCACTCAATTATACAAACCAGGCCATATATTGCCCCCCCTATGAAAATTAGGCCTCTTCTGCTTTTAAAGGGCTAAATTTGGGCCGAGGAACAAAACCACAACTTGCTCTCTTTTTCTGGGCCATCTTCAAGTGAAATTTTCTATACTATTTCCTTTAGCTCTTCATTCAAAACATAAGAACAAATTTCCAACTTTTTTTGTGTTGCATCATCATCAATCATCATCTATTTTTTGCTTGTGCAATGATAATGTTTACGAGCATCGTAAAAAAAAAAAATATTACGTATGATTGTATGAATTATATTATTGGTACAATTTCCAAATACTGAATTCTTTGTTTGCAAACAGTGTAATGAGGAACCTATTACGCTCGTGACAGCACGCGTGAATGCCACAGCAAAACAAGGCTCCAAAATGGAACATTATCCCCATCAGAATTCAGACACCAGATCACGATGCTCCCATCGTACACCTCAAAACCTTTTCATGTGACTCGTGTCCGAAATTTTTATTGTTACCACGGCTAAAAATCCGAATTAAATCGTTACCACCCGTCTGACCCTTTATCACTATCTACCACTCCCGCGAATTCAGTTCGCGCACCAAAATGGCTGGTGCGCAGACTGAGTTGGTGCACCAGCTTGGTGCGCGGACTGGATCCGCGGACTGTTATCTGACGCTTCAGATTCCTTACTTCCTTTAGCAAACTTTTCTACGGTACAAAATGTATAGCCTCTGTGCAGCGGGTCATTACAAAGCAGTTTCTGGGTCAAAAGCATGCACTGCTCTTCTATAACAAGAAAACATCCGCAGGGAATCTTTACATATATCTGTACTTTTCACGTGGTGGGGCCCGCAGCCTTTTTGGGAACCAAGCTGGTGCTCCGCGAAGGCGCGAACTCATCAGCCTTTTACATATATTCTATTATTCTATTATTGCTTCAGCCCATTGCTCCGCGAACCCAGTCCGCGCACCAAGCTGGTGCGCCAACCCAGTCCGCGGACCAGCCATTTTGGTGCGCGAACTGGGTTCGCGGGGGTGGTAGATAGTGATAAAGGGTCAGACGGATGGTAACGATTTAATTCGGATTTTTAGCCGTGGTAACAATAAAAATTTCGGGACTCGTGCTCATTACTTTTTTTTTTTTTTTTTTTTTAGGGAAATCTGATTACTTTTACTGCTTGTAATTCTGTTACTTGGTAGCAGTGTTGTAAATAACTGAAAGCACTCGTCGGGTGGATGGAGTAATCGGTATGTAATTGATTATCGGAATTTTGCGGTCGATTAATTGTTTTCATTAAAATTATGTGTATATATTCATTATTTATTAAAATAATTTATTTAACTCATCAAATTTATTAAATCAACTTAATTTAACTTAGTTTTATTATTATAACATGACACTACGCTTATTTCTTCTTAACAACACGGACACATTTTACATTTGTAAATAACATATTTATTTAATGCAAAAATAAATTCAAAAATTAAGCTTTTTCAAATACTAATAATATATTATTTGAAAGAAATGAAACATTCCAACATAAAAGCACTAAATTTAGTTTATGATAACAACTTAATTTCATATATGAACATGTCGTACTAATTGAAAAAATTACATCAATAAGTAAGAAAAACATATGATATATACAAATAATAGAAGAATTAATCAATTTCAAAATAAGTAAGAAGAAAAACATATATAAAAAATATTGGATGTATATCCAAGTATAAATAAAACTACAATACATAATTTATGAAACTTATTATCACACACAGTCACAGAAAAAATAATAATGTGAAAATAAAAATTCACTGGAATAAACGGGAATAAACGGAATAATCAGCCGATTAATCGGAAAATCCCGTAATAGACCTCCGATTAATGTATTCATAACGGTTTGGCCGCCATTAATAATTAAACGGACGTTTAATCGGCTATTAAGACCGTTTTTTACAACATTGCTTTGTATAAGATATAATGTGACAATTTGCCTTTTAAATCGCTCAAAAATGCTCTTGGATCATGTTTTTGTTAAATGCCATATTCAATTTAAAAGTAACTGCATATGTAACTATAATATTCAATTTAAATTGACTATTTATTAATATAAGAAGCATAATATACTTATTTTTTATTAGTATGAATGTATTTTTCGAACTTTATTTAAAATATAACAAAATATTGATAATTAAATAAATAAAATATAAATGAATATAAATTACTTTACACTGTAATTATTTACAATAATACAAAAACTAAATAAATAAAGGTCTAACAATTAAACATTATATTTTTGTTCAAATTAATAAGCTCAAGCTTGATAGTGATGGTTAAATTTTAGTTTCAATTCGACTCGATGACACTTATTTACAATATTCTAAATAGCGCGCTATAGCGTTTGCGGACCAAAAATAGCGCGCTATATGACCATAGCGCTTTTTTTTTTTATCCGTTCTGTTATGACACAATAACGCTATTTAAACCATTGCTTATTTATAACCCTGAATTCATCTTTGCATATATCGCCCAAAAGAAAACAGAGAAGAAAAAAAACGGAGAATCCATCTCCTTGCACAGTAGCACAGTACCCAGCCAGAGAGAGATATATCATATATTCATATATGTGGAGAGGTGGAGAGGTGGTTTAGCGTGTATAGATGGGACTGCTCAGAAAAAAAAAATCAGAATCAAGCAGGACTGGATTTGATTTTCACCGTCTCCAAACAATCTCTCTCTCTCTCTCTTTCGCTTGTTGCTCTTTCCCTGTCCCTTTGCGGTAAGAATTAGAATCCCTTTTTATCCACCACAGGCTTTCCTGTCTATTCCCCGTTTCAAAAGAAATACAAAATGAGAACTTGCTCAAAAATATTTATAGCAAATTTTCAGCGGTAGCTCAAAGCTCTAAGGTGGCGATAGTGACATACCAATGAACTATAAATATCCAACTACTATAAACAAAAAAAATATTAGGAAGTCAATGCGGGAGAGACTGATATTATATTTTGAAGAAACTTCTGATCAAAATAATTGTAACATTTATGTTGTATCTCCTTTGACTGATATTATAATTTCTAAAAATTAAATCCTAAACTCTAAAAATTACCGTACATTAAATGATTTATACTAAAATACGCTAAATTATTTGAAATTATGTTAAGATAACTTTTAGAGTTTAGGGTTTTAGAAATTATTCAAAATAAGAGTTTAGGGTTTAGAGTTTAGCGTAATTTAACGTAATTTAGTGTAATTCAACATAATTTAACATAATTTCAAGTAATTTAGTGTATTTTAGTATAAATATGCTCATTATACATCAAAAGAAGTAATCTAACAAAAAACCCAGCTAACGTGGGTATATTTATTAATAAAAATGTTTGAAACTAGGGTTTAGAAATTAGGATTTAGGGTTTAGGTTTCTTTTAAATATCACTAATTTTTATAAATATGTTATGTGAAAATTGTAAATCATTTAATGTACGGTAATTTTTAGGGTTTAGGGTTTTAAAAATTGTCCAAAATAAGAGTTTAGGGTTTAGAGTTTAACGTAATTTAACGCAATTTAATGTAATTTAGTGTAATTTAACGTAATTTAACATAATTTCAAGTAATTTAGCGTATTTTAGTATAAATATGCTAATTATACATCAAAAGAAGTAATCTAACAAATATTTAAAAAAAATTCGAATTTTTAGAGTTAGAATTCAGCATCTTGCTATTCATATTGTCTCTATAAAAAAAATTATTGTTCATAGCAAACCGCCCCACAGTGGGACAGTTTGCTATGAACAGTGGACCGCCCAGTGAAGGGGTTGTCCGGGTAGTTTTAATAAAAAATTGGAGGGGAGGGCAGATTTGCTTTGTTTTTTGGGTATTAATAAAAAAAACGGGGAAGAGACTGATATTATATTTTGAAGAAACTTCTGATCAAAATAATTGTAATATTTATGTTGTATCTCCTTTGACTGCAGACATGGTCCGATAGGCATCAGATCTACTTTAGATTTGATGGGCTCCAGGATCGTTCGATCTGTTTTAAGATCTGTGTCATCTGCTTTAATATCTATGTGCACTCATGTTAATTCTGTGCATACGGATCTTAAAGCAGATCGGACGGTCCTAGAGCCTAACAGACTCCAAAAGTATGTCTGACGCCCATCAAACCTACTCTGTTCTCATCTCCTTTTTATAATTTTCATGAACCCAACCCTCTTCACCTCTCTCCAATTATGGTAAATTTTGTATTACATTACTAAATGTTATTCTGTCATGTTTTATTAATTTTATAAATTAGAAAAATTGATTGCTTTTAAAACGATCTCAAATTCAAGTTGGTCTTATTTGAGAAAGTGCATTTCCAATTAGAAGTTTCGGTGTAATTATGTAAGTTTGTGTTATGTAGACACTAGATATAGTTTTTTTTTTCTTATTTACAGTTAAATTCCAACATTAGTCTACATCTCTATTTTTCTGAAACAGGTGAACGGCGTGGGTAGCTGGGGCGCAACGACAAAGGGTGGCCCTCAAGCCAGATGCTTCAGAAATCAACAAGCCTCAAATATATTTTACTTAACTACTTGATTATTACACAAATCTATAGCTTCGTAAAGTCTTGTTGGCTTCTCAGGTTCATCAAAAGAATCTTGAAATTCCGCACTTCATGAACCTTAGTTCTTCATTATAAATCTTGAAATTATAGCTCTGAACCTATATTTGATTCTTCACAATAGATCTTGTAATTAAGGCTTTGAACCTGCAAACTCACTAATCGTGTAAAAGGTTAAATTCATTTAGTGTATATTTTACAAATCTAGTCAAACAAAGTATTAGAAGATTGCATACGGCCAACAACATGCTCCATGTAATGTCCCATTTTGACGCCCTATTCAGAAATCGCCTAAATATCACATTTTTGAATCCTAAACCCTAAATACGCAATTTTCTCCAAAACCTGCCAAAAAGACCTAAAAACATGTTTGCAGTAAATAAATCGGAAAAATGGTTACTTTACATTCGTTTTTTGTCATTTTTCGGAACAAAAGATAGTGATTTTCGCTTTATGGCTTCATCAATATCCAATAAACAACATTTAAAACAAAATAACAATTAAACATAATAACTAAACTATATAGAAAAACAAATAATGCAATTCTGTTTAAAAAAAAAGGAGGCCCACAATAACAAATGGTGGCCTCATTCTTCGGGCCGCAAAGACAAAGGGCGGCCCTAAAAAATAGAGCCGTCATTTGTCATTGCGGCCCAACTAAATATCGAATTTCAGAGAATTAGTATTTTTTTTTTTTGAAGGGTATTAATAAAAATTTCGGCAATGACCCGTTACAGAGGCAAAGATCATTTCTTAAGCACAACTGTGCGAGACGTGCATGAGATGTGTTCCTCAATAGATAATATTCCAAAACAAGATACAAAATACAAGAATGAATTTGTCATTTGGGCTACTCAACTACAGTTCCCTCTCAAAGAAACAAAGCAGAAAAAAAAAATCACAATATATTCAATTAGGTCCATTTATTTTTCTTTTTTTGTTTTCAGCAAATCATCAAAATAATTACAATTTTTTATTCAATCAAGGATCTAATTTGGGTTGATTCAGTTGCTATTAACATATTCTGACAACAATAAAAAGTTACTTCACAATTAGTCAAAATCTAAAAAAAAAAATCATAGATGTATTTGTATCGTTTCAAATTTTAGGTTGCACCAAGTATGGTAAAATTTATTTCTCATCTAGTTGCCGATTAAAATTTGAAAAAAAAAATTAAGTTGTTAAATTTTAAATCACACAATAAAAACCTGACTAATTATTCATATTGTACCATACTTTTATTTTATTTTTCATCCAGAAGAGTTTTGTATTCTTTTTATTGTAATGAGTATTTTACTAGTCATTGTACTTGTGAAATGAGCTTATTGTCAACATAACATATTTTGTAATTAAATTACTATACAATAGGAAATTGTATTGATTAACAGTACAAAGTCATTAAAATATTAACCATAACTTAGTAACTTGAAAATCATTAAATATACTGAAAATAACAAATTTTTAAAATAATAAATTAAATCTTTTTTAATTACAATCATGTAAAAACAACATTACAAAAAGGTCAAGTCAGCAGATTGAACCAAAATGTTGTCGCCAAATGCAATACATAGGACTGATTGAATCATGGTGAGGTTTGTAATTTGATTTAATCAAATGAAATAATATGCATGCTTAAATATATATTTTGACAAACAATACTAAATTTTGAAGATAGTTTACAATATCATAGGTCTGGCATGAATAATTGTAAAGATCACCTCTCTACACAGAGGCGTGGTCAGAATTGTTATCAGATGTAGAGCGGACTGTAGACTGTCATGAATTAATCAATTCAGACTGTCAGTTATTCAATGATTGATAAAGTTTTCTACATAAATAGACAACAAACCGATTATATGTATACATGTACCGGTTTTCAAAATTATCTTCGGACAAAATTTTACCAGTTCAATGTGATGACTCTGTCATTTTCTTTACAAGAAAGACAAATGATTGATTCTATAATAACATCTGAGGAATATAACATATCAGATTTAAGCAGTAATATCTAAATAATAAACCGAAAAAAAAATTTTAAATTGCTTGTTGAAAATATATAATTTGCTGAAAATATAAAATGTCAACGTGCTACCAGGTCCAGCGGGGAAAACATTGTTTCACAAATTTGTGAAAAAGTCCGGGGTGATAGCGTGATGTACAAGAACAAGACGCTTCAATTTTGCAATTTAGCGTAGTTTGGTTTTGGTGCTGACTGCTTACTGCTGAGGGGTCTATGGCTCTATGCCATCAGAGCTACTGAGCTAACTCTGTTCTCTCTAAAAATTTGTGTTCCTTTCCCTTTCTCTTGTAATCTCTGATCCAACTGTTATGTCCTCTCTCTCTTTCTTTCTCGCTCAGGGCTGAAAGGAGAAAAGGCCAAGACAGAGCAGGGCTGTTTTTATGGCTATGGGAGCATTCAATGCCTGGACTATTCGTACATCTTTCCAGGTACCTTGCACCTCCATTTCCACCTGTTCACCACTACTAACCAATCATATTCCTACTCCAAACCAAAATTTGTTTCCTTCTCCCGAATTTTCTCCCAAATTGGCTGCACAAAATTAATTTAGTAATCAAAATTACCACATTAATTTCTGTCCTTCATTTTATTATTACTATTAGTCTATTACTAATATTAATATAGAGGACTTTAGAAGGAAATTTTTTATCTATAGAAATTATTAAATCCAGATATACGAAAACAGAAAGAGTGCGTTGTTTTCAACAAATATAGAAAGATCTGACTCTATGAGTCCGATCCAAATATATGAATCGGACTCAATGGTCCAGATCCATCGATATATTTTATTTAAAAAAAAATAGATGTTGATGGAAAAATCTGAAATATTGATGCCACAGAAAATCAAGTTAGAATTGGATCGGCCTCAGTGAGGAAGGTCCAATTCTGAATTGTTTAAATGTGACAGCTACTGATTCTTCTTTTGTAATGAGTCCGACCACTTATGATCTGATGAAATGTGACACTTGCATTTCTTCTTTTCAACCGTTCTAAAAAAATATAATATATCAATGGATCTAGACCATTAAGTCCGATCCATATATTTAGATCGGACTCAATGAGTCAGATATTTCTATATTTGTTAGAAACGAGAGACTTTCTGTTTCCATACGTCTAGATTTAATAATTTCTATAGATAAAAAATTTCCACTTTAGAATGAAATACAAAAATTATTCTTCAGTGAACTATCATTTGTTTTGAATTGAAACAACTAATTCTTAATTTTAAATATAATCTTTGACTTTCTAAATTAATGACCGATTCTTTTCAGATTTAAGATTAATGCATGCTCCGATAATTAATACATCATATTTTACGAGAGAGCATTCAATAATTAAATTTAACCATCCAATCAAGCAGAGACATGTTTTACTCTCTTATTATAAATTATAATAATCTGCTAGAAAGTCTATTATAGAAGGTACTCAAAATAAAAAAGAAATTAATAGCATAGTGACAAATTCAAATATTGCACACCAAATTACATTACATGTGAGCAAAACAGTAGAAATGAAAATAAATGAACTAATAAATAAAAGCTATAAATTAACCCCCTTGGTGAACTTTTAGAAGAATGTTTGGCGAACAATATCAACTCCCCCCAAAACCTCAGCATCTCTCTCTCTCTCTCTCTCTCTCTCTAAACCTTGCTGTAAGCCGTATAAATAAAGTCATCATCTCCGTCAGGACTCAGGACCATCACTCAAGTCTCATTTATTCATCACCATTCAAATCAGACGCAACTTCAAATGGTTTGCCTCCTGTACTCCAATACCAATACCAGGAGAAGTCTCACCTTTCATCTCTTCTCAATCTTTCTTCTCATCACATCCTCTCTCTCCATTGCCTATGTTGATGGTATCAATTATTCATCTTAATCTTTCTCCTTTTTTTTTAAAAAAAAATCTCTCCTTCTCTCTCCCTGTTTCAACTCTCATGCATAGTCGTGTTTTAATTTCAGGTAGACCTATTACACCAGAGCCCACAAAGGAAGAAAGAATGGTGGGAATGGCGATGATCGGGTCTAGGCCGCCGAGGTGTGAAGGAAGATGCATCTCCTGTGGTCACTGTGAAGCTGTTCAAGTCCCCATTGCACCACAAAATAAGTTGAGAAGAACTTTCCATGGTGATCAGATCCTTTCAAGGGGAGATGAGAGTACAAATTACAAGCCTCTCAACTGGAAATGCAAGTGCGGGGATGTCATCATCAACCCTTGATTCTCTGTTTAATTTCTTTTGTTTTTATTTTTGTCGTTGCTGACGATTATAAAGATCCCTCCTTTTGGTTTTATTATTAGGTCAGGGATTGTATGTAGGACTATGCTCACGCACCTAATTTGTTTCTTTGTAACCAGATTTCATATGTTAGAGTCTAGCTAGTAGTACTATATATATATACGGTTTCATCATTTTCTGATACTTCATACTTATTATTACTCTCTTTTGGATGAAATATAATAGAAATGTATAATTTTAATGAAGAGAGTCATCAGTCATGCATGATGCATGCTTGCTGTTAAGCTGCTCATGAAAGATTGAAAATTGTATTTAATTAAGCACAAAATTAAAAATGTGGTTCAAGTGATGTATAGCATCTGCCATGTAGCTTGCATGCAGTAAATGCCACTCATTCATGTCAGATGATACTGTGGTGTATTGGTGTTGGGAGATAAATGTGCCTGACAACTAGCTAGGGCTTCTGGTAATGGTACTGGTACGAGAAATTGTTGACATGGTACTGGTAGTTGCTATGTGAATTATTACAGAAATATCAGAATCTGAAACTCAAATCTTTGTTAATTTCATCACTGCTCTCAGTGGCATTAATTAAAGGATCAAAATTATTCTAAAATTGTCATCAAATTATCTATCTTTCTTCGCAATAATAAAAAAATAAAACATAGAAAAATGATGTCATGTCAAGCGCATTCTTTCATCACAATTATCCGACCAATAATTTATTTTGTTAATTTGCAATTCTAAATTATGGAAGCAGAGAGAAATTATCTCAGGTCTTTCTTGATTAGAAAAAAATATCCATTTCTTTCATTTTAATCCCTTGTTCTTTTTTTTTAACTTGAGGTGGGTGTGTCCATTTCTTAGCACGTTTATTTTTGTTAACATATATACTGAGATGCAAGGCGTTATTTTTCTTAACATTTACGAATTTGACAAATAAAAAAATGCATATCCAAATTAGTGTAAGTTTGCAAAATTGCAGTGTACCTTTTGGTAAGAAAAGATACTATTTTTTACCAGGGAGAAATTCGACCGATTTGATTTTATCCTTCCTTTTTCTGGAAATATTGACTTTATCCTTTTATTCATCCCATATTGCAGGGGAAAAGGAAGAGAAAAATTGCAGAGAAATGTCACAATTGCACACACTAAGTTCTCAAAGATACGCCACGTAAGTACCAAAGCCAGCAGCCCACTTACTCTCTATGAAAGGTCATATCAAATCAAACGGGATCTTGACACTACATCTCAACCGTTTTTTTGCTCTTTCGTCTTGGCCATGATTTTATTTTAATCACACCCTCAAAAGTCTCGAAATATGAAATAAGGACCTCCTTCTCCTTCTCCTCTAGAGCAGCTTGGGTCCGATGGGTTTCGGAACCGTCCGATCTGCTTTAAGATTCGTGCGCACGAATTTTAAAGCATACTCAAAAGTTGCTGGTGCAAATTTTAAAGCAGATCGGACGGTCATCGAATCCATCGAACTCACTTTGAGTCCGGTGAGCATCGGACCCAAATTGACCTCCTTCTACTTCTCCTTCTCCTTGGAGTGCATTTTTTAATCTTTCAAAAGAAGTGTTGTTTATTACATGAAAATTTCTTCTTGTCCCGTGTTACAAGCAAAATCCAGTTGTAAAGGACGAAGCGGAAGCGGCCGTCATGTCTTGTTATGTGGTATCATTAATCGCTGGTAAAACTGGTAACGAGTTACTGAATCATCCGGTTTTTCAAAAACACGGATTTGCCTGATCAGGAAAAATATTCGCTGGACAAGTGCATTCATTTAAAAAATTGTGCAACTGACCTTGGATCTTTTGCTGCCGCTGCGGCTGTACAATTTTGTGTTGCCTGGATATGTTATTTTTTCATTAGAACATCTACATCTCTGGTACTATTAGAGTTTCTAATTTGACGTAACAGTTTCTAATCTAGTTTCAGGAATGTGAGAGAGTTTCTTATTTAGAAACTATGCAGAAAGATTTCTTATTAAGAAACTATTTATGAAATCCATTCTGATTAAATAATTGGCTCAAATAATTTCTGCTTTTTAATTTGTTGCTAACGTGGCTTAATAGAAACTCTAAAATTAATTTTAGAGATGTGAGAGTTAGAAATTTTATAGACCTTAATTTAAAAAAAAAAATTAACAGTTATTTAAAAACTCATTTGAGTTGTTAGGATGTAGATGCTCTTATGGTTTTAAATTCGGAGTCTAAAATGAATCATTCTAATCCCATAACAATAATATTCTCATGGGCATAAGTGAAGTTCAATATGCACCGATCTTCAAGTTAGATTGATAAATGATAAAATTTATACTGAATTTTCATATTTATGTGCACTGTATAAATATACTGTAGCTCATTTTTTTAAAGGTAAATTTCAAAAATGCAATTTATTTTGAGGAGGACTCAAATGCCCCATTGCTTCATGTCTCTATTGTACTTCAATATTTTTATCTTGGATTTCAAATTCTAAACAAAAGATCTGAACCGCTCAACATGATATCCACGTTAAAATGTGCTTAGAGATCAAATTTTATTTTTTTGTAACTTTTTTTACCATTTTTTAAGATAGGTACAAAATCATTATTTTTAGAATAAAAAAAACGATTTTGTACCTATTTTTAAAAATAGTATTTTAAAAAATATATATAAAATTTGATCTCTAAGCACATTTTAACGTGGATATCATGTTGAGCGGTTTAAATCTTTTGTTTGAATTTTGAAATCAAAATAAAATATGTTGGAGTACAATTGGGGCATGAAGCAATTGGGCATTTGAGCCCTCCTCATTTATTTTTTAAATTTCATCAAAATCTATAAGTTAATTAATTAACAGTAAATCTCAATTCTATATTTTTTTATATAAGACAGCGGACCAAAGGAATTCATTCAATTTCGGATATATATATATATATATATATATATATATATATATATATATATATATATATATATATAGAGGTTGGCTATTCTACTTCCATAAGCATATGCCCACATATGTTTATAATTCATTTTTGCGTTTCCAATGTTCAAATGGTCGATCCGAACCGTTCATCTTGTTCTTCATATTAATATGTGCTTGGAGACTAAATTTTACATTTTTATGAATTTTTTTACAATTTATTAAGCCACTTTGAAAATTGCTGATCATATGGTCGAGAATTTTGTTGCACTGTTTTTACTGTTCACCCGGATCAGCAATTTTCAATGTGGCTTAATAAAAAGTAAAAAAATTCAGAAAAATGTAAAATTTGGTCTCCAAGCACATATTAATATGGAGAACAAGATGAACGGTTCGAATCGACCATTTGAACATTGAAACGCAAAATGAGTTATAAGCATATGTGGGCATATGCTTATGGAAGTAGAATAGCCAACCTCTATATATATATATATATATATATATATATATATATATATATGAGTAAGGCTACGGTGCTTTGCAAAGTAAACCACTCCGTTTACTTCGGGCCATTTTTTGGATTTTGAAGATAGGTACAAAATCATTGTTTTTAGATGGTCCAAAATTTTCTAAGAAACAATGATTTTGTACCTATCTTAAAAAATAGTATTTTTTTAAAAAAATATATAAAATTTGATATCTAAACACATTTTAACATGGATATCATGTTGAGCGGTTCAGATCTTTTGTTTGAATTTTGAAATCAAAATAAAGATGTTGGGGTACAATTGTGGCATGAAGCAATTGGGCATTTGAGCCCTCCTCATTTATTTTTTAAATTTCATCAAAATCTATAAGTTAATTAATTAACAGTAAATCTCAATTCTATATTTTTTTTATATAAGACAGCGGGCTAAAGGAATTCATCAATTTCGGATATATATATATATATATATATATATATAATATAGAGAGAGAGAGAGAGAGGAGAGAGAGAGAGTAAGGCTACCGTGCTTTGCGAAGCAAACAGCCTCTTTTGCTTCGGGTTTAGGGCTGTTGGATCTGCTTCAATAATCGTGCAGATCTGATGATGAACTTTGCTAATTTTTTCGGAACTGGACAGCTCCAGTTCGGCTCAATTTCGAATTTCAGAGGAGAGGCGAAGAAGCTCTCTTCTCCAAAGCGACAACCCTAAGCGATTCCGAAGCTCTCTACTCCAGCCTCTCCTCTCCAGCGATTCAACAGCCCGCTGACCTTGCTCTCCTCTCTCTCCAGCGAAAGGGATTCCTCTCCTCTCTCTCCAGCGATTCCTCTCTCTCCAGCTCCAGCGATTCCGAAGCTCCAGCGACGTCTCTCTCGGGTAAGTGTATCTTCCCTAAATCTGGTACCGGCCTTGCTGTAGTGGATCTTCCCTAAACTTTTGTTGTGGCACTTTCAGATAATTTTCTGATTCAGAGGTTGAAATTTTGTAGTTGATTATCTTCAACTACAATCAATCTCAATTCTCCATTTATTTAAGTTACTGAACATAACGTAACCCTAATTACTAAGCCCTGTTTCGAGTCTGTGCTTCAAACGCTATAAATGTAAAATACAATAATCAAACTCATGAGTCAGAATTTTGTCATGGATCAAATGGTGGGTTATTAATTAGGCATCTCTACTTGGAGTTTTAACTAAGGAGCTTCCTCTCACAAGCACCTTTGTTCAGCCAAATACTATGAATTGGAGTTTTAACTAAGGAACTGGTTTAAAATAGCACCTTTGTTCTAAATTTCTAATGAGGTACGCATAGTTCAGCGCATTTACGGTTATCAAGGCACTGAAATTGGAGAGAAGAGTATAAGGGCCTGCAGTAGCAGTGAAGAATGAATTGGCTGCGAGGTAATTTGAATAATTGGTGGGATAGAAATAGAGGCGGAGGAAGTATCGCCCGGGAGAGAGAGGGAAGGTGTAGGTATAATTTGCAGTGAAGATACGGGCAGCACCGAATGGTTCTGTTGGTACCACTGGGTCCTGGTAAGGGATTTTTGCATTTTGGCTAGCTTCATTAGAACTATATTTTGTACCAGTGTCTCTTGGTAAATTAAATTTCCAAATCAAAGTACATTTTTTAAAATTTGAGTCCTCTAATTCTTGTGTAAATTATTTCTCTACTGTATTATTTTAGGTCTCCTGACACTGCAAAGATAAGGAGCAAGATGGTTTATGCAAGCTCCAAGGACAGGTTCAGGAGAGAACTCGACGGTATCCAGGTCGAGTTACAGGCAACTGATCCCAGGGAGATGAGCATGGATGTCGTTAAAGGACGTGTGTACTAAATGACTAAGAATTGAAATTTCAAACTTTTATACATAAGATCTACATTATTATATATTTTGTATGTTGTACTTTTGTGTGCATTTATTTTGCATTTTTTTTTTTACTTTTTTTTTAATTCTATGTGAGTTGTACCGTAAATTTTGTTTTCTGAGTAATGCAAACTTGTAGTACCGTAAATTTTGTTCAGTGTAAAACTAGATGCTTCCATGCATGCTTCATGCATGTGACTTAGTTTCTAATTATCTGGATAGTAATATGGTTTTGCAGGGTTAAATTCTGAAACCAAATAAAATGAGATGAACAATTAATAATTACATGTGTGTTAATTGCATGTGGAATATATCTCATTTGTTCAAATTGGAACCAAAACCCATGTCCAAAATGATCTGATTCTACTATATTTCGAAATAAGCCTACGATTTTCCTAAATATTTAATTTCGAGTTGTCAATGTACTAAATAATAAAGGCTGTTCAAACAAGCATTTGAATCATAAAAGATAGCAAGAGCAAGTTTGCTGTAATAAAGAGATGTATTGAAAATGGATACAGACAGAAACAATCTGTGGTATTTTTTTCTTATCTAAGAAAAACTTAAGGATGGAATATAAAGATACAATTAATTTTTATCTCCAACCAAATTTCTATATATTCTAAAAATACAGAATTCATATTTCAGATGCCTAAGCAGCTCTTAACTCCTTGTTCAAATTTGTCAAGCACAGAGATCGTGTCCATCAATTTATCTTCCATTTGCTTTCTACAGAAACAAATAGAGTTTATTCCACATATACATTATGAAAGTTAAGGTGCTCTTTTCAATGACACTCAGTAACTAAGTATAATGAAATGAGCCTCAGTGACTAACTTATCAGAAGATAGTTCAAAATTGCTAGTTTCTATAAGGCTTCCAATATCTGAGAATGATCTGCATAATAACAATTTAAACACATTACTATAATAGTATAAAACTCATCTGAATTAAGCATCACTACATCCAAAATAACAAAGTGAAATGTTTTACGGTTTCATATTTCTATCTCCTAATACCTGTCAATTCAATTTTGGTACCGACTGGTACCGACTGGTACAACAACTAATATATCGAGCTGGTACCAGTGTAATTTTGCTGTTAAACTAATATATCGATCGAGCTGGTACCAACTGGTACAGCACTCCGTACAATTAAAAAAGAAGAAGATGAATTCAGCAGATACATGTGCTCGGTATTGTCAAGTTTGTGGGTATCGCAGATTATTCTAGAATTAGTCGGTTTAGTTGGTTGTATGAACTAAAATACAATCGGTTTGGAGAAAAATTGGGGTCGCTGGAGCTGAAGCTTCGGAATCGCTGGAGCTGGAGAGAGAGGAATCGCTGGAGAGAGAGGAATCGCTGGAGAGAGAGGAGAGGAATCCCTTTCGCTGGAGAGAGAGGAGAGCAAGGTCAGCGGGCTGTTGAATCGCTGGAGAGGAGAGGCTGGAGTAGAGAGCTTCGGAATCGCTTAGGGTTGTCGCTTTGGAGAAGAGAGCTTCTTCGCCTCTCCTCTGAAATTCGAAATTGAGCCGAACTGGAGCTGTCCAGTTCCGAAAAAATTAGCAAAGTTCATCATCAGATCTGCACGATTATTGAAGCAGATCCAACAGCCCTAAACCCGAAGCAAAAGAGGCTGTTTGCTTCGCAAAGCACGGTAGCCTTACTCATATATATATATATATATATATATATATATAATATATATATATATATATATATATATATATATATATATATAGAGGTTGGCTATTCTACTTCCATAAGCATATGCCCACATATGTTTATAATTCATTTTTGCGTTTCCAATGTTCAAATGGTCGATCCGAACCGTTCATCTTGTTCTCCATATTAATATGTGCTTGGAGACTAAATTTTACATTTTTCAGAATTTTTTACTATTTATTAAGCCACTTTGAAAATTGCTGATCATATGGTCCAGAATTTTGTTGCACTGTTTTTACTGTTCACCCGGATCAGCAATTTTCAATGTGGCTTAATAAAACGTAAAAAAATTCAGAAAAATGTAAAATTTGGTCTCCAAGCACATATTAATATGGAGAACAAGATGAACGGTTCGGATCGACCATTTGAACATTGGAAACGCAAAAATGAGTTATAAGCATATGTGGGCATATGCTTATGGAAGTAGAATAGCCAACCTCTATATATATATATATATATATATATATATATATATGAGTAAGGCTACGGTGCTTTGCAAAGTAAACCACCTCGTTTACTTCGGGTCATTTTTTGGATTTTGAAAATCCAAACAACCGATCCGAACCGTTCAACATGTTCTAAATATTGAAATGTGCTTGGAGACCAAATTTTACATTTTTTGGAATTTTTTTACTATTTATTAAGCCACTTTGAAAGTTTCTGATCCGGTGGTCCAGAAAATTTTACTGTTTTTTACTGTTCACCATCGGATCAGCGACTTTCAAAGTGGCTTAATAAATAGTAAAAAAATTCCAAAAATGTAAAATTTGGCCTCCAAGCACATTTCAATATTTAGAACATGTTGAACGGTTCGGATCGGTTGTTTGGATTTTCAAATCCAAAAAATGGCCCGAAGTAAAAGGGGTGGTTTACTTTGCAAAGCACCGTAGCCTTACTCTATATATATATATATATATATATATATATATATATATATATATATATATATATGAGGAGGGTTCCAATGCCTCAATTTTTCATGCCTCCACCATGCCTCCATTTTTAAAACTTTAATAACTCAAAATTTAAAACTTAAAAGTCAAAATAAAACCGTTGGATGTGATCTATATCATTTTATCTATGTGCTCATAAAAAATTATCACATTTTGATTTTGTTTTTATGTGAATCAATAAGTTGAAAAATCAACGTCTAGAAATTATCCACATTAGTACGTTTTTACAAGCTCTTGATGACAACCAAAACAAAATTGAAATGCCATAATTTTTTACACGTGTATAGATATAATGATGTAGATCATATCCAACGGTTTTATTTTGACTTTTAAGTTTTAAATTTTGAGTTATTAAAGTTTTAAAAATGGAGGCATGGTGGAGGCATGAAAAAATGGAGGCATTGGAACCCTCCTCTCTCTCTCTCTCTCTCTATATATATATATATATTCATATGCTTATGGAAGTAGAATAGCCAACCTCTATATATATAGGATTTTGCTAATATGCTACGCGTAGCATAGAGCCCCTCCGTGCTATGGCTCAATTTTTGAGTTTTCAAAATTCTAACGGTCGATCCGAACCGTTCAACATGATCTCCATATGAATATATACTTGCAAACCAAATTTTACATTTTTTAGAATTTTTTATTAAGCCACTTTGAAAATCGCTGATCCAATGGTCCAAAAAATTTACTGTTGTGTACAAATTAGTGTTTTTTCAAAGTGACTTAATAAATAGTAAAAAATTCTAAAAAATGTAAAATTTGGTTTGCAAGTACATATTCATATGGAGATCATTTGAACGGTTCAGATCGACCGTTAGGATTTTGAAAACTCAAAATTGAGTCGTAGCACGGAGGCCTCTATGCTACGCGTAGCACCGTAGCACTGTCCATATATATATATATATATATATATATATATATATAGGGTCCGGCTAATTTGCTGCCGGCAGCATTCTGGCCAGCTCCTGCCGAGGGCATTTCGGCCATTTCTGGTGTTCAAACAACAAATCCGAACCGTTCAACGTGTTCTAAATATTAAAATCTAATTGGAGACCAAATTTTACATTTTTTGGAATTTTTCTACTATTTATTAAGCCACTTTGAAAATTCCAGATCACATGGTCTAGAATTTTGTTGCACTGTTCACCCGGATCAGCAATTTTCAAAGTGGCTTAATAAATAGTAAAAAAATTCCAAAAAAATGTAAAATTTGGTCTCCAGTAGATTATAATATAGATTGAACATCTATATAAAAAAATTTATTGTTTTGAACACCAGAAATGGCCGAAATGCCCCCGGCAGCAGCTGGCCAGAATGCTGTCGGCAGCAAATTAGCCGGACCCTATATATATATATATATATATATATATAGACTATGGTGAGTTGTGAAGTAAAACAACGCTTTACTTCACGCTATATTTTCATTTTGAAAATTCAAACAACCGATCCGAATCGTTAAACATGTTCTAAATATTGAAATGTGCTTGGAGACTAAATTTTACATTTTTTGGAATTTTTTTGCTATTTATTAAGCCACTTTGAAAATCGCTGATCCACTGTGAACAGTAAAGACCAGTAAAAATTTCTGGACCACCGGATCAGCGATTTTCAAATTAGCTTAATAAATAGCAAAAAAACTCCAAAAAATGTAAAATTTAGTCTCCAAGCACATTTCAATATTTAGAACATGTTGAGTGTTCGGATCGGTTGTTTGAATTTTTAAAACAAAAATATAAGCGTGAAGTAAAAATAACCTCTTACTTCACAACTCACCAAAGTCCAGCTCTATATATAGTATATATATATATGAGTAAGGCTACGGTGCTTTGCAAAGCAAACCGGCCACGGTGCTTCGGGACATTTTTTGGATTTGAAAATCCAAACAACCCATCCGAACCGTTCAACATGTTCTAAATATTGAAATGTGCTTGGAGACCAAATTTTATATTTTTTGGAATTTTTTACTATTTATTAAGCCACTTTGAAAATC